>VYXD01014540.1:89572-134659 GCA_013397195.1 Hylia prasina
GAGGAATGACACTGCCTTCAGGCCCAATCTTCAGATTGTGTGAATTAATTGGTCCACAACTGTCCACTGTCCACATACTGCTCTGCTGGTTAATTTTCAGCAGAAGATACTCTAACTTCCCAAGTGCAAGAACACTGGAGGGAAGGGAGAAATATTGCCTGATGTTTTGGGAGAATGGTTATGACTTGGTCCTGGATCATTGTATTCAGAGAGAGTTTTGTCGTTTGACTTTAATCAGGACAGGATCAGAAGCCTTTCACCAGAATGTGAAGCTCTGAACAAGGACATCCTGAAAATGTAACTTTCACTCTGTGATCGAGTCTGTTGACCCGACAGTCTGGGGAAGTAGGAAAAGTTATTCTGCAGCATTGCCTAGTGATATCAATAATATACTTTAAAAAAAAATCAGAGATATGTGAAAGTTCAGACCCTTTGCTTAGAAAATGAGTAAAAGGGAAATATAATTTTTTTGTTTGCTGGTGTTAAATAGGATCAGTTGCTGGTAGTTGTAATAAATTCAGAAGCCTGGAATTATGATTTGCTTATTAATATTTTATTTCTTTGGTAACCAAAGAAACCCATTGCATGAAGCTCTGTACAAACACATATTGTAGAATATTTTTTGCTTTGTATAGTTCACAGATTAAAAACCCAAACCCAACCAAATAACCAAACACACACACCCAAACAAACAGAAATAAAAAACTCAAACCCATTTAGCTTAGGAAAACAGAAATCTAAATATACTTGGAATCTTTCTGTTTTTATAGTTGCTGTAACAGGATAAAATTAATTTGTGACACTTATGTCAGCACTTGATTCAAATGCTTGGATTGTCAGAGCTGCAATCCTTTTAAGAGTTGGGTGGTGTGGTGAGGGCTGGTGGTGATCTCATCCTGTTCTCTTTAGGGATAAACAAATGGAGGAATACAGAAGAGAAGGGTCAAAGTTCCTATTCACTTCAAGAGACAGAAATGTTTATTCATTTAAATAAAGGCAAAATATGGGCTCTCCATGTTCTCCAGCTGGAAAACTTGAAGTAATTTTCGGTGTATTTCTCTACATTAATTTTTAGACACATTTCATGGTTCTTGATTATTAGATGTAGAGACTTTGGAATTAAAATTTCAGTAACCCTCTATTCATCACTGTGATTGTGGCACTGTATTAAGGTGTGAATATGTCCTCAAGAGTGAGGACTATTTTCCTATCTTGCATTCTTAAAATGTGTTGCACCATACACTTTGTGAGAAGTAGGGTTTGAGCTTAAGACGATTGACTGTAGGTAATATCTCTTCAGAGACAATGGTTGTATTATTATGTAAAAACAGAGGCAAAAGTGGGTAAAGAAAATGAGTGGGGACTTACTAATGTATTTAGCAAAGAGTAAGCAGAATCAAGCAGGGCTTTGACAATATTAGTGGAGGATATTATTAAATTTGTAATGAGAAGTCTTAGAAAATAAATCAGCTGACATGGCCAAGGGCAGTCTCTGTAGAATTTGAAAGCAGAGGAGGGAGCTTGGTGATTCTTGGAACAGCCATCAATGTAGAGTTAGGGGACTGAGAAATGGTTTTTTTTAAATTAGAGAGGCCTGTAGGAAGGCCAGAAAATTGATCAGGCAGGATTCTAATTACCAAGATATTGATTAAGATAATAATTATCCACAAATTAAGAAAGGGTTCATAGTGCAGGATTGCTTCCTTAAGCTGTTTGTGAGCTTGTACAGTCACACAGTCTTGGATTCAGCCCTAGGGAACTGAGCCAACTCTGGCAAATGAGGTGGAGAGGACCTGTGGAACACCTTTGTATCAGGCTGGGAAGGATGAGGAGTACTTAGGGAAAGACAGAGGGTTGGTGGTTTGGTTTGGGTTTGAGGGGGTTTTTTTAGGTTAGTAACGGGTAATTTTATGGGAATGTGCTGGAGGAATTTCTTCTGATTATGAAAATCTCCATCTGTACAACTGAAAAATAAATGTGATTTCCTCAGAGACAATGTAATTAAAATGTGTCCTGGTTAAGTCTACACAAGTTAAAAGCTGATGGGGGTAAAGTCAGTATGAAATTAGCATAAAGTATTAAGCAGGTACTTTCTTAAGCTGCAGTGTAATCCGTGCATTGAGGAGCAAAATAGGTTGACACACAGAAATGAAAAAAAAAAAAAAGAACCAAATTTCCTTTCAATTTATAAAAATAAGTTTTTCATGCTATTTCTCCTTTAGCCAATCAATTTTCTGGATCACATTTTCAGAGCTAGGAATGTTTTATCTGTTAAAAAGGACAGCTGAAGATTGTTGTGATAGAATATGTTGAGGGAGTGTAATGGAGTATTATAGGTTTTGCTGTGTAGTCAAGGGATATATTTTTTTAAATGAGAAATACTTTACTCTCTTTTCTGACTTCTACTATGGTCCAGAGTAAAGGTGTTTGAGGAGTGCGGTGAATTATAGAGAAATAGTCTTAGTTTTGCCACCCACTAGCAATAATAACTAGCCAGGCTTGAGGCGAGGAAGCAAACCATGTCCTTCCAGCAGATAAACTGTCCTACTGCTTAAGAAGAATGCAAAGAATTCCTATTCAAAATAGCTCCTGCAGGAAAGAAGTTACATTCTCAGGCACAAGGGGACAGCCATCTTATTAGAGGCATTTATTTGGGAGGAGAGAAAAAAGATCATCACTTTTATTCTCCTTTATATTCATAGTACAGTAAGGGCCAGAGAAAGCAGTTCAAGAAAAATGAAGTGAATTAGAAAAGGAGCTAGGACAGAGCTCCTCAGTAATGTTTTTATTATCTATTTTCCATAATGAAAAAATGGAAATAAGCTTTATTTAGAGTATCTTTTTCTTAAGTTGCTGGAATAATCAGATAATTTGCAGTAAAACATGAAATGGTCTGGATTTCTTTAAATAAACTGCAGTTATTCAATGCAACCAACATATAAGCCCATCTTTAGTAAGAAACAAAGTTAGAGTTATAGATGTCTTTGTTCTAGTTTGTTTTTTTTTTTTTCCATAAATACATTAAGTGTTCTGATCAGTGAAATGTGATGAATGGGAAGATGCAAGACAGGAGCCATCTATTAAATTTTGAGAATACTTTTATTTAGCTTTAAGTTGATTTTTTGAGGAGAAGAAAATGGGTCTCTTTAGTAGCACCCATGTTTATGGCAGAATCTTAATACAAATTAAATCAATTTAAGGGAATTAAAGGAATATGTTTTGGTTGCATTTGTCAAATAACTTGGTCAATGTAAAAATAATCTACCAAATTGTGTATGTCGTGAGGTAGGGATCAGAGGAAGGCTTCCCTCTCAAATGCTGTGGAAGGTAACTTTTTAGTTCTGTCATCTGCTGAATGGATTTGAATTTGTATTCCTGTATTTCCATAAAGTGCTCTCCTTGTTAAAGTTCCCTTATGGCTGCTCTTACTCTCCTACTAAAGTTATTTCAATTTATATAATGTGCTTTATCCTGTCAGTGGATTGCTGCTTGAACCCTGAGAGCATTACCTCCTGTGAGAGTGCCTGGGCACTTTGGACAACCCTCAAACGCCTGGTGATTTACCCCTGTGCATGGACGTGTGGGCAAAACACCTCTCCCTCACCCTCCATGACACAATTTTCTTCATTTATCAAATCCCATGCACTTTCTGCACAGAAGAGTACTGAAGTGTATTCCTAGAAATCCATCCACTCCTTCCTCCCAAAACTGAGCACCTCAGGCTTGGTCACCACCTGCCTCCCACAAACAAAGGTTAAAGAAATTTACAGAGTAGGAGAGAATACTAGATCTTGTCTCTTCTTTCCTCGTTGGCAGTAGTGACCCGCACCCTCTTCTCCTGATCTCTTCATTTGGCTGCTGCTTCCACAGCAACCTGACAAGTTCATACTGTGGTGTGGCCAGGCTGGCCAAACTGAGTGCCCTTTCTTTTCACTTCCTGGCTGATCCAAGACAAAACCTTAAAGAGGAGATGTTTTTTCCTGGTGATCCGAATAGATCCTTCTTCCTCCCTATATCTTCTGATTTCAGAGGTGGCTGGAGCTGCCCCTCTGTCTTTCCTAGCTTTCACTCCATGCACTTACCAGTCTGTTTGTTCTGTGCTTCCCTAGCTTCCATCTATTGGCAAAGAACAGACATGCTGGGGCTGCCCATCTTTAGTGTGGGGCCACCTTCATTTACAGCTCCAGTAAAAGCTCCGCATTTCCCAAATCTGGGAATCTGGCCTGCTGTTGCTGAGGACTACATTTAATTTCTCAGCCCCATGGTGCAAGTGAAGCTTTTTCAATCTCTTACTTCAGAAAATTGTGAAGGAACAGAGGAAATCACTTTGAGCAAGTGGATAGGTGTTCAGGACTGGAATGCTAAAATCAAGTAGAGGAAAATATTTACTGGATATTGACCATCTTTTTGCTGCATCAGCCTAGCCCTGCCCATCAGTAATTTCTGTTGCACAGTGAACATAAAGCAGAATTAACACTTTGAAGTTAGTGTAGTGCTGGTAATACAAATCAGTTGAGAATCTGCTTTCTGTTTTACGGACAGCAAAATGCCTGCTTGGTGCAGACACTTGCTAAGCCCCTCAGCTTTCAATGTAAAGTTCTTGCTGTGGCAGATAATGGCTGCAGGTTTTTGCTGGCTGCTGTAAGTGAAAGGGAGGAGTTCTGATCTTTTAAACTTAGCAGAGGATCACAGAAACCAGCAAGGTTCAAAGTTACGAAACATCTCTTATATCCAGTAATTTTTTCCTTATTAAAGACATTTGCCTAATTTTTATGTAAATAGCCACTGCCTGGTGGCCACTCTAATCCAACAGCATTACTGCTGGCAAACAAGGGATTAAGAAAAAAATGCTGTATTGAAATTAAAGGTGTAGGGCCTGATAGAGCTAGGTTACCATTAAATTCTATAGATACTCCATCATTCTTGCCAGCTCCATTGTGCTTTATTTTAGTGCTCAGGGTTTTCTATAACTGAAATACTTCTTTAATCCTTTTTTCACACCCTGTAATGAAAACCTTGATGCTGAATAATCCACTGAGGTTTGTGTATTTGTTGGATCTCTGCTTCATTAAATTACCAAATTTTAGTGGCAGCAGAGAAGCACAGCAAAATGTCAACATGGCTTTACAAAGCCAGAGGTTGCCCATTTCGAAAGATAAATATGATCTCTATTAATGCTTGTTTTCTGCATTTGAGTACCAACTTTTATAAAGTGATGGAGGGATGGGAAGAACTCCAGAGCAGGCTTTCAAAGTCCAGTAACATGTATTTTTCTCAATCAACATTCTGTTGAACCAAGAAACCCAGGGGATATGTGTTTACAAGGACATTGAGTCTGAACTCCATTGCTGGACATTTTGGGATTTGTTGGATTTGTACTGTTAAAGATATCATATGGTCTTTGAGTGCTCATCAGTATTGTGGCATTTGATACTGCAAATACATGCCAAAAGAAACAGAAGCCCAACATGAAACAGTGGAATCAAAGGTGCATATGTTTCTATTGGCTGATAAAGTGTCTTCCCCCAGCTATCTGAGTGTCTGATCTGCAGATGCTAATGTCTGGAATTTGTGATGATATTCCTAGTCCCTAATCAGTGTTATATTTCATTTATGTTGCGCTGGGACTTTCTTGGGTTGAGGAAGGGAACTATTACTCAGTGTAATGTAATGCCAGTAGCAGAGCTGAGGATCCTGATATATATTTACTTAGGTTCATGCTGAGGGGCATTGGTACAATTCTAGCATAGACTGAAGATTAACTAAATTCTTGATTCAAAGCTTGTGCCTTTTTTTTTTTTTCCTTTTTAATTCAAAATGACCCACAGTTCAAACCCATTCTTTCAAAGAGGCTCTTGGTCATGTCAACAGGACTTTTGGTTAAGAAAGGAGAATAGACATTTGTTCTTAGGGCAAATAGCCACTACAGCAAGTTCTGCTAAACAAAACTGCATGCTGGGAAGTACAAAAGAGGATCATTATTAAGGAATCTGTTAAAACCAATAAGGGGCCTAACACCCCATGTTGGGACAAGATTTTTCTATCACTAGAATAACTAAAGGAAGTCTCATTTTTAACAGTGCTTGAGAGGTACTGGAGAGAAGAATTTAGTCACACTTCACTTGGATTCCTCAGGAATGTCTTTGTTTAGTTTAATACAACTGATTTCAGTTGTGATGAGGCAGAACCCATACCTGAATGGAACAAAAGCAGTCTCAACAGAAACCTGAAACGGTTTACATTTTATGGTTTTTGACCTTATGGCTGCTAGGAGGAATGAATCATGCTTCTGTGAGACATGACTCTTCTCTTCTTTGGCTGGAACTGCAGAACACAGGCTTTTCAAGTGTTGTATGTTTGGGTTTTTTAAAATTATATACACACACACACACATATAAAGCCTATGTATAGTTTTCTTTGACCTTTGTTCTTGGACACTTTCTTTCCATTTACGAGAATCCTGGTGCTGTGTCTTGATGAGAGCTGCCAGTCTGACCGGTGATTTCCAAATGCCAGGTCATAATGGAAGGGCAACATATGAGAGTTGTGGAAACGCACAGAAAACTGCTGGGCAAATTTTCATCAAGTGTCCTCAGATATTTAAGTTCTGTAAACTGTATGTTGGTGAGATAAACACCAGGAGTGTGAACAATTATATTAGGGTTGGAAAGCAGCTTCTGCTGAAACAAAAATTGGGTGAAAAGATGCTCTCACTATCAAGATGATTAATTTTAATAGTAATATATGATAAACTGTAGCTATCTAGTGACTTGTCTCTGTAAGGCATGACACATACATAAAGCACAGTTAAAATAAGGGACAGCACTGCAGGGATGGAGGGATAGATTAACGACCTAAATTATGTATATTTGTCTTACCTTGAAAGGAATATGAACAAGATGACTTTTTGAAGTCCAAACTATTTCTATGTAAGTCTATGACTTTTCATTACTTTCAATGCTTTTTATGGGGAAGGATAGAAAAGTGCTTTAACTGCAAACTTATCTTTTTTGATTGTGCACATCATGTTACATTGGTTGAGAAAACCTAATAATTTCACTGGAGAGCAAATCTATGGTCTCTTTTTGCTAGTACTTTATGAAGTTCTGAACATAAATAATGCTAATGAGTTTGCATGGGATATCTGCTAATAAATTCAGTAGTAGAGTGAGTATCACAACTACAACTATTGAAATAACATATGCTGAAGATAACATAACTTGGAAAAGGCAGGATGGACTAGTGATACTGTTATCCAGTTCCATGTGATCCAAATTCACTGGTCCTATTATGGTATATTGCTCTTGTCATACCTTGTTAAATATGGAAGATGACTGCTAAAACTCTTGGTTTATCTGTGGGACTCCCTCTAATTCCTGAGTGGATCCCATGTGAAGGTACTTGGGATTTTCCTGCATTCTGTTTTTCACTTTTTTTTTTCAAATCGAGAGGGTAGTTCACTAGAAAGTTGTACAGTGGTGCATGAAATAAGAAGGGAAATTGTCTTGAGAAAATTTGATGTTTCAAGTGTCGGTATAAAATATAGTGTCACTAGATATGACATTGTCTTTCCAAGCAGCAAGTGCTTGCACTCAGCACCGTCCCATTCATACCTAAAGGAAAACATGCTCTCTGCACCAAAAGGAAGAGTCTGAAGGGTTTTGCAGCTAAGACAGTGCATCCAGCATTGAGGATTCAGCCTTGCATGCTACAAATAAAATTGCTGATAGTTTTGCTAGTTGGGGTAAAAATTTGTAAGGCTGCTGAGTCTGTATGATCCAAGGGCATAAGCCAATCACTGACTCTCTGAAACTGGCAAGAGATTGCACCCCACAGTAGGGAGAATATTTCTGCCAAACTGTCCACTGAAGGGCTTTTATCCTTGCTTTGGAAGCACTTAGGCCTGTTTACTGTTTGAGCTGGGATATAACTTGTGTTGATCTCCATTGATCAACCACTGATCTCATCTGCTCTGCCAGCTTCTGTGTGGGAGTCATACTGGTAAAACAATGACAACTGTGTTTTCAGAGAATGTCAACTTATATACGTTTTGACTGTGGGGGCTGAGAAGTACCTGGGGTGATTTATACAAGATTGGACTGAGAGGTGTAAAAATAGCCAGGGCTGGGAACAGCCCTAACAAGCAGCAGTTTCTGGATATTCTGTTGCAAAGCACAAGCTAAAAACTCATGGCAGGGGAGTGCGAGGTCCAGGACTCTTAGGTCCTCTGACTCATGTTTTCCTCTCCTGTTTCAATACTAGTATGGGGTCTGGCAGTAAATGTGACTCTGATTATGGGGTATTTGTCTAATCACATGCTCCTGGGAGTAGAAAAGAGACAAAATAGGAAAAGTTGGGTCTGCTTCCAAATCTCATCATAGCCTGTGCGGGAGAGTAATCAGTTTTAGGTCAAAATCAGCAGCAGAATACTTTTCTTTCCATGCTGGCTCAGTTCTAGTGGCTGATCATCAAAAGTGCAGAGGCAGGATTACATGTACACTGCCTTATCTTGCACTCTTGTTTGTCATGGCTTGTGTTGCTTTGCAATTGCTCCCTTTTGGGGGCTGCCCTTGTCCTAGGGGAAGGCATCTGAAGTCCTCAGTCCCCACCCATCTCCCTGCTTGGCAGAAGGCATGATGCTGCTCTAAGGCAGAGACCCTTGTGAGATTATCTAAGCTCCCACCCTTTCATGCATTGCTTATTAAACTCTCCACAGCCATGCCTGGTCGCTGTGGATTTGTATCCCTATGAAACTGTATGAATTAACATCAGATGAGGACATTTCAGCCTGTATTCTTGGGACTTATGCATGGAGGAGACTCTAAAACAAAGAGGCAAAGTATAAAATATGTTCATGCTCTACTGTTGTTTTTTGTTTGTTTTGTTTATGGGTTTGGTGTTTGCCATATTTTTGTTTGGTTTTGGTTTTTTACCAGTATGAGAGACAAGGTACTGCTCTGGCTGGACTTTTGGTCTGACACAATATTGACCATCCTCAGTAATGTTCTTAATATTCAAAAATACTAGATTACGAAGAAAAATAGTATTTGATTCGGCAGTGACAGTTTCTATCTGTGGCAATCAATGCTAGACAATGTTTGTTTGTTCGTTTGTTTGTTTACAGCTGGCTGAAATCTCAGAGCAATTTCAATTTGTAGCTGTAGGAGGTGCTCCCACTTTGTGGGGGTAGAGGGGAATACATGGGGCCGATTTCTCTTGTGCTGCTTTGGGCTGGGAAAAAAATTTTGCATGTAAATCTTAGGTAAAGTTTTGACCACTGGAAAGAAATTCTGCATCTTTACTGCTGTCTAGGATTAAATTGATGGTTTATTTGTATATGTGAGGTTAAATAAATACATGCACTTCTTCCAGGGTCTAAATTTGCTCCACTTACATGTATATATTTATGCATATTACAGTCTCTTAAGTAGATGTGTAGAATGTGTGGAAATCTATACTGGGAAAATGTTTATATACATTTCTACAATCACACATATACCTCCTACATATGCATGTATGTGTAAAGTGATAGTTTATCATTGCCAAGTATATACAATGCTCAAAAACACATTCATCAATACAGGTATTTGACTCTTTTATCAGTCCTGCCACAGAACCTATTTCTTGGGGGGAGGAATAATGAGGGAGAAAAAGGTGCTATTCATAGAAAATGGATCACTGAAACAAAATTTCATGAAATGTTTTTTTCCCCACTTTTCATTAAACTTCTGCCATTTTAAAGTATACATATTTTTTTTTTCCCCAGAAAAAGGAGTATTTTTCTAAAAGTCCTTTCCAAGCTTCTTAAATGCTACTCTTTCTTATTTCACTCTTCAAAGAGCAGCAGCAATGCTATCCCTCTTTTCAACTTCAAACTGTGCTGCTCTCTTGGTCCAGCACAGCAAGAGTGCTTTGAACCTGAGTTGAGAATCTAGCTCCTTTTTTTGGAACCTTGATAAGGACTTTTTGAGAGAGCTGTAATTAGCATTTTCTTTTAACCCCAATGCATCTTTCTTGACTTGTGTAGAAGTAAACCAAATAATAATAAACATAGTTACACATGTGTGGTTCCCTTAGGTCCAGCAGAGATGGCCTTTGTTCATGCTTCATGGTGTTTTTTGGATCCTGTTAGCTGGACATTTAGCCAGAGGTTGTGGTATCTATGAAACTTTTCACAGGCTGCTGACTCTGTATGGGGCAAGTGTGAATTGACTTTGGTTTCCTCTCAGGGGTGACTTTATTCTACACAGAGTAAAAAGATTTGGTGAATGTCAAAGGAAGGAGCCACAAGTCATATTGATCTCGCTCTCTAGACAGCCAGTCCCTTGGAGGCTTTTATTCTTGGTGGCCCACCTTGGCTGCAGCAGTGCCAGCTCTGAATGCCAAGACATCGTGTGAATTCAAGCAAAGTTGAGCTCCACAGTTGCTTCCTGCTCTACTTGCACTTTGCCCCAGGTGATTTGACAGTGAGGGCTCAAAGGCTGCAATCTGGAAATGCTCCTAGATAAGGCCCTAATGGGGGTAAGTGCTGGAGTGGAAAGCAGAGGAAGTGTGCTGCTGCTTTTCCTCTGCCTATAAATAGCCAGGTCATCAGTACAAACTTCAGCTGCCTGGCATCAGCATTTCCAGCTGATTTGTGGAACACCACTGAGCGCTCCTAAGACCAGTTTTTTACTCCTTTTGTTCTAGATATTCCTGCATGTCATCACTGTGTGAGATGTGGAACATGTTGCAGGTAAAATCAAAGACTCAGTTTTGTTTATTTTAAATACTTGGTGGTTGGGGTCTCAGCCCACAGAGAATCCCTTGTGGTGCCTCAACAGGAGGAGAACCCTGGGGACCGCAGCAAGTGGTTGGGGTGGGTTTTTTGTGGGGAAACCACTACTGGGATGGTTCCACATGTGTGTCCTGTAGGAGACTTATATCCTGAACCACTGGTAAGCAGAGGGAATGAGTTGCTGGTTTTGGTAGAATTAGGGGTAATGAAATCAGCCAGTCTAAATGGGACAAGGGTGTGCCATGTTATTGCAGTGCCGCTGTGACTTCTGAAAATATCTGTGGGAAAGAAAGGTTCTTAAAAATGACCTCATTTAGGGAATCTATATATAAAAAACTACCTTAAGAATCAGAGAATTGTAAAGTTAGCAGCATCTTAATTTTCTTTGAAACTGTATCATTTTATCTGTTCTTCTCCTAGCAATTAAATATTTCCTGGTCTATAAACAGCTTTGTGCTCACAACACACTTTTTAGGCAGTAACTTGTCCAGATATCCTGTAGTAAGAGAAAACCCTTCAAGTGTGAAGGATTTGCTAATGGAAATTGGTTCAATAAAGCTTCGCTTTCCACCCATGTCCCCCTCCCCACCAGCACATGCATAGACTAAGCAGGGGCTTGCTGCCTCTCTGTAGTAAGGTGAATTTTGAGTTGTTGATAAATAGAAGCAGGTTAACAACTAACATCAAAGGTTTACCAGATTAAAGTCAAAGGAAGATGGGATTTTCAAGGGCTTGAGTAAACAAAAAGGTTGAGATTCTCAATTATCTCTCTAATACAAGACTCAATAGGCTTAAGTGAACAGAGGAACAAACATGCCTGTTCTGCTGACCGCCACACTACTGGGTTGCTTACTGTAAGTCAGTTAAAGGCTACATAAGGAATGGAAGATAAGGCAAATAGGTTTGCCTGGAGAGTGAGAGATCATTAAGAAAAGGTGGCTGTTGTGTTTGATGTAGTAAGAGGTGGAGGAAAAACTAACTATGGCTTAATGGGCATAGCAGATTCTGAGACATATGTGACAATTATTAGCCATACTATTTGAATCCGAAAGGGCATTTGTTCAAAGGACTGCTTAGAAAGGCTCACGCTGGAAAGAGGGAGCTATTAAATCAGCTCTGCTCCTCTGAGTGTATGGTGGGTTTTTTCCCCCCTTCCCTGAATGTCTTAGGATACATCTTGAGAAGAGTATGATGAAATTTCACAAGTTTTGCAAGAAGGATAAGATTTGTACCTATTATTATTATTGCAGAGATTTTTACTTCTCTCTCAAAAAGCCAAATTTACCTGCTGTGAATATGGTTAGATTGACAATAGGACACATGTACCACCTGCTTCTATGAGATTAAGATAGTTTAAACAAAGCCACATGGAATGTCTCATAGATATTTATGAAGTACAGAATTTCTAATCTTCTATCCACTGTTGTGCTGTCTCTGAGTAATACAAAGAGGAACCATATGAAATTAGAGATGAAGTAGAAAAAAGCCCAAGCGCTGAATTTAACCCATCATCACATATTGCTCATACTTGAGTTTAAAACACAAAGGAGGAAAATTGTAATTGCATTTGCAATTGTACATGAGGTGAAAAAGGTATAGCTACCTTTAAAAAAAGCCCATCTACTTCACTCTGAGTTCTGAATTTTTTATCTATTTTTTGAGACTGAGAGGGTGACTAGGAATTATTTTTATTATGAATCCTTCACACTTCTTTTGTTAAGAATACCCAAGGACATCTTTTATTTCTGTGTCAATAGAATAAGTACATGTTGGCTGCTAATTTAGTATGTATACTCATACAAATTTTAAAAAGTATTTAAAGCCACATACTATTCAAGATGTGATGTTCTATTGATACAGAATAGTTACAGGTAAACAAGTGTAAGCAGCTAATATTGACTGTGCTATCACAGACCATAAAGTAGTTATTGTGCTCTCTTGATTGTATGCGAGGTCAGTGGAATTCAGTGTGCATTGAATTTTTGCCAAGAAGCAAAAATCTCAAGTTTTTCCACTTCTAAGTGTCTCACATGTTACTAAGGTATTTCACTTACCTGCCTATAGTTGTACTCAGTTTGATCTACAAATTGACCCTCACCTGGTGCCTTAAAATTTTAGAGATTTATTTTGGTCATCGAACTGCTGCCTGTTTTCCCAGTTTGTTGAACATAATGAGGGATCTCATACCAATGTAATTGAAATCATTTGATCTGTTCTGTGACTTGACATTAGTTTATGTTACAGTCTTATCACTCCTATTTTTACTTAATGTTATCTTCTTCCACTAGTTTTAGTTTTTCTGAAAAGGCTACTTTGAGGAGTACAATTTTATAAAAATTAGCACTTGGTTATAGAGGAAAAAGGGATTTTTAAAAAATTTATTTAGTTAGTTAGTTAGTTTTAGTGAGGGACTGGTAAACCAGAGAGAGTAGAATATTGTGAGTTTATATATATAAATGTTTAAAGTGGAAGCCTGGTACCATTAAGTGTATGGGTTTGCAATCTGGAATTTCTTCCAGATTTTATATTCATTTTGTCCAAATGATGTAAACAGGGCTCCATAATTATGTCCATGTGAGAGCACAAAACCTCAGAGACAGATGTACATTGTGCAAAATGGAGCATGCAGCTGAATGTAACGAAGCATACCATCTTCTGAGATATTGCATAGACAGCTAGATTTTAGCCAGCTTACACTGTGTGCTGCCATCCTGCATGTTATTATGAAATCAACTTTTCCATGGTTTTGTTTTTGTTTGTAAGGTAATATAACTTTTTTGTGGTTTATTATTTTCACAGATTCTGTAGCAGTTTACTATGAGCTGTGTTACATAGTTCTCTGTCTGGTTTTTTAATTTTGGAGGTAATAAAACATTTTATTTTGCCTGATTCCCTTTTTTACCTCCTAAGAAAATGTGACTCTACAATTCATTGATCCCATAACAGACTGCAGTATTATTTCCAGTTGGGATGTTGAAATGCTCCGTGTTTCACCTGGGCAGCTGTGGGGTTCATGAGAGTTGCAGGAATGTGCTATATTCTTCTCATAGGAAATTAGGGTATGCTGTTGAACGCCACATCTTCTTGCCTTTTATCTTTTGCCAGTTTTGCACTGCCCATTAACAAAGCTTTCTATCAACAAAGGTAAAATGTGAGGTGTTGTCTACTTTGTCTGCAGTCCAACAACACAATCTGCTGTAGCAGGCTGTTCTTACCCTTGGCCATTATATCTTTGTTGCTATGGTGAATTAGGAAAATGCTGGCTATTAACTGGATGTTGAAAGAGACATGTTCTCATCTCAATGAGGGGAGATTTACCCACGTAACTCCCCATGATGTGGAGGTACAGACTCTTGTTTCCCATACAGAAAGCTCTGTAGTTTACAGTGCCCTTCGAAACAGCTGTGGAGAGATCCTGTGTCACTGTCATGCCAACCAAATGGATGATTTTTTACTTAATGAGAAGAAATAATTCAGAGAACAGCCTCTTTCACCTGGAAAAGGAGTGAAAAATATCTCACTCTGTATTTTCATGTTCATTAGGGTTCCTTGCAATTACTAATGAGAAATGAAGTAAAATTACAAATTAAGCAGTTAAACTGCCTGCAATTTGGTTTCCATATGAGCATATTCCTTTAGGATTGCTACTGCCAAAGCACTAAAGTAAAGCTAAAACCCCCAGTAGCCTTTTTTGACATTTCTCATACCATTCTGGAAAGTGCTAAGAGTTTCATGTCAGTTATGTGCTAATGATGGCAGCATGCAAGCAGTGGGCAAGTGGGAGCACTCTCATAATTTATGGAGGAAAAGCAAACCGTCCGCAAGTTCCCCTCCATTATGTGGAAGAGCAACTCAGTTATTTCTGCGGCTGTGTTCTTCACCTACTTCTGGTGACAGAACTCGGGGTATGTAGAAGAGGATACAACCAGATAGGTGGAGGAGGATCAATGCTATGCCACTTTCTGGGAGAAGGACATTGTGAAGGCATGAAGTGGTACAGTATTGTATTTCCAGTGAAGCCCTGCCTACAAGGGGCAAAAAATGACCAGACCATGGAGCTCAGCTGTAATAATAAAAATGAGGTTTGTGACTCTCTTGGGAATCTAGGCTAAGCAGAAAGGATTTTTGTTCATGAAATTTTGAAGGTTGGGCAGTGTCATGGTGGAAGCTACATCCAGTAGCTCTCTCTGTCTCAGAACCTAGCCAGGGTCCTCCACTACATTTCTGAGTGCACCTGTCCATGAGGGCACAATCACAGCAATCTTGTCATTTTATGAGAGAAGGGATGACTTATCCTGAAAGCAAGATTTTGTCTCTTGCAGTGGTTATAATGCCCATTACAAACCGCACACTTCAACTGAGAACAGTGATAAACTGTGTTTAATAATAATGACCGGTAACATTTGAAAGGAAGCCACAGAGAAGCAGTGTTAAAACATAAGAGAAGATGGTATCTGTTTCTGCACGAGTCAAGTGTGTAAACGGTGAGCCTTAATTAGCTCTGGCAACATGACTGTTGCACAAGTTAACAGGAGGTGTAAGGAGCATCTGCTTGCCTTGTTCTAACTGACACAACGGATCTCTGGCAACGCAAAAGAGACTGTGCAGATGCTTTAAGTTACAGAGCAGAGTCTGCCACTCAGACAGATGTCACCCTTCACAGAGAGAGAAACTTCAGACATGGCTTTTCTTATAATTGAAAAGCATTGTCAGCTTGGCAGCTCCTTGTATGTTGAAATGACAGATATTCGTGCTAGTTGAAAATGAACCCTGCTCAGTAGACACCGGCAATGTTTTGTTATTTCCCTCTTTCTCATTTCTAAAAGGATAGTAGATCATTTCTGTTCATTAGACTTGATAGGAATTAGGCATGGAAAATCAATTCCCTCAGCCTCTCTTCATCTTGAGGCTGTCCCAGGTATTCTCTCTCGAAACTCCTTAGTAACATTGGCTGTGGTATGTGAAAGCAGTACTGAACACTGAAAGCAAAAAAAGCAAATTTTATCCTAGAGATGCCAGCATCATCTTTTGCCCATTTCTTTTGCTAACATCCTCTGCTTTTTGGTTGTGCCTATCCAGCATGTGGGAGCAATCACACTTATCTAGGCAAAAGGAATGTTAGAGTAGCCTTGAAATACTTTCTCCCACTCTATCTCCACATTTACTTACCTATCACCTTATCAGATAGATTGCTTTTACCATTATGTATGGCTTTATGAATAATGCTTTAGTGCTATGGTCTGCTCAATAAGGAATCAGTGCAAAGCATCATCTTTCCCATATGTATGACTATGAAATACACTTTCTTACCAGTGTAAGAATTTGTTTCAGTTTTGAGTCCTGTGCTATCTCAAAAGACAGTGCTGCAGCATACCTGTCTGATGAATGATGCTCTGTGGAAAAGCAAAACAGGACAAAGTAGTTTTGTCATATGAAGTTGAATTACTGTGAGTTTCAATTAACAACATTTTTTCTCTGTCCTCGAATGTGTAGATCTGAAATTCATGGAGATGAATTTGAATCCTTGCAGCTTTTGAAAAGCTGAATTGTTTCACCTGCTGTCCAATCATTCAGGATAACCCCCACCCCCGATTTGCTGTTTATGTTGTTACTCATCAGCAAACAGAATAACAAAGGGATGAGGTGGGTCTCAATTACTTCAGGATCATTGTGTAAATTTACTAAAAAACATTACAAAGTTAATCTTCTTGTTTGACTGGTGTAATTTAGTTACATCAATGATATTAAAGGCCTTTACTGCAAACTCTAAAGACTCTAAAGCCAGATCACTGCCTTCTCACAAGCCTGTGTGTGTCCAGAAGATATAGAATTTGCAAATATTGATGACGTTATCTTAATAAATCAGTTACTAATGTGCCTTTTTTTAAGGCTCCTTCTCCTTGGATTCTGGAGAAAGATGCCTTTTTCACTTCAATATGTAGCAAGTTTTGGACTGATTTTCACAGGATGTTGTACCCACATTTTATTCCAACAGTTTGCATGAAATACAAAGAAACTGTGGATAGAAAAATATGTTTTATTTTGGTTCTAAGAAAACAGTTCCAGTGAAAAATATGTGCATTATGGACAGGTAGTTTTAGAAGCTCGGCAATGTTTTTCCCTACTACCTTGCTGCATTAAAGGTGCCATGCTGCTTTTTAAAGGAGCAGCTGCCTTATCACCAATAAGTGGAAATCTGGAGCTGACCACAGGTAAATGCAGCTGGAGTCCAAGAGCAGCAAGCCCTGAAAGAAGATGGGCTAAGAATCCAAAGCTTGTAAAGGTGGCATTAGGTTTGAATTTCATGTGGTTCTTTCTAGAAAACCATTTCTGCAATAAAATTGGCATCAGGAAAGGAATTTTTTCTGTCTCTGAGTGTTTTGCTGAAAACAGGATGAGGAAAGCAATATTGCTACAAATTATGGCAGTGTGAATGTGAGTATTGCCAACCTTGAGCTTCAAAAAGCACAAGCCAAGCATCATAAAATCCTGACACTAGTTCAAGTGTTTTCAGCTTTTTAAAAAATTCACACATGCTCTGTTCTTAACAGTTCCTTTCTACTTAAAATTTTCACTTGACTGTGGGATCTGAGATTTCAGGGGAGATACTGAGATAAAACCCAAATATTCTTGTGAGAACTGGTAGAGTTGTCTGTAATCAAACAGCAGTTACTGCAGTTAGGTAAGCTGAGTTTGTTTTCCTTTACTTGGTTTTAGCTATTCTGTTATGTCAAAAGCAAAAATAAGGGAGCATATATTGCAGAATCCTTTTAATTTTAAAAAGTTCCTAAAAAATCTCAAAACTCTGTAGTATTACCAGGCAAAATGTAGACAGAGAAAGGATTAGGACTGGAAATCCTATTTCCAGCCTCTAGAAGAGAAAAAGTACATTAGTCTGAAAAGAAAGTCTGAGATAACACAGTTTTGATTTTTGACATTTAGAAATCACAGACTCTGCTTGGCACCAGTCCTCAATTTCCACCTGCAGAACTCAATCAAAGGACTCTGCAAAACACAGTAACTGTTTAATTTCTAAGTCTTCTTGAACAGTGTTAAGATTGCTTTAAACTCCAGGCTTTGGAAACAGTTGTGACAGAAAAAATTACCAAAAAGACCCCTAACCAAACAAACAAACAAACAAAAAACCAAACCAAACCAAAACAAAAAAGTAAATTCTTAGTATATGAAAGTATCCTGCTGCTTATTTTTAAATTTTCAGTCTTGAAGGAGATTCTGTTAAAGCCAAGGCAGATTATTCGGAAAAATATTGGTTAAAGATATTGGTTTGTATATATGTTTGTTTTTTTAACTAATTTGGTGTCATCGTAGTCTCCTTATGGTAAATAATTGTTCTTAAAAATCAGCCAAGATCCAGTGAGATTCAGTGGCAAGAAAAGCTTTTCTTAGATAAAAATCCTTGCAATCCAAAGACTGCAGGCAATCCCAGGTGAAATATAAAGTTTCACTAGAAATCTTTTGTGTTACTGTTGTTTATCATACACATTATCTCTGTTTATGAATAATGTAAAGGAGGTCTAGGGATTCTTAAGCTATAATAAATGTTATACCTGTGACAGGATGTAGCCTTTAGACTTACACAACTTTCTGAAAATTGTAATATTGTCAGGCCAGTAAGGGAAAGGCTTAAAATCCTGTTTCTGGAAAGGTTCATGAGAGTTTTATTTTTGGCTGTAGAAAAATCAAGATTTTTTCTCAAGAATTTCTGAAAAACCTCAATATCCTTCTGCATCCACTAACCTGCAATTAGTTTATAATTGTTAAAAATGTATCATAGAATCATTAAGTTTGGAAAAGGCTTCCAAGGTCATCTAGTCAAACCTTTGACCAAACAGCATCATGTCAAGAAAATCAAGGAGCTAAGTGCAATTTCCAGCTGTTTTTTGAACATTTCCAGAGATGATGACTCCACCACTTCCCTGGGCCTCCTCTTCTAATGCTTAACCAGCCTCTCAGAAACTTCCTGATGTTCAACCTGAACCTGCCCTTTTCCTCATCCTTGGTGACAGTGTTCCCCCCATGTCTAATGAAGGATGGAGGGTTTTTTTGGGTCTCCTTCTGTTGTTGATGTATTTATAAAAAAAAGGAAATTATTATCTTTCACAGCAGTGGCCAAATTGAGTTCTTGCTGAGCTTTCACCTTTCTAATTCCATCTCTACATGACCTTGTAGTCTTCTGGAGCTGCCTGTCCTTTTCCAAAGGTCATAAACTCTCTTTTTAAGCCTGAGTTCCAGTCAAAGCTCCCTGTTCAGCTAGGCCAGCCTTTTTCCTGCAGGCTCATCTTTTGGCACACAGGGATGCCCTGCTCCTGCACCCTTAAGATTTCCCTCTTAATGTATCTCCTTCCTGCCCTGTCCCTTCTGAAGAGCTTCTGTCCATCCATTGCGCCACTCCAGTCATGTGAGTCATCCCACCACGTTTCCATGACTGGGACGATGTCATAGCTTTCCTACTGCACCACGGCTTCCAGCTCCTCCTGTTTGCCACCCGTACTGAGTGCACTTGGTATAGAATTTTGTCATTTGCCTTTTGCTGATTTTTGCAGAGAAATAATTTGTAGCTCAAAATATGGAGTGTGTGAAAGGTAGGTTTGGCACAGTCATGTGGATTATGTGACTGGTTGAAAGTTACCCTGCAGAATGAAATTTAACTGGAGACTCCTAACGAGCTCATAGGGAGAGGGATGCAGCCCATATTTTTCAGTATCTAATGATGCTATTAAACTTGCCTTACAAAGGTAGCTGGACAATTTACATCTGGTTTTATGGTCTGTAGATAGGCACTGTTATTTTGTAGGTCTATATCCTCTTATTATCCTATATGGCTTATAGACAGGTATAATACCCATTATTATGACCTTCAACAGAAGCCTGGGCTACAGGGACTGTACAGTATTAGAGTTTAATATCTTAAGAGGCAGAGAAAGGTAAGTATCAATAAAACCTCAGAACTTCATAAGAACAGATTTCATTTTGACTCATCAGCTGTGAGGAAGGATCCCACGTGTATCTGCTTTGGAGGGCAATGGATTTTGGAAGTGTTGGAAGACTGTGAGGCAGCCTTGAAGTCAAGAAAACAAGGAAGGATGCTATCGGCATGGTAGTAGCAAGCAGAAATGCAAGGATTCAAGCCTGCTGCTGAATGGCTTTGGCAAGTTAGGCCAAAAATGGCACAGAAAATGTTCACATGCCTGATGTCTTTGCTTTGGTGTTAACAGCTAAAGTTAGCTGCAAGTTCCTTTGGC
This sequence comes from Hylia prasina, assembly GCA_013397195.1. Lineage (NCBI taxonomy): Eukaryota > Metazoa > Chordata > Aves > Passeriformes > Sylviidae > Hylia > Hylia prasina. Next base: position 109,613 of record VYXD01014540.1, read on the forward strand.
AGGAAGCAGTGGCAAAACAAATGGCAAACCACTAATAGTAGAGTAGGGTCAAGTTACAAACCTCTTGTGAGACTGGACACATACAAGCTGGTAAAATGTGACAGAATGAATGACTGGAAAAAGCCAGAACTGATTTAACAAGGTTAAGCTGTGCTCCATTGTATTTATTATATTATGAAACAACTTAGTCAATAAAGGATGGGAATATTTTGAAGAGCATCTACCATAATTTTAGCAAGTCATTTGTCATGGTCCCCCACAACACCTTTGTTGACAGCCTTGTGACACATAACACACTTCAGATAAGTGCCACAAGTTGGGTGGAGGACTGGCTAGGCTGCTGAGCTCAAAGCTGTTGTTGGCTTATTGCTGAAAGTCAGATTTGGAACTGGCCGCATGTGGAGTTCCTCAGAGATTAATACTCTCCCATATCTTTATAAACAATTGGCATGAAAGGCTTGAATACACTTGTGCTAGGCTTGCTGATTATGCAAGACTGGGAAGAGAAGTAGAATGTGAGAAGGAAAAGCCACCATACTGAGGCATTGACAGTCTGAAACCTGGCTCAACAAGGTTTTAAAGATGAATTTGAAGTTTTGATTCATCAGTTCAAGAGAGATTGAAAAATGAAAGAAGGTTTGGTGAATGTGTCACCAAGATGATTAGACTATTAGAGAGCTTGATGTATAAAGGAAGTATGAAGAAATTTGGTTTATTCAAGTTAGGGGAGTGAAGGCTTTGTCTGGCATGAATCAGTTTTCCAGTCTCTAAACAGTAGTTATAGATAAAATGGAAGAACTCTCTCATAACTATGCAGTGATAAGATAAAGGCAGCAGACATGAACAGTGTCAGGGCACCTCCCTCTGATTAAGTCAGAGAACCACGAGAACCCATGTGTTGACAGAGGAATGGTAGGATCCTGTTCCCAGGAAATATTAGACCTGATTCACAGGTACCTGCAAAACCTGATACAAGGCCCTGATTTCAACAGAAGGTTGGATCAGATGAACTTTAACCCCACATGGGAAGCTTCAGCATCACTCAAACCAGATGAGTTGTGCACACACATATACACAGGCAAAATCTGAATTTACTCTTAAGACTTTGGGATTACCGTCAAAGTAAATGCATAATGAGGGTGTGTTATTGTGCAAGCTAGGCAAGACTGATATTAAGGCTTCTGAAAAGCTGGCTCAGGCCATTAATGAGCTGGGCTGGTAAAGCTATCTGCTTCATAACAGCCAGCTTAACAGCTACTATTTTCTTACTTTTTATCATTAATGATACTGGGAACTGTAATAAGTAATAAATAATCACTCATATCCAGCATTCTACAGGAAATTGAAGACTGTGGGATTTGATCTTGTTGGATTCCTTCATGTCATTGTCTGAAAGATCCATGTTGACATTATTGGAAGAGAAGACACTGGTTAGAGATAAAATCTGTGGTGTTGATACTAATGAAAGAGGTTTAGTGATCCACTATAGAAAAGACCTTGAGGGACGTGAAAGTTGTTTTGTCCCAAGGAGATGGGTGGATCACTGACTGTCAGAGATGGCTATGAACTAAATGTGTGGTTCCTTTTTTTCTGACATTATGACAGGCACAATTTGTTACAGTGACTTTATCTTGTACTTTGGCACTCAGAAGCGGTGTACTTTTACTCAGAAACAGTGAAAATAAACCTTATTGCATAGCTGGTTTTGTCTAGGAAGGAAACATTTTATTTTGAGTAGTTTGCAATACTGCATAATCTGTGATGAAAGCAAATGTGGGTGGAAATTGTTTCACTTAGTTTAATATTTCGGTAGCTGTGTCAGTGGAGTGTGGTGTTGGGGTTTTTGTGTTTTTTTTTCTTAAGCCTAGATTTGAAACATTTATCTCTGCACACGTGTGCTGAGCATATATCTTTGAATATGGTATCAATATGTCCTGACCCAGATGAAAACTTCTTAAGTCAGTTTTTTGCTCAATCCTGTTTTTGCACATTAACTGTGAACAGGATTATTCTTTAGTCTGCCATTCAAGTTGTTCAGAGAAAAAAAAAAAAAAAGGAAAAAAGGAGAGGGGAGAGAACAGATTCTGAGTTTTTCTGTCTGACAAGGGACCAGCAGGATGGTGACCCAAACTTCCCACAACACAAAAAACTACAGTTGCTTCTGATATGTATTACAGAGCACCCAACTGACACACTAGAAAACAGCAAAAATGTATTTTGGAATTTTTTCCACCTTTAATGAGAACTGAAATACTCATTGGGATGTAATTGTAGCATTATATTTAAAAACATCCTCTAGAGGAACACTAGCACAGAATTGTCTTGCCCTGTTCCTGCCTCCTGGGGCTTGTGTGAAAGGACTTTCCTAAGTCTGCTTGTGATTACCTAGGCTGCTCCAGTCAGAGAGAATTCAGTGCTATTGTGTAGCAGTGAATCAATAACTCTGGAAAGTGGAGGCAGACTTCTGTTTATCCCTGGGATGTATTTAGTGATGGCCCTGGCAGGCCAGATTTCCTGTGATGTGTCAGTTTGCCTTGGTGGTCGTCCTGAGATTTGTTTCCTGAAGGGTGAGGGCAGAGCTTTGTCATCCTTAATTTTGGTCTGTATGTGGGGACCAGGACCTGTAGTGAGTGAGAATTAGAGCCAATTGAAGCAATGCCTTTTGTGTTGGTGTAATAATTACTGAATGTTCAGAACTGCTCTACATCTCATGCTCTGAGGAAGGATGAGAAATGAACATTTGAGGACACTCCATATCTGTTGCACCATGATCCAGCTTGCTACATACATAGTCAGCATAAGGCAAAAGCCTGTGGCTTAACCTCTTTCCTTTTTAGTGGCTGCAGCTCATTCCCTGTCATGGAAAGACCTTCAGACAGTCTCAAAGTCAGGGCTGCACCCAAAGGCCACCATGAGGGCACTGAAGTGACACCATTCCAGCATGGTACAAAGTCACCCTCTCCTGCCTTGCTCTGATGTTGAAGGCATTTCCACTCTGGAACCAGGGTTTGTCAATTTCTATTCAGAGCTTTAAAACACAGTTGTACTTATCTATCTCCTTTTTTTACGTATCCAGGCTGAGGACCTGTAGGTATTCAAACTGTACTGCTTGGTTCAGCAATTAAATGCAAATGGTTAATTCCTGTTTCCTCTGTATGGTTTCATCATTCACTGTAGCAGTAAAACTGTCTGAAGTATTTCACTGTGCCCTGTTTTGTCTTCAAATGGACAGGAGTCCAGCACATAGCAGAAAGAAGTGAAGTTCCTAGCCATAAGACTCTGTTTATCAAGTATATTTGGGACTGATCAAATTTAACTTGTGGCAAAAAGAACACTGAATTTTCTTCAGCAGACAGCAAAGTTTCCTCATCTCATTTTTCTCACTGCAGAGAGTTTGTTTTATTCCTCCTTTGTCTCCAGCACTGATCTCTTTCATCCTGATATGCAGGATGAAAGTATGCATCCTGATTTGTTCTGCTGAAGTAGCAGGGGATTTCAGCATCCTGACTCTGCAGTGTATTATGCCTGACTTCTGTTTGGATATGAGGAAAAGGACATTGCACAAGGGGCCTCTTCCCACTAGAATACTCCACAGGGGGCTTGGTGTAATTGCAGCTCTTGCGTTTCCCTGAGAACAAAGGCTTTTAGTTTCTTCCCCAAGTATTCTGTGGAAAGATAAATTTAAGGCAAATGTTCTCACCACACCAGCTAAAGGAATTGTTTAGCTGTGGAAAGAACCTTTAACAGCTCTCCTGAAGATAGGTATCTTTCTATAGTACCCCTTTTTCTGCATGAATTTGCCTTTGAATTTCTGAATGTATCGAAGCAATTCTTCATTATTCCATCTGAGACCAGAATTTCATTTACATTCATTGAACTAATGTCAAGCATAGGTAATTCTTGTTCTGGATGAAGTGATGCACTTTCTTTGTAAGAGAGAAGCAGCAATGTGTTTATCAATGAATACAGAGATTTAACAAGGCTTAATAGTAAACACAGCAGTGGTTAGAAAAAATCATTGACAAGATAGATTTCATTATCACAGAGGACAAGGTCAGATAAAAATGTCAGGAAGACCCTCTGACTGAGTCATAAGGTTCAGAAAGGACCCTGTTGCATTTTAAGCTCCTTCCCAGAGGGGAGTTTATATGTATCTGGTATGTATCTTAGTCCCAGACATGGTCAATGCTTTGTGTCTAAATGTCCCCAGTCAATCCTTTGTATTAGTTAGCTAAGATTTCCAAGCTTACCATACTTCTAATCACCGAGAATCTGTTCCAGCAAGGAATCTCTCAGCCTCAGAGAGTAACCATGAGAGGCATCTGTACTCAAGGGTGGATCCTTCTGTGCAGGAGAGCTCAACAGGTCCTGGACTGTCTATTGTTATGGAGTAACAGAGTTATAGACATGTTTGCAGACCGATTACAGAAGTTAGTTTCTTCCAAACTTGGCTTGAGGCAGACTTTGACCAGTGTTATGGTTTGGGGAAGGAGTGTGTGTGGGGTGGCTGTTGTGTTACCTGTCTCCCCTGAATCCACTATGAGTCAGATGCAGTCATTCCGGCCAGACACTTTTGTTGCCATCACTACTGGTGGTAATGGATTGAGCAGAGTTATGGGAATATATCATCAGTTTGGGCAGCTGGGTGGAGCACACCGTCACAATTCTGAATGGTTCTGATATATGAAACACTAGGAAAAGATCATTCAGCTTGATATGTCCTAAAAATTGTGATATTCTGCATGAAGTAACAATAACATCAGTCTCTCTTCCTATCATTTATTTTGCAATATGCAAAATATATTTGTTCTAAAAGAATTTCATTTTTAAAAATCTGAAAATATAAAACTAGAGCTTGGACTAAATCTTGAAAATTTTCAGACTTTTAAGTTGGAAATCCCCTCCTCAGAAAAAATTATGAGACTTAAAATCCTCATTGAATCTTTTTTCCACAAAAACACTTGTTGAAAGATTTATAGAGTGTTCTAGAAATTATGTTTTGAAATAACTGATTCTAGAATTCTGTTATTCTAGTAATATTCTAGTAATAGTGAATATTCTCTATTATATCAGCAGAAAAAAAATGCACCAATGAATATGAATGACTTTAATACAATACAGTGTAGTTAATAAATAGTATCTTCCAGGGAGCTGAAATCCTCCAAATCCTGCTATTTAAATTTTCTTTTATTCATATAACAAATTCTAATCATTCATAGGCAAAATTTCAAATCATTGCATGAGCACATACTTGGACTCTTTCAGACAAATTCCCTTCCAGCAATTTGGAAGCTCTTCATAACAGGTCAGAGGAATCTTCTTCAGCAGCATCAGATCTACTAAAAAGGTAGAACCTTTTTAAAAGAACCTTGTCTTTTGCTCTCAGCAAGAAAGTTAGATGGTGGGGAACCAGACTGCAGAGGTGAGTTGGAAAGTTCCGTAAAAGATCACACACCAAGATCCTAACTCAATTTAAGTAATGTGATTTGGGCCTGATTTTGGAAAAGGCTGAGCATCTGCAGAGATGTTGAATTTCCTGGCATTTTGCTCCTTGCTTTTGAAAACTGCAGAAAGTGTGCTAGGTCATGTGAATAGAAAGCAAGGTACCTAGGATCAATTTTTAAGGTCATGATTTGGGAGTACTCGCTGGTAGATGTGGGTATCCAGATCCTCTTTTTATGTCAATAACCAATGAATAAGCCAATGTTTTGCATAACATGACACAATGCTGGAGCATTAGTTCTGTAGGTTAAAAGAGAATGCAAAATTGAAAAATCCTAAGTGAAACTTTCCTTAGAGTATGCCAGTGTTTCTCCAGCTTAAAGAAACCTAAACCAAACCAAAAGCAAACAAGCAAACCTATCTCAAATACATAAATAAAAAACCCAACTAAAACTCCAGAGCTCTTTTATGACATTTATGTCACAGGCATTACGACTCAGTATTAAGTGGTGCTATGCTGTCTGACATCCTTCTTTTATTACCATGTTCTTCCATAGTGTAAACCATCACCAAGATTTTTTTTTTTTTTCAAAATATATCATATTATTTCTGCATTGGCTCAGTATGAAATGATGCAGCTATCATAGAGATAAAGGACAAACAAGCTTTAGCAAAAATTGTTTGGGAAATTGTAAAATGATAGAAAATATGTAAATTCTGAGGTAATATGGGAACCTGTCAGAACACACACAATTTTCATTGTTTATATTCCTGTCATGAAATCTTTTACATCTGTGCTTAAAGAAGGTATATAGTTGTTTCATAACATTCAAATACAAAGAAGGGTGAGGGATGAAATCCAGATCTTACCTCTGGAATTCCTCTCTTTTCTCCATTTATGCCGGGCTTTTAACTTTATTATGAAGTCATTACAGTTTATCATGCCAATAGGTATGTAGGGAGTGTTAACCACAGACCTCTGACAGAATAAACCATGCATTCACAGTATCACACTAAAAATTCTATGAAAAATTAAGCACATGCATGAAGTGCTTCTTTCTTTAAACAACAATTCCTGCTTTCTCAGCCTTCTATACCCAAAGGCACTTACATACACTAGGCTGAGTGCATTCAAACTACCTTACAACCATGCTGGAAAGAGAGAACCATATAAAGCAGTTACCAACAGCTGGTTCCAACGTGTTTGTCTCTCAGCTTACTTTGACAGATGAGAGTGATCAAAAAAGGATTAAGTTAGAGAAAGTCTATGTCTATATAAGCAAGTGAATCTGCAGAGCAAAAGCCTGGGGCCACCCTGTGTTTGTCGGGAAGGTGGGGAAGTTCCTCCATACCATCTCTGAAATATGTCTTCTGGCTTAATTTCATCCTAAACAGGATACTGATCATCAGTTCTGGGACTGTCATCTGAAGTGAGGCAAACAGAAGGACTGAGAGCTTGGCTTCAAAAGTACACCCTGGCCCACACACAGTCAGTGGTGCAGACTTACCACTGCAGACTGCGGGTTTTTGGGTAGAAAAGATCCAAAGACCAGCATTCAAAGCAGTAATCCGTTGTCATAACTTATTTCAAAAATTAGGATTCCTTAGAATGATGTTGACAAAAATTAGGGTTGACATGAATATGACATGGTCTTCTGGGATGGACTTGCAAGATAGACGAGTTAGCTTAAAGCAGTTGCTGTGATGTGTATCTGGTAAATGTTTGACTTGGCTTTGCTGCAGTGTGCTGGTATATTCTGTGATGTGGCTGGGGTCTTGTCCAGTGAAAAGTGATTTCCCAGGAAATTGCCATACATTTAGCACAGTGTTATTATGGTGTCTTGAAAAATGAAATGGAAGAAATTGCCTTATATTTAGTAGGAACTTATTATGGTATCTTGCAAAATATAATGGAAATGAACCTAAACTACTTCTGAAATGTTCAGCTTTTTACAGAGGCTGAAATGTTTTCTGCAGAATGATGGAAACTTCCATATTGTGTAGGGCAATTTGTATATCTTCTGTAGTGTTTTTAACATGTACTTTGGAAGAGTAGCTACTATAATAGTAAAATATATATTTTTTCTTTTTTTTTGTTAGCTGTTGTACCTTTCTATTAAGTTTACTTATGCTTGGACCGTGATGATTTATGTTTTTTTCTATTGCTCTTGGAACTAGAGGCTCAGCTGCATAACATGAGGACAGCCTATTGAAATACCTTCTGCCAAAGCATTATATTGCTTTTAAACTCATTGTTTGCTTTGCTCGCTCTCTTGAAGAATTGAGGAATTAGAGGATTATGGGATAATTCAGAATGAGAGGGTGCTCTGGATGTCCAACTGCCTGTTATTAAAATTAATAGTAATTTTTTTTGGTGTTGTTTAAAAACAAAGATGGAAGTGTGATTGATACTTGTTCTTCAAAACTTCCTAGCTTTATCACAGAAGTTGTGTGAAGTACTATCTTCTCTCTTAAGAAAACCATGCATTTCCAGTGTTGGATTTTATGAAAATCAATCTGCTTACCTTATCTGCTTACCTTAGCAGGTGACTGTGTCATGATCTCAAAATATCTACATGGAAAAAATCATGGTTCTTTAATCATGGTAGAAAAAGGTGTAACAAGATCAAGTGTCCAGAAGTTGAAATTATATAAATTCAGATTTTAAAAGGCAAATTTTAATCATTTATATATTTAATCATTGTAGCAATTTATTAAAGGATACTTTGAATAATATATCAAATTAAGTATTTAAATCAAAAATAGTTGTCTTTTGAAAACCATGTCCTCTAATTCAGAAATTATGGACTGATGTACAGATTTCTGCACTAAAAATTAATGGGTTATGCTGGGAAATTTGTATGGATAGGCAGAAGCGTCCCTGATGTGCATCAGCATTTTGTATACTCTTGTTAGTGGCTTTTCTGTTTAAATTCCATAATGTTCCTGAATTTCAAGCTGGTTTTAGAATCCTGACAACCATTATAGAACAATTACAAACACTGCTGAAATTGTGGGTATGATAACCAAGGCTAGATGGATCACCTGAGGTATGAAACATACTTTGCTAATTATTGTGAAATTCAGCAGAGTAGAAGAGCTCTGAGCTGTTTCAATGATTACAGCCATGTTAGACCAGGGAGTTTCCTTGCAATTCTGTCACTGGAACAGGCAATGCACAGCTGGATTAGCAGCTGGAGGAGAAAACAGTTCTTTGACTCAACCAAGCCCCGGAAACTGCATTGTCACATAGGCTGTGGCAGTGTAAAAGAGCTGTTTTAAGTAGTATGGACTTGGGGAGATGTGGGCTCTCTTAGTTCTGCCTTTTGTGCCTTGGAAGTGGGCGATAGAAGGCTGTTGAGGAGAGAGGCTCATGGTGTGTCTTGGGGCACTTTGGAAATGGTGGCAGTACTCAGGGCTCCACACAGTCACATTTTGTAAAATAAAAACCGTCTGAGTGGCAACAACTCACTCAAACATCTCTGATGAAAGAATCAAAACTCTGGTAAATTCCATGAACCCGTGATTGACTCTGGGTGAGTTTTTGTGTATATGCCCATCCTGCACTGTAAGGGTGCAAGTCTTGATATGTTCAGGTGACTCATAGACCAGATTTTTTCAAAGTTCACTGCATGGAGTGTGTGAGTAAGAACACAGTCTGATGGCCACAGACAATGATGCCATCCATGATTATGAGCAGTAAACATAAAGATACCTTTAAAGTCATAAGCCTTCAGAAGTTTCCAATACTGACTCACCAGAGGCTTTGTCTTGCTGATATTTCCCATATGGTGGGCTGCAGTCAAAACAGTGGGGCTGTATGGGAAAACACTGGATTCCTTAGCCTTTCACCATTACCTATTTCTTATCAAAACAGAAGAACCTGACTTCGGGTTATCTGACAAAATGAGAAAAATGGAAAATTCTTGTTGTAGGATTATAATAAAGATAGGATTAAATTAGAGAAGGGTTATGTCTGCCTCTGTAACTGACATGGCCTGGTAGAAATGAATCTTTAGAGTGAAAGCATTCTCATCATTCTCATGTTTGCAGTGAGGTTCCTTTTTATTTTTGTTGGGATGCATTAGTTGTGCTTTTGAAGTGCATCTTCTGACTTAATTTCTTCCAAAAGGAATTGTTTCCGTTTTGTGCCATCAAATGCTTTTTAAAACCACGCATACATATTGAGAAAAATATTAAAGGATGAAATTTGGAATTAGTCTGGTTCCCTCCTGTGCCCTAGCAATGTGATCTATAAAGAAAGGTAAGATGAGCTGGCCGAGCAGAAGTTATTTCACTGAAATAGATAGTATTGCTATGTATTAAATTACCGCTCCATGTGAGCCTGTATGGCAGCATCTGGCTGTGGCAGGCTGTCAGGCAAGGGGTAGAGCTTTTATTTTTCTGGCAATATCTGCCAAGTGCTTGTGCTCAGTTCTGATCTGGGCAGGGGTCACTCCTGTAATTCTAGGGACTGGGTTAGAAATGGGATTAGTGCAACAATTTGAAATGCCATGTGCTGCTCATGCCAGAGGAAGCCATCAAACTAGATTTTGTGCTGTCATCAACAGCTGTCATGACTGTTTCCTTAAGTCTGTGTTTGGAAGGGCATTTATGTAGCCTTAGAGTCATGATTACAGTTAAAATTTGTTAACACAGACTAGGGTGAGTTGTAGTGGAAGGGGCCTTAGAACTAGGTTTAACTCCATTATAGTAAGAATTATTTTTATTTTATTTCTGTGCAGAAAAGCTGTATTTTGGTGGTTTTAGTGTCTCTTTAATGAAATAAAATCAGAAGTTATGTCTTTGGAGGGACCAAAGGAGGGGAACATATAAATGGTATTTTTCTCATGTGGCTGATTATGACTTATGCCTGTCATTTTTATTCCCTGTTTATCTGACCTATTAATAGAGGGCAAAATTCCAAAGAAATGTTTAATTAACATTTGTAATTAGTATTACAAAAGACCCTGCTTTATAGAACAGGCAGCCCAGAGAGGAGGGTCAGGAAAAGACAAGCTCTTCACCCTGTAATTATTGCAGCTCTCTGTAGTGCTCTCATTCATCTCATTAACATCACAGTGGGATGGTGCCACTGCAGGCTACTGGCAGGTGTCTAACGGCTTTCCTCCTGGGGAGACTTCTACAAAAGAGGTCCTGATCTGCAAATAAGTTTGAAAGCTTGCCAGTGGAGTTCCTCATTCAAACTTCGAAGTCTCCTGCTTCCAAAACACCCTAAAGACTTTCAATTTCAATAAACAGTGGTATTCTGGGAAAGTTCTTGCTTTTTAACTGTGGAAGAGAAAGGGAAGAAATTAAGGTTTGTCTAGTAAAATATACTACTTAATTAACATGTTCCATTAAAAAAAAAATAAAATAAGCTAGCTAGAAGGGAATTGTGGCTGGATAAACAAAAGGAAAACCTGAGTCATCACTTGAAAAACACTGAAATGCAATCAACCCATAAAAAAGACATCTGTCAATTTTCTGTGTGTGAGTAAAGCTTTTCTTCTTCTGGAATGTCTTTCTTCTTCAAATTAAATTAAAACAACAATCATATCAAATATTCTAGTTCAGAAAAAGATAGTATGTATTTTATGGAAAAGGAAATGGATTTGTTTTTACTTCTTTGTAAAACGTTAAAATGACATTATTCAGTCCTGTGACATTCAGGTTTTCTTAAATCCTCAGCTACTGTATATACACAAAACCCTTGCCTTTGAATGAACAGCAATGAGTGAGTTTCTAGCCATAAGAACATGTAAGAAGAAACAAGATTACATAAAGTAAGAAAAAATAACCTATTTTTTTTTTCTTTTTTGTTAAAGATAGTACATGATTTAAAGCCAATGTCATGGATTTTGAAGATACAGTTTATTTTATTTTACTTTTTGGCTGTGGTGTAACTGAGCTTTTTTATTGCAGCTGTAAGTAATAAACATTTACAATATATGGCATGAATGAAGTCAGCAACTACTCAATGTTTGAAAAAGTCCTAAATTAGGTGCACATCCCACTGATTTTACTGGAATTGTTCTTGTAACAGAGTTTGTCAGCTTTGGTGTATTGTTTACAATGATGATTAGAGGGCCATTATAAATATGCATAAGAGCTAAATTGAACCTACCTCTACCGAAGAGCTTGTATATGAAAGGATACTGAAGGTGATGTTTGGAACAGCAGTGCAAGAGTCAGAAAATGTTCACTGGAATCTTGTTGGCTGGCTTACCTATAGTGAATCATCAAAATCAGATGACCTGTGATTTTTAAGAACACATTGTTCAGTTTGGGGAAAGGAATCAATGCTGCATTTATTTATTGCTGACAGAGCAGAAATTGCTGCATTTTTAAGAGCTCTAATCATGGCCAAGTAGATTTTGAAAAAGCTTGCTCAGATATTGAATAGAAAGGTGGTCTCTGCCTTGAAGCAGCTGGGACAGGAGGTGGTTGACAGAGATGGAAAACAAGGAAAGAATGACTGAGCATAGGCTTGCAAAAAACCCCAAAGAAATACTTATATATGAGCCAGTGCTATACTTTAGAAGCATTTTTAAGACATCTATGAAATAAAATATTGGGATAGTTTTGCAGATATTTACTGATACTTGTTTTTAAAGTAAAGTAATGAAATGATGAAAATTCACATCATGGTTTGAAGGCACTTGTCAAGTTTCTGACAGTGAATAAGAGATGCAAATAGTAACTAGCATAGTAGAGACTGTGACATTCTAGTGCATATTTAAGAAGACAAAATTTTGTATTTAGGCTGATGATATAAACTTTTAAAAGCTACATAATTCAGTCCAAAGATTTGTTATTCAGAGTCTGGATTTCCATCCCTTTAAGAAGACGAGCATGAACTTGGGAGCAAACACTAAAAATAGTCATATCCATGAAATTCTGCCCCAGACTGCAAATAATTAAAAGGCCTGATTTACCAGCAAGACACACACTGAGCATACAGCTCCTAAACTCACTGTCTGACCTCTGTCCTTTTACAGAGCTGCCTCCAGGGAACCAATCTCCCGGTGTGAAAAATTTGTTACATGGATTACATAGTTGAAGTCCAATGTTTGATTTCGAACTAGAATAGGATAACTGAGGGGAAGTGTCTTGTGTTTGTGTAAAAAAAACTTCATGTTTGTCTAAAAGTCCTTAAAGATCAGGTGTGTAATTCTAACCCTCTTTTTCACTGAGCATAAGCCAATACACTTTAAAAGTATAGATCAAATATACTGTATAACTTGTGCTAGTTAATTTTTTTATTTTTTAATAAATAGAGGCAATGCTACTTGCTTACATGAAAGGCTGTTATGAAGTTTAAGTGTGGACCACTTTGAGGTGTATATATTATGGAATGTACATTTTCCTGGATTTGTTTTTTTTATTTTTCCACCAGGTATTAACATATATATGGTTTGAATTCTGCCAGGAGCAGGCAAAGGGTGATGAGAGAGAAAAAAAAAAAATAAAAAAGACAATTCTTGGGTTCTGTCCTCTCAAATTCTGGGCAAAGGAGGAAGCATATAACTGTGGAGTATGTGACAGTGTTGTAACTTTTAGCAAGGTGCATTGAAAGACTTTTGAATAGAGGAGGATTTTAAGGATGGAATACAAGATTTCTCTTCATTTTTTGGCTGTATGCCAACTATACTTATTCCAGCACTCCTGATTGTGGTAAGATTTGTTGTTGTTTTCTGTGCATGCGGATTAATTGCTTCTCCTAAACAGAATAAAAGTCAAGGTGGTTTGTTGTTTTTATTTTTATTTGTCATCACTGATTTTTTTTTTTTTTTTTTTTTTTTTTTTTTTTTTTTTTTTTTTTTTTCTACAAGGGTTGAAAAAANTGTAAGTCACCAGAGATGCAGCAAAGTGTCCAGGTCACTGCACCCAGTGTTGTAACAGCAAACCTTGTAACTGATCCTGGTGGAATGGAAGGAAGAGCCCTGAAGTTCAGAGCAAACATGCACAAACCCTTGGCAACACCCACGAGCTGAAAGCTGACCTGGAAACAGGAAGATGTGGTAGATCTGTAACAGCTTTTATGTAACCTACATCTTGAAACCATTTATACATGAGGAGAGAGAACAAGTACAGAAATGTTTAAACAGAAAAAAAAATTAAAAAGTCATAAAAAGCATTAACAATGATAATAATATAAGGAATATAGAGTGGAATAGACTTGCTTTATTTGACTTTTCACACTGATCTCCTTGGCTTATGTGAAAGTTCATTTTCCTTCGATATGTATCATTTTCAGACAGAGCAGTATTATAATTAGTCTCAAACTCAAGACCAATTCTAGCTCAGCGTAAAAACAAACAATACCCTATTCCCCTCACTACCCCCAAACCATGACAGCAATCGGGCACCTCATATAACAAATCCTTATGGTTAGTGCACCAAATCCTTAACTCTGCAGTCTAGAGCTAAAATCTTTTCTTATGCCCACAGTAAAAATGAATTTGGTGATCTACTGCATGTTGTAAAAGTACAATATTATCTTCAGTGTCTACTGGCTGAAAGCTCCATCAGGGAAAGGCTTTTTTCCTTCTATTTTCTATCTGAGAGTCCTTGAACCAAATACAGATAGTGTATAAATAAGTATAACCCACTGACCCTCTGTGCCACACTGTGTCCTATATTTTTGAGCTTTGCTGTGCTGAAAGGAAGGAATTACTTTCCCAGAGGTATAAGCAGGAAGATTGCTGCCTTTTTTTCTTTCTTTTTTTTTTTTTTTTCTTTTGTCCTTCATATGATAGCATGGCATTGGCTTTCAGAAGATCCTCCTTCATGTTACCTTTGTGTAATCTCATGCATAGTCTAATTACTGACTATCCCCAGTGGTAATTTGGCCAGTAGCTGAGCTGTCTGTACTGCAGTGCAGCTGGATCTGCAGCACAGGTAGGTGTACCTGAGCCAGATTTCAAGTGGCTAACATAGATTTCAGCAGGGACATACAATCACAAACCCAGAAGTTTTACTTCAGTCTTTCTAAGCCATGAGTAATTATTTCGACAACCCAGCCTGATTCCACCATTGTGCTGTTGCCTAATTCCAATGTAATGCTATCCTGAGTTTATCTAACAAGCTGCAAGCAGACTTTTGTCTCTCAAAAGGAGGGATATTGTAAAGTAAGATGTACTCTACCCTGTTTCTGTAGTATCTGGTGATGAGAGACTTCAAAGGTGAAATCTTGCTTTTGTTTGGTGAGAGAGGCTCTATGCCCAAGGTCAAAATGATCTCTTCTCCCCACCTTGCTTGAGGGCTGCCAATTTATAGCTGCCAGTCTGGGCAAGCTGTTCTTTTGCTGAGTAAAGCTCTGGAATCTTAATCTAATGTATGAAGTTTACCAATTGCAGGTTTTTAATGCCTGTGTTTTTCATACACTTGAAAAATCCAGAGTGAAAAGCACTCAGTTGAATATATTGCCAAATGATAGTTGCTCTCAGTTTGGATCAGTGCCCCTATTTACAGTTGTCATGATCTTCATTGGGGAGGCTGTGAAAATAGACTGACCTTACAGCACACCTGGAAGGCCAAGAAACTCTGTTTTTGCCAAGCCATAGATAGTCAGGATGGTTAAGTTATACAGCCAGGTAAATGGTAATGCTAGCTGTTGTCATAACTTATTTGGCTGACTGTGCTTGTTAGGGCAGTCCTTTAGGGACATTCCTTTGGAGCTGGCAACCTCTGTGTCCAAAAAATAATCAGTACTGAACAGAGCCAGTACCAAGGGAAACAGTACTCTCAAGACATTAAAGTTTTGTATCTTTGAGATTTAACCTGTATGGTCAGGGCTAGACCTGTCAAAAGCTATGAGATGGATGCTTGGTTGGTTATTTCTCTAGAAAGGTGGGATTTCCAGGTTGCATTTTTCTCCTCTGTGAGTCATTATCAAGCTGGTAGTTCAAGGGAAGCAATGCAGAAAGTAGTTGCCCATCAGTCATCCCCTGTAGTGGGTGCATGCTGGCCTTTTTAGGAGGTTAATGTCATTAACCTTTCTTTTTTTAGTTTAGATTCCAAGAGATTTTTTTATTGAAATTCATTTCACACTTGCAACATGCTCTCCTTCTGGACTGTAAATTCTGTGCAGTGTGCAGACCACTCCATCTTCTTCTCCTGGTTGCTCATTGCTGCAGAGCCAGAACTTCGCAGCCAGCAGCTACTGCAGTGTTTTTCCTCCAAGGGCTCTGATGGAAAAAAGCCATCAGTGAGGATGGTTCTTGCTGGAGAGGAGCAGGAATGCATCCTTCAAGGAGAAATGAGAATCCTGTTGATTCTTCTGAGCACAATGGCAGGCATAATGTCTCTGCCTACTTCTCCTGAAGTGGGAAAGGTGTGGTAGGTTTTAGGCTGAGGCCAGGATTTAAATGTCAATCCCTGTCTTTTCTATCTATTTTAATACTACAGAGGAAGCTACTACTTGGCCCCCAATGTAGATGTGCTTTTTTTCCCAGGAGTGAAATATGCGAATAAATGTGTTTCTGTTTTAAACGGTGTGAAAAGGCTGGATGGACACCTATTTAACCCTTGTGTCCTGAGTCACCACTTCCAGTTCACTATTGAAGTGAATAAAGAGGAAAAAAAAATATAATGGCCACAGATGAAACTGGCATTATGGGTGAGAAGGTTTGATAGAAATCTGAGCTGTATATGTCTCTGTAAGCACTTTGTAAAAACTTAATGTGGAGAAGTATATGCAAAAGACTACCAAAATTACCAGTGTATCTACAAAGGGACTCTTGTACTGGAAATTTAGTGGAAGTCAAATTTAATAGAAATCAATTTCAGTACATTGACGATTGCATATCCAGTCTCTCTTTCACTGAATTCAATTGTAAAGCTTGTGTGGCCATGAGTTGGACAGGGCTGAGCTTGAGGTTTAAAAATCACACAAACAAATGAAATGACAATGTGTATGACACGTGAAACTGAAATGCATTTGGTGGAATCTCAGTGAGGTTATTGCCAACTGTTGTACCAGGGACTATCCTGGCTATCTAATATTCATTACTGTTACTGCTATTTCCTGGCAGAATAAGCTCCCCATAGAAAACAGAAGCATCTGTGACTTCATAGGCTTGATAATTGTCATTTACCTCTCACACAGGAAACCTTGAAGCTCTTCCTGGCTTTATCTCCTGCAGTGAGCAGGAGAACTTTTGAGAGAGGCTCTTTTTGCAGNGGGCTTGATAATTGTCATTTATCTCTCACACAGGAAACCTTGAAACTCTTCCTGGCTCTTTTTGAGAGAGGCTCTTTTTGCAGTTTCACCCAGTCTTTTTGTCTATAACAGCAGGGAGTGGAGTTCACTACTGTAAAGAGTTTTTTCTGATCCCTTGCTCCTACAAGGCTCACTTATGCACTTACATTAGGTGTAAAAGAGAGATGCAGCCCTGAAGGAACACTAAACCCCCTCTGCCAAATAAACCAGGCTTTCAACCTCTTTGGGTAACTCAACAAACCCACCCTTCCCCTTAGTATGGTATTTCTCCCAGGCATTGATTCCATAAGAGAAGCCTCCTGCCTCTGGATGAATTATGTTAATAGTTGGAACATGTACTTACCCCATCAAATCATGTGACCTTCCCCCGAAAGATTTTGCCAATTTAGACTGTGTGGGTGAGAAGAAGAGTGTGATGATGATTTTCTATAGATTTGCTTCAAAATCCTCTGCCCCTGAGTTCTGTTAGTTCCTTGAATCCTGTTCCCTAAAGAAATTTTCTTTGTTTTGATTGTATCTATTTTTATGTCCCTTCTGCAATTTTCCTCTAGTCCCTTCTCTGTCTACCACACTTAACTACTTACATACATTGATATAAAAGCAACTACCTCTGTCTTGATCTTCAGTTAACTAGCTATGGGCAATTCTTTAGATAATAGACATGCTTCTCCCACTCAAAACATTTTGTCTCAATCATCACTGAAGTTTTGTTACATCTGGAAATGACCAGGTGTAGCTGTGTGGAACCAAGGAGGGATGTCTCAGACGAGTGAGGTCCAAGTACCCACTGATCAGCTTCTACACTGTTTCTACAAATGGCAGGACCATGATGGTCTGATTTATTCCCTGGCCTTTCTGTCCCAGAGGACATGAAAATTTCTTGTTTCTTTTGGAAAGATCTTTTTACCATCAGCAAGAGAGAATGATAATTCTCTAAACTATGAGAGGTCATTGGTTTTGTAAGTTGTCTAAGCCAGTTTCTTGTCGAGCTGCCAGAGATTTCCTCTGCTCATTGAGCCTTGATTTTTTCTACAGTGTTGATGTGACTTGCAGTTTCTGGGTTCTGAGTAGATTCACTAAAATTGCTTGTAAGTACATACTGATGGCTGAATTTTGTATTAATAATAAATAACAATACTGAAATTATTATAATTGGGAGTGAACTTGACCTAGCATTTGAGTGATTTTACTTTTCTTTGAGAATGTTAAGAATGAGAGTTAATTTAAATTGTATGTATTATTCAGGGCATGTCTTAAGCATCTGATGGCATCATTAATATACATATAGAGGGCAGTTTTGGAGACACATGTTTTATATAGATGGTTTTGGAGTGTGTAACAAATAATGATTCTTTCTTTTGTGAGGTTTTAATTAAGTTATTAAAAATTCATCCTTCAAAATATGAAAATACATTTTCTTATGCATCAATATGTTTTAAATACAATGGTTATTTTTAAATATGTGTAAAAGATACAGTGGCTTGCCTTGTGGATCCTACCAGACACTGTGTTGATATGGTGAACAGGAGACTAGTTTTTTCATTTTCAGGAGCTAAATAAATTTATGAAAACTTAGATACCATTTCAAAGGATTGTTCAATGCTTTGCCTCTCTCTGATTCCAGCATTGTTGTGGCTGAGCTCACATATTTAATATAATAGTAAGGTTATATCAGCTCCCAGCAAAGGTGTAGACCCTGAAGTTGTTGGTACTTGTACTTAATCCACTGGACAGCTAAACTCTGTCTGGGGCTGACCTGGACAAAGGAGCCCAAATCAATGAATGGTAAGGGACTTCTCTCATACTGTTATTGAGTGTACTGTGTAAAGATGCAATATATGTTGTCTTTCCACCAAGTTCAGACCCCTCGAGGGCTTTTAGCATTATACTTAGAGCGTAAAGGAAAGATAAAATGGACCTGATGCACAAAATGCAAACTGTGTTTTCTCTCACTGCCACCTGGGATTTTCCAGACAGGCAGCTAGCTGCTGATGTTGAGCAAGGCCCCTGCATTAACAGAGCTTCCTTTCCTAGTGACTCATGGGAATGGTTTTGGTTGAGTGGTTTGATTTGCGTGGCTTCACATTTGTTGAGCTTTGTTTTGCATTCTGGACTTCAGTTTATTTAAGGTCTCCAAAGTGATGGTCATTGGAGTTGCCAAGTTTCACTTTGTTTTGTGTTGAAAGTGATGGTATTCTGTCAATTTTTCTGGATAAGCAGAAGGATTAAGGTCTCAGCATAATCATCAGTATTAGAGGCAGGTGCTTTCATACTGTTAGAAAGCTGCAAAAAGTACTTTTTCCATTGCCCTATAGCAAGAGGCTTCTGTTTCTAGACATGATAGGTCCTATGACATCGCTAATCCGGGAGTATTGTTCAATATGGAACAGTTACTTCTGATAGTCTGTAGACCTTTCCAAAATGCACAAGCTTTTATCTCTCCTTCTGAGGTTTTTAAAATGGGACTTTGAGTATTAAGGGAAACCTGTTTCTTTGTGAGCAGCGAATGACACACAACACCAATAACATTTCTCAGCTTTCACAATTTCTCACTACAAGAATGTGCCTGTGACATGTGGTCTTTCATTGCACAGAAATGTGCCCTGGCACGACATACAGCTTTTACCTAAACTGCATGAAATAATTTGTCTAATGCGATTGTGGTTTTTCTACTCATGGGTAACAGAGCTATCTTAAACTCTAGTTTGTGAAAGAATTACTCATTCTTCATCTCTGAAGCAGGGAAGCTGAACAGCAGGAACCTCTGCAGAGGTTCTTCCTGACTCAGCCATTTTCAGTGGAGATTTCTCATGGAGAAGCTTTCTGCGTGACCCTTGTTGAATTGGATGGAGCTGGAAATCAAACTTTCTGAACAGTGAAAACCAAAACAGCTTTGAAGCAAGTATTATGGGGATGGAAATATTTATCTCCTCTCTGTGACTTCTGCATTTCTACCAACTTCTGGCGTTGTTGACCCTTGAGCATTGATGGAAAATGCCTTTAATAAAAATGAATCATCATCTACAAATATTTTGCATTCATTCTTTTAAGTGGAATGCTCCCTCACAAAACTGCGTGTTAGTCTATTGTCTAGCACTGAACCAGATGGAATGTCCAGTAATCTCTGAAAACATTGGAGATGCTTGTTTAATAAGTAGAAACTTCCTATTCTTTCTGTTGGTCCCATTTTGGTGAGTCCACAGATTATAAGAATGCTTTTTAAAAATAAACAAACAAATAAACAAAGGTTTGCTCAGCTCACAGTCCATTAAATTTCACCATCTCCGGTAAAATAATATATTATAGCACTTAAGACTCTTGTAAAATGTGTAATTTTTAATTTTCCTATGGCAAAGGAATTGAAAATATTTGTGTAAGGCCTCATCTTTAAAGATAGAAAGATGAGAGATTGACATCTTGGAAACAACACAGACCACAGATAAAATTCAGGTGTCGTAAGTGAATTATCACATTAGAGAAATGGATTATAGGTGCATTTCTTTGCATTTATAATTTCTGAAAGTGTTATTGCTTTGGTTAAGATCCTCTCCATAACACAGACATATGAAACAGGATTTATCAGAAGTTCAGATGTTTGCAAACCATGTTTTTTTTTAACACATACCCATGCCAGAATACACACTTCCTGCTTTCCAGTTCTCATTTCCCCTGCAGGCAGCAGAGTTTCTTGTTCCAGGTCAGTATCTGATGGCCTCTCTCTGTTAAGCAGCGTGTGCGTGGATGTGTTCAGGGCTGCACAACTCTTATGGGAAATTTGTGTTTAATATAATTAGGGCTACTAAAAGCTGATCTCAGGTGGCAAATGTATTTCAGATTTTCCTTTTAAAAAGTACAACTTCAGAGGTGGTTTGTATATTCACAATAAGCAGTCACTGTCTAATGACAATTTATACTGAATGTTACTTGGAACACAGTCTGATGAATATTTCAGCAAGGTCTACAGTCAAATATCCTACAACATATTCCATGACCCAATATGCAAATCAGCTGTGGGATGTGAGAGGGCTGTTGGGGCTTACTCTACATAGATTTAGACTGTTTTAACAAAGGTTATTTATTAAACATTATCGACATTGGTTTTTTCACCACTTTTAAAATTCAGGAGGGGATTTTATTTTCTGTAGGGAAACAGCTAAGAAGTAGGTCGGGAACCATGACTGTGAAGAGGCCACTCCAGGGAAGAGAAAGGTTAAGTTCAGTTCTAACCAGCAAAATAAAAAGGTTGGGAGGCTGCTGTCATTTGTGAAAGAAGATTTTTTTCTGATTTATTATTATATGTTGAACTATTTAATATGTTTCATTTGTTCCGTGACAATAGTAAGGTTAACAAAGGGGATTCTTACCACTACATAATTCAGGGAGTTTAGTTGGAGACTATTGGAAGAATTAAAATTCATATTAAATAGAAAATTCTGGAAGCTTATTCCATGGTTAAAAAATGTCATGTAAAATAATCAAATACTGCCGAAGTTCTGTGATGTGAATTTGATGTCTTTGTGAAATCATTAAATTCACTTAGCACATAATTTCAGTAATTGCCACAATAAAATAATTTTTTTTTTTAAAAAAATCAGATTATTGGGCCATATTTTGTCTTGCTTGTTACTTTGTGAAATTCCTGCTGGAAACAGGAAATAGATTAAAATTGTCCAAACCACACTGCAAACCTAAACAGAATTTAAAGATTTAGGCTTCCTCAGACAGAAACTTATATTTCCAAAAGGTCAGGATGTAGATACAGACATCCAAATTCATCAGTTAAGAAGAGCAGAATTTGGGGCATTTTTTTGCCCTCCCTCAAATATATCGCTGAACTCCCACAGCAACAAGGAGGACTCTATTGACCTAAGATAGTGCAGTGGACAAACTAAGTGGCCATGACAAATGCAGAGGCATACACACAAAATGTTTACTTAAATGTTTATCCAGCAGGCCCTGTGAGAATCTCGAGTTGTCTGTCCCTAAGGTAGAGGACCAAGATCATGAGACACCCCAGCTGCAGCATGTGGTCTCATGCAGTTTGTGTGCATGGGCTGAGGATACCTTGAACAACCTCTCTTTTTGCAAAGGGAAGAGTGACTAATGAAGAGCTGTTTCTGCTCTGCAGGGCCACGAGCTGTGGCTGTGTGCAGGAGTTGTGTGTGCTCTTAGAGAGTACAGGAGTCAGCATGTTTCCTCTGCAGAGCTGGAGAATTGCAGAGGAATGGTTTGGGCCAATGGAGCAGTGTCATTTAACATTGATAGAAAATTGGCACCTCTCTCTCTTTCTGTGAAATGCATCATTTTAGTCCTGACCTCCACTCAAAATGAAGTGTGGTAAACCTATAATTAGGAGAACATCAAGTGACTTCTACAAAAGAAAAATGAGAGTTGTGGGGTTCATTTACAGCATATTCTGTTAGACTACTGTTATAGTCTCCTGGCATTTCTGTCTTGTTTGTCTTCCTGCTTCTCTCTTCATCTTTTGGCCTTAAAGTCTTGGAGTTCAAAGTCATAGGCTTATTTTGACCTTCAGTTTTAACTAAGAAAAAAAAAAAAAAGTGAGTTCCTAGTCCTAAAAGCTGCAGAGATAAACTGAAAGTGTGCTCTCTTGAGACTTCAGGAATAAGAAAACTCATGATCTTAAAATATTTGGGAACAGCAGTTCTATTTCAAACAAGAAGCCACCAGATGCCTCTATCAGTGTGCTTCTGAATTAGACAGTAAGCCTATGCTCAAAATATAACTATTTTATAATACTATTAAATATACTTCCTCCCATTGGCACCTTGCTCTTTTCTGCATAAAGAACTTCTAACAGCTTCTTTTCCATACTGATTCAGACAAATGCTAGTTTTTGTAGCCAAAAAGAAAATGAGTAGCAGGTGAAGACCTTATTTTGATGATGCTAAGGACAAATGATCCTCTAACTAAAAACACTGGCAATTTTCTAGTAATCCCTGTAATTCCTTGCAATTATTAGCAATAGCAATAGTTTATGAAATCTAGAACTTCAAAATCCTTACTTTTTTGGAAAAAAGTGACTCTGTCATCATTATTATTAATATCTATATACATTTGAGTCTGAGAAATATGGCCATATAAGTACATGTGAGTGCATTTGAATGTATTCATTATCAAATATAATATATACAGCATGCAAATTGGTGTTTGAATATACGGTGTTTCTACAAGGGACAGTCTTGACAGCCACATGACAGCATAATTCATGCAATTTTCTTAGAAAATTCTGTAGTAGAGCCTTGTAACATCTCCTTGAACTGAAGTGTCTCTTTCACAAGGAGTTCCAGAAAATATTCCCAAACCCATAGCCTAAGGAAAAGGAGGAGCCTGTTTAGGTGAGCAGGTAATGCTGTGGTCAGAGCACAGAGTTGGAGAAGCTCTGTCTCATGACACTGCTGACTTGACTGGAGGAATAAGCTAGCATGGGTGAGGAGCTAATTCTTTTAGCTCAATCTCACCCTTGATTTAGGCAGGGAAAAGGTAATGACTCTGGAGCACAAAGAAACTGTAATTGTGGAGCAGATAATGTTATTCTATCAGTAGTTCTAGGAATGGGATCCTAATTTGGGATAGGTGTTATATTTACAGCGACCTTGCTCTGGTGCTCTGGTGTTTTTTTTTGTTTTGTTTTGTTTTGTTGTTTTTTTTTTTTCCCCTGTATAAGGGTTTAGAATTAACATCTAGCGGCTCTCAAACACAAATCTTTCAATAGTGATGCTTCCAGGAAATGGACTGGAAACCATTGCAAATGATATGGCATTCAACACTTTTACAAGTGTTTTAGTTATTCTTGTCTGGTTTCACCAGCAAATCAGACTGACAGGGTTGACAATATCCATGATACAAGCCAGTCTCTGTAATAAGCAGGATCTCTCAGAAGAAATCTGAAGTATGGTGAATGCCAAGAAGAGAATGAACCAGTGGATTTACCTCTCTGTTCAGCTCAATGGCCAATCACTGCAGCAATAGGAGTGAGGTGGGTGAGGTGTGACTCAAATCATCCCTCTCCTCCAGTATCAATACACAGCAGTTATGCAGGTTGCATCTCGTGCCTTGACTGCCTTGCAGTTTTGAAAAGCTTTGGTCTTGCGGAGAACCCAAAGACAGACATCAGTACTTGCTAGGCACAAAGCTGTGGGAGTTGCTGTGGTCATGGAGAGAAGTGGGAGATGGGGACAGTGGCAGGAGAGACACTTTAACAGGTAAACTATATTTACTTTTGCTAGGAGCTGTAAGTAGGACTTGTCTCTCTCTTTTTTTTTTTTTTTTTCCTTCCCTTCTCTCATTGGTTGATTCAGTTTTCTTGGTTTTTTTTCTCATAGTTTAAGAAGCTGTGAAAAAAAAATCATAAAATTTCAAGGATTTCAAGGATAACCATTTAGAAAATTTATTTGCAAATACTTTTTTTTGTAATAAGAACTAACTTGATGCTAGAGATTAGATATTATTAGAGGGCTAGAATGCTGCTTTTATGAGAAAAGGCTGAGAGAATTGGTGTTGTTCAGCCTGGTGAAGAGCAGGCTCTGGGGTGACTTTATTACTACCTTTTTGTACATAAGGGGGCCTACAAGAAAGCTGAAGAAGGGCTTTGTACAAGGATATGTAATAATGGAAAAGGGGGAATGGCTTTAAACTGAAAGACAGTGTATTTAGACTGCATATTAGGAAGAAATTCTTTACTGAGGGGGTGGTAGAACAGGTTGCGCAGGGAAGTTGTGGATGCTTCATCCCTGGAGTGTTCCAGGCCAGGCTGGATGGGGCTTTGAGCAACCTTGGAAATGTGGAAGGTGTCTGCCTGTGGCAAGGTGTTGGAACTAGATGATCTTAATGTACCTTCCAATTGAAGCCATTTTGGTTTTAAGAGAAGCAGAGGGTTATTTTCACTCATCTTCTCTATATCTTTTCTCATTTTATATTTCTCCAACATGTAATCTTTTCTTCAGTTTATTAATACTGTTATTTGTTGTTTGGTTGTTTTTTGTGTGGAGCTTCCCCGCCCCCCCCATGAGTTTGTCCTGACCCAAAGCCAAAACTGGATCCTCTGAGATTACATAACCAGATGGTGGTGCTGTGTTTGTCATTCCTCTGATACCAAAGCTGATCCTACACTACTCTTCATCACTAGTTCATCAATTTCAGTTCTGAACCATGTTCTTTAGAAATCCTGAGTGAATATCTCTCTGTCCTTGTAATTTGCTATTACTCATTTATCAATATAGTCTAAAAGCTCTCCTGCCAAAGCTATAGTTAGAGGCTCTTTTACAACTTCCATCTGTAAATAAGGACTCTGGTATAAAAACATCCTTTCCTGTAGTGTTAGCTTTATGTTAAAAAAAAAAAAAAAAGAAGAAAAA
>VYXD01014540.1:134721-164397 GCA_013397195.1 Hylia prasina
CCCTGTCTTTTCTGTCTTTTTCTTTTCTCACTAGGGAGCCTGTTAGCTCTGTACTCTTGACGTCTCTGTCAAAAAGTTTCACATGCTCTTGTTCTTGAATAGACACGAATGATGAATGTAACATGTTAGTGTAGAAAACATGGTCCGTTGTACAGGATATGTTACAAAAAGTCCATGCTGTTTCCCTGTGCACAATACATGGAACTTATTAATAGTGTCTTTATGGTTAATTCTGCTCTAAGTGAATTTCTGAAAATACTGGCAGCATGTGAGCCCTTGCGTATAATGCTCACACACCAATAAAAGACTAAAATAAAATACAATCACAGAGCTCTGAGTAGGCTGGCTTGCAAAAATCCCCTTTCAGTACATGGCAAGAATATTCACAAGGAAGCCTGGGGGATAGAAACTTGTGAACTGCAAATTCTTCTGCTGGTTTGAACTGTACTGACTTTGGGTACACAAACCTGGAAGAGGCTGAGACCGATAGAAAGTTTGAAATTAGTAGCATTAAAAAAAACCCCAAAAAACCCCACAGCTTGTGATAACAAGTGAAAGTGTTGGAGAATGCTTTGTAGGAGACAAATAATGTAAACATGGGTAGAGAGGAGAACTAACCATTAGTGTCACGAAGTTTTTTAAAAATGCTATTTAGTTATTGCCCAGGAATGCTGATGCTGAGATGTCACTTCGCCATTTTTCTACTGACTGCATCAGCAAGGCATTGGGACACTTACAATGAAAGTTTTCAGCTTATTTCTTCAGCTAGAATCTTCTTTTTATTCCAGTCAGGAGAGAATAAAACTCATCTGAAAAATCCAAGAGGGGGACAGAAATGCTGACACTTCAAATGCCTGGTTCAAAAAATCTGATGCCCATGCTATTTTCATTCCCACAGCTCCTGAATACATTAGCCATGTGCCCTTTAAGGACAACTTTTGTCATTGCAAACAGTGCTCCTCATGTCTGGTTGCACTGTGCCAGTGTTTGTGTAGGGTTTTAATCATTGAAAGCATACCTGACCATTCATTTCTTACTTGCTATTTCTCATGGTTGCTTCTTTTCCACTGCTATTGGTAAAATGTTTTAAATAGTTTCTGCTCCAGTCATATTTGCTCTTGAATCAAAAGGGAGTAGTGGTGAAAATATAAGTCAGGAAATGTGTTTAATTTTTTTCAGTTAAGCTCAACACTTTCTGTAGGAGTTTTATCCAGTGGAGAAGGGTTACTGCTGCGTAGATTATTACATTCCATTGTTATCTTGGAAGCAGAAAATACAGTCTATGAATAAAGGTATAAATTAATTGAAGTGCCACAGAGTGCAATAAATTTTATTTTATTTCTAAATGGAATTGTTGTCGTTTAACCCTCTATGATTTGTATTCGGAAGTAGTGACATTGCTCTGGTATACCTATTAAAACTTCAGGAGTATAGTTTCTTTCCTTCTTTCATCTCTCCAAGTTTTTTAACCAATCCTTTTTTTTTTTTTTCCTTTTTTCCTTTTGTGTGTGTGTGTGTGTGTTTTTCTTTTCTTTCTTTTCTTGTCTTCCCCCCGCTCTTGGTATAGAGGCAGCAACAGATTCTTTTTCTCTTCAAGGGAGTGATCTTTTCCTTTTTCAGCAGCTACCATCCTGCAGTGTATGACTCTGAAATTGTCATGTTTTGAAGGAAATAATTCAATCCCTTGGAGAAATTTGAGTCTCCCTTTCCTAGTGCCATAAAACTCCCTTTTTTCCTTGCTACAAAATGGGAAGCCAACCTGTGAAACCTGATCTGTTTTCTTTCCTGAACCCTCCGCTAATTTACTAGCAATTGTATGTTCAAGACAGAATACA
Source organism: Hylia prasina (assembly GCA_013397195.1). Lineage (NCBI taxonomy): Eukaryota > Metazoa > Chordata > Aves > Passeriformes > Sylviidae > Hylia > Hylia prasina. Next base: position 136,557 of record VYXD01014540.1, read on the forward strand.
TATTTCTTTCCAAAGCTGTACAGAGACTGATGATTATTCAGAGCTGCTCAGAATTTTAGAACATTAGGAAATATGCTACTAGTGCAGAGCTAGTGGGCAAGAGTTTGCATAAGGGAACCTATCATTTTACATTTCAGTGCAGCTGCACTAAACGTGTTAATATTTCAAATGGTCTTTCAAGAAAAGACCTACATCTGGATGTCTACCCAAGTACACTAAATAAATATTCATAATGTAAATATTGTTCAAAACATTGTAAATATGCTTCTGCAGGGGTTAACTGTTAGTCACTTTAATTTCTGTTTTGATGGAAAAGATACTCATTTCAGCCAGTAACTCTGAAAAAAATTGTGCGGATGGAAACCTTAGAAACAGGCTGACTGGCAGTGAAAAGATTTTTGCCAGGTGTAATTAGCACAAATCAATTGGAGAGTAGCCTTTCTCATGTCTAAAGTAGATATTTGGTACCTTTCCGTTTATTTCTTAATGCTAATCCCAGGGAATAAAAGGTTGCTGTCCATGGCAAGAAATGAAGATCTATGAGCTCAGCTGGATGCAAAATGACGAAGAGCTGATGAAGTCAGTAAAGCTGTACTGATTTAGACCAGCAGAGGAGATATAACGCAACTAAATCACTTAAATGAAATCAGACACTTGCAGGTTCTTGCAGCTACAGGTCTAAATAATTTTCAGAGATTACGGTAGTTATAGGTTTTCATGCTATACAAATATGGGGAGTTTTTTCAGATGAGAGGATTCAAGACCTAACTGATTAACTTTCTCTCAAAGGAAGCATCAGTGACCAATGTGTGGAGTGGAAGATTGTGGGGGCATACAGAAGAGGCCAAGGAGGTCTCCAGAAAGAATTTTAAGTGCTGAAGAATTTCTTATCTTAACATTTTTTCATTAAAAACATGTGTTAGAAGGGAAGGAAGAGACAGAGAAACTGTTTAAGTGGCTGATTTCACAAATGGGACTTATGGAAGGGCCAAACCTCGGTGGTGTGTCATGTCTCACACAAGCACCTCTGACAAAGGCCGGAGCAGCACTTTGCGCTGAGGTGTCTGCAGCAGGGAGAATGAAGAATCTTCTGTGAAATGCTTTTACTGCCTCTTATATTTGTTTTTGTGGAAATTTAGGACATCTCACATCCTTTTCTGTATTAACAGAATGTAACTTCAGGAGAGCACATAAATCCAAACCCATTCTTGTCTCAAAATCTGTCTCTCACTCCCCTCCATTTTTTTTTCCTAAGAAAGACATAGGACGATCTCAGAAACACAGCACTAAAACAGCCTGTTAAATTCTGATAGATCCCAGCACATGCCATTTACCCCTCCTTCACTTTAAAGATAATTTTGGAGGTTAATGAACTTAAACGTAATACTTTTAAATAATCACTAGAGATAACAGAAAAAAAAATCAAGCATCTCCCCAGACTAGAAGGAAGTGTTTGATCCTAGACTCACAGGCTCATTTAAATTCACTACTGTAAGTCCATCACTTTCAACTATTGATCTATGATAAGACATTTTTATTAATTTTTCCTTAGAAAAATTCACTAGCATTGAAGAAGATTCAGTGTGCAGGGGGAAGAGCTCCTTAATTTGACTGATTAGGCCAATTTACTTAGGCTTTCCTGAAAACTAAAAGGATGTACTGTAAGTCTTGGACTTCATCTCTGAAATGTTTAGTCAATTCTCTGGCAATTAATCCATACCTTGCTTGCTTAGACTGACATATATCACACAGTGCTCTTTACAAGAAGCACTTATATCTGTGCATTTTGTTTTCGCATCCAGCTGTGATAAATTCAATTAGCTAAGGCTTCCACTGTTCCCGTGCTGAGACTACCTATGCCCTGATCATTAATTGGTCAGAGGAGCAGTTCCTGGATATCTCTTGTTCCTCTGGCCCCTGGGTGAGATGGGACAAGGTCTGGGGGGACCTGACCTGAGGAGATTTCCTGTCATTTCATGTCCTCCTGTGCAGACTGTTAGGATGGCAGCACATATGCCCTAATGGACATCAAACAAATATATCCCAGAGCAGTAAGGGTCAAGGAGACACAGCTGATTCACAAGGAAAGGCATGTATTGTGGTTTGGATTTTTTACCTGGAGATACAGACATAATAAGGCAAAGCCAAGGTTTGTCCTATTCTATGCCATTTTTACAAACACAGCCTGTAAAAAGGACTTTTTGTAACCTTTATCAATTACATTAGACTGCAAAGAAACTCTCACTTGAAAAGTATTGGGAAAGCAGGCTGAAGTTGGTCAAGACTGTTAAGACATTGGGATACTGGAGGACATCAGGTTCTCTCCCCTCATGTAGTTTCAAGGAAAAACTGAACATAGTCTACAATTTTCATTTATTCATTAATTAATTTCACTATATAAAAATGTTGGGTCATTAGTTTCAGATTTTTGAACTATGTGATTTCTGCAGGTCCCAGAGCACTCAAAACCAAAACCGTTTTTTGAAATTTGCTTGAGATGGTCATGTCATGCCACATATGCATTATCTTACCTTTGCTTTTTTAACTATTTTTATTGCTTTCATCAAAGAGCTACTTGGATGGCATTATGTGAAATGATGGCAGTCCTCTGACTGTCCCTTGAGCAACAGGATCAAATACTTGCTCTTGCAGGCAGGCAAACAGAGTAATACCTTTCAATGGAGTTTGTACTTCCTCTCTCAGTGTCCACTGGTGACCCAAATGCAGCAATTTTCAAGGTATAATGTATGTTTGTTATGCGAGTTTTTTTCATGGCTTCTTAATTTTGTTAGACAGAAGGGAAGGAAATAATTTGTTTGGATATGGAGATTCACTTGTGTCCTTGATATTACTGGAGGGACTCTTATAGTAGTACAATCCCACCATTAAAATATAAGGTAGTAATTAAAGCTGGGAAAAATCAGGGGTGAGGAAGATATTAGTTGCCCTTCTATTTTATTTAGCTGTTTTTTTTCTTAATCTTTTCAGGACATACCTAGTAGGATCTTGAATGACTGTGCTTCACATGTTGCTTGCCCAGCTGTATAAATTGTGGAGAAAATAATAAGAATTAAGAACATCAAATAATTTATCATAAAAAGTGAATTTTGTCAAATGAATTATTCAGTAATATTATCTGACAGCTGTTACTGTGGGGCTTAATTAATGAGTGTATGCAAAACACTTTAATCTGAAATGGATTAGTTGACAAAGTTGCATTCAGGAACAGGGTCCTGAATCTATGGGTTCTAAGAAATCCAAGAGGTCCCTTCCAGCAGAGTTAACTAAAAAGTTGTTTGCAACACACTGTAGTACGTGTCAGTTCTTGCCAGCACATGGCATATGGTGATCTCCTATTTTTTGAAAAAGAAAAGCCTTAGAGGTCTTAGATACCACTGACTGTAATGCTCTTCGTGACATGAGTCTTGTTTGTGTCTGCCAAAGAGATGTAGTTTAGTCATAAAAGCTTTGGACTTTGCTCGAGTATCTGAGGGGGGTTTCCTTTATCCCACAGTCCTGGTTTTGTATATACTACTCACATCCTTGAACAGATTATAATTTACTACATTTCTTTCATCTTCCCTCTAGCTGGTACAGATACCTTACAATCCACATACATCCTCTTCAAAATAAATCCTACAGCTTTTATTCCCCTGAAAGAAACACAGAGAAATTTTCTGCAGAATACTCTGAATTCAGCCAAAAGTCTCTCAAAATATTCATGGTGTTTCTAGACCAAACTCTTAAATAGTTTTCACTTGGAATTCTGCTCCATGTCCATTCGTGTATTAATGGTTCCTTTTGGTGGAAGCCCAAGAGGAGAGGCCAAAGCCTGAACTAATATGAATTTTAGGTGATTTTCCAACCTGTGTTCGATACAAAAGCCTCACCAGTTGAGAATCAAAACAGATTCCTAATTTTAGACTGTTTTCCATTGCATATTATTCAACTGAATGAAGCTTGAAAACTGATCTTAATTCAAGTGACATCCTTGTAAGTGCTCTGTTCACCTAGAAACCCTAAAATATGTATGTTTCTATGAATGAAGGTTTTGAAGGTTTTTGGTTTGCATATTTCTTTGCAAATGTGTCACTTGTTTCTGAAGCTGCTTATATCTGCAATGCAAAAATTACTCTGGCAATCACAGAATTTAATTAACAGAAGAATAAGCAGGTGCATAGGAACTCTGAAACATCGTCATCCATTAGCAGCTATTGTTCTGATCACATCAATAACTTAAATGATGTCTTGAAAGTCTAGAACACTTTCTGCTAAAGTTTTTTTTTTTTTAATTGCATTCATTATGCCAACTTATCAGTGCCAGAGGAATAAATGCTTTTTTACCTTTTTATTTCCTCCAAGCTACTTTCTTGAATGGTGTTCCTTGGGGAATAGTGTGTTGGAGAAATATCAATTGCACAGAAGACTGCTTTGTGCAGAAATTTTACTCCTGCTAAATAAGCTACTGTTTACATTGAAATGGTTCCCAGTTAATTATGAATATATATGACCCCCAAATGACCATTTGGTTTTAATGCAAAAAAAAAAAAAAAAAAAATTCCTATGGCCTCAAAAAACAAGTCTGGTATCTGTTTTGCTTATAAAATATGGGGTCATGGCTTTTGGAAATTGCTGGAGCCCATATATCTACCCAGAATAGTGTGAAAACAGTCTTGTGAGTGTTTTCAGCTTGCAGTAGTCAGATAAGTGGATAAAGTAGCACTTGTTCTCCTTGTCAAGTTGATTTCAATCTTGAGCTTTATTTAAAGAAACTAAAAGTTCTTGGGGTAGAGCTATTCCCCCGCCAAGTTCCTTTTCCCTTCCCCTCCAAAGATAATAGAAGTGTAGCCTGAGGTCAAGAAAACTTTGACTCTCAGTGGCTATGTCCCATCAGGATAGTCTAACATTAATGGATTGGTGCATGAAAAAGGCACTGAAACAGCCTGCAACTTTTGCTACTTTATCTGACCACCACTGAAATAACACAATGATGTTTCCTGCGCTGCAACAGAAAAAGAAATAATAGAAGGATTATGTGCAGTGATTAACAAAGCCAAAAAGCAAGCCAAAAAAACCCCCAAACAAGCAAAAAACCCAACCCAAACCAAAACAACCCCCCGCCCCCCAAAACCCAAGAACTCTCCCAATCCAGCACACAATCTATTAACAAAATGAAACATGGTAAATCAGAAAGAAACATATGGATTAATCTCATTAAGGAGAAGCAAACTGCTTGAAGCCCCCTGTGTTATTATTTCTTCTTCTTTCCTCTGCTTCTCTATTATCCTTATCCTTTCCAGTGATTTCCTTGCACATTTTTTCTGCTTCTGGAGTCAGTTTTGAAGACTGTTGGCAGTGCAGAAGCTTTATGCATTAAAAGTCATGTGTAAATTTATCTGTAATATTATATGATAGATGAAGTGGTAATGTACAGTGTGTCTTAAACACGGTAAATGAGAGCTGTGAAAAATCTGAAAACTTAGCAGGATAAATGACCTTTCTTAAGTTACACAAAATAACTGTTTAATTCTTAATTTAATGCTTGGTTCCTAATGCATTAAAACTTAAATTGTTCTAAATCCATATGTTTTTAACAGAAGAGATTTCCATGTCACCAAAGGATAATATTCCAAGTCCCTCTTACCTCTCATTTACCTAGAGTGAGAAGTCATATGTATTTTGTTATATAAAAGGCCTTTTAACATAATTGATAGGTTTTTTTCACGTATAAAGTGCTACATAAGATTTGAAGACCAGACCTCACTGATTTTTTAAGTGTTTATATGAAGCAGAGAGTAAGGCTATGTATTTTGAAGGTATTCTTTAAATGTGAATCGTAACTGACACAAATTGACGGGAACTAGATTATCTAATCAGTTCTCAGTTCATAACTTCCCTCTAAATTTAACTGAAGTGGTAAAGATGATTTTTTTTTCTGCAGTCTGAGAGAGGTGTCATTTTCAATCCACACTTCTTTTTGTTTATATATTTTTGAATGTCTGATATCATCTCTTCTTCTGTCAGTGCTGAACTCTAAACTGGTGTTAAAGGTCTAGCAAACTGTTCTGGGTAATCTAATCACTGCCCAATATGATAACAATGCCACGGCTTATCCATTTTGATGGTCATTTTTGGTTGCAGGGCTGCGTGCAATAGGAAATAGAGTGAGACACATGATATATTTTATACCAGCTGTGAAAGGATGAAGACCTTCTGCCTTCAGCTTTGGGAAGAATTTTAGCAACTGCATATTAATGAAGCAGTAGAACATAATCATGGGTTTAGTCTTATGCCAAACGTGGTGAATTGGTGAATTGAGGCCTTAGTGGCCTCTTTGACCTTCAGATGGAATAATCTGGTCTGCCATAATCAAATCACAAATCTCTTGACCATTTCAACCCCCTTTTAGACACTCCTCTTGTTTCAATCCATTACAACTGAAAAGAAAGGCAGAGGAAAATATGTGACTAACTTCTTCCTGGGTCTGGGAAACTAACTGCTGAATATGTCACTTTAATAAAACCCATGGGAAACTTGGAGGGCTTGGATTTATTCTGTTGTTATTAAAATAATGTTTTAGTAGAGTGCATAACTTGATTTTTCTCTGCTTACCATTTGATCGAGTAATCTTGATTTCCACACGTTCAATTGCCTTTGCCTGCAAAGCTGCTTCTCTCCTTTAAATAATAATTTTATTTTGGTTCAGCTTTTACAGAGAACATTGGATTCTTTTTTGAATTTGAAATCAAGGACTAAGCAAAATATAGGGCTTACATTGCTGAACTTGGTTTCCATTGACATTATGGCCTATTGATGTTAATCAAATTTTGTAACCAGACTGTCGTTGATGTGAATAAAGTCAAGGTCCAGTCTCAGGGTCCTTTGCTATTGCAGAGGACAGTAGAAGGGCATGGTACAAACTAAAATCAGGTCCTCATGATACTTTTTTGTCTGAAGTAACTGTACTAGAAACAGCTGAATATTGTCTGAAGGGAGTATTTGACCTACTGTTGCATCAGCATGCAAGGGAGGTGACTCCAAACAGCTGGACAATCATATAAGTTTTCTAAATCAGACAGATTTTCTAGTGAAGGGTGAGGACAAAGTGACTCTTTGCTGTGTATTTGATCAGTAATTGCTTAGATCACTGCGTGAGTTATTTTACTACTATTTAATTATAGCATTTTAAGAATGAGAAGCGTTTGAGAATAAGTTCATCTAGAAGTCATGCATCACTGCATATTTTACAATTGTTTTTACCCTGAACGTACCAAAATGAGGCACATCCAATGTATTTCTTCATTAGGCTTGAAACAAAATGCAAGGCTTGGCCATTAGCATTAATGCTTCTCCTAGAGGCAGAAAGCAGAGGCTGCTAGTCAGCACTCCGGAGTGTCAGCCCACTCTGCCCCCGTTAGTGTGGCTTGAGGCATGGTGATTGGGAAAATCCCATAACAATATGATCTCTCTCGTCTTTTCCTACTGAGATACCAAATTTTGCATTACACATGCAAAAAGTCCCAGGGTTAATGACTGCCTCTAGGGAGCGTGGAGGTCCATAAGAACTTGCAAATTTTTTTGATGTGTTTACCCTGTTTACCCTGTAGTTTTTGGTCCTGCTGTCAATGATTAAGCTCTGTGACAAAATACCTACATTGTAGTTGTTTGCCCAGGTTTTGCCTGTTATGGTTAGCTTTACTGTCAGTTCCCATACCTTTCTAACATTTTTTTTTTCAAGACAGTTAGCTATATCCAAGTCATCCTTAATTTCCCAATACTCAACCCAAACAACTCCCATCTGACTTTGTTTCCTTTTCCCTGTATTTCTTTTTGAACATTTGTCTATTTTTGCAATTTCTATTGCATTGTTTGTCTGTAATGAATGCTACCAGTGACGCAAACACAGGTAAATCTAACACATATATTTCCCTCTTCAGCCTCTAAGTCTGTATAATACAAAACAGTTACTCAATAAGTTGTGAAAAGACCAAATGGATATGCATGTGATGAAAAACAAATTCCCTTTTCAAGTTCATTTTATTTGAATGAAATATCCACATTTACAACATGATCTTTATACTTGTGTCCCAGTTTTAGGTACATGAAAAATAGAATATACAACTTCTTATTTTTTTTAATTTCAAGCTACCAGGAATTCCAATTTGCTTGAGGAACACAGGCTCTATTTTTTTTGGAAGCAGAGGTTCATATGTGTTAAAACATGGATACAAATTAAAAGTATGCCTTTTAAAGCTGGAAGACAAGATTTTTTGTTTTCACACATGAAACATAGGAAAGAGTTTTGTGAAATGACATTGAAAAGACTGTTGATGAGATTCATAAAATAATAACTAACTCATGCTGTGTCATTGTATCAGAGAGAAACAAAAGGACATTCAATGAATTTTGAAGGAAACAAATTTAAAACCAATATAATGATTTTCCCTTTAGTACAATGACTAACTGGCATACTTAAGTCATTACCACAAGATACAGTATCAGAAATAAACATTTCTGTGAATAAGAACAGTTATATTAGGCTGTTTAGGTAATTTATGTGGGGTATAAACTCTCATGATTCAGGACATAAACCACCTATTAAATAACAGGGATTGGTAAAATATATTCCCTAAGGACAGAATAATCTTAAATGGTGCTCCTCATACTTTTCTGTGACACATTTTGAGGTACTACTGAGTCTTGAAGAAAAGGTGCCAAATTACGTGGAACAATGATATAATTAATCATGGCAACTGTTTTGCTCAAACATACTGTTTCTGAGCATAAGCCTTCACGCAAAGTATCTAATATCTCTGATCTTGATTATGTTGAACATAAAAGAAACTTTAAAGCTTTTACCTTAATGTTCCTTTTTTTTTAAAAAAAAGAGAAAATACAGTTTGATACCAAGCCCTCTACTCCAATGTTCCTAGTTTTCTATCTGATATACTGACTCACCTCAGATAGCCCAGATAATTTCCACCATTAAACTATGTCTCTCTTTGCACTTCCTTTTCCTTAGTTAATTTCGCACCCTGAATATAAAGCAATGTTGAAGGCAACTGCCTGTGGTTTGTCCTGTTAGTTCCTAAATGGGAAAACATGTGACGTGGCAAAGTTCTTGTCCTACTTATCTTAATTCAAAACGTTTTACCCTTTTAATCCTACAGGGATATTTTGCAGAAACTTCACACCTCCCTGTCACTTTCTGTTTAATTTCAAGGTTGTCTGAATTGCAATTAATGGACATCTGGACTTTTATTTGAGACAATGTCACTACTTGAGAATGTTTCTGGATGACAAAAAGTTATCTCTTAGTTGATGCTGTTTAATTAGAGATTCCAATTAATTATTCTTTATGTCCCTTCATATTTCTTGTATGCAGCAGAAGAAAATTCACCTTACCCCAGTAATTCAGAGGAGGATTTTGTCAGGATTTGCTTCCAGCTACATAAAAAACTGGCTTAGATTAAGTAAACTGCTTATCACTATTATCTGTTTCTTTCATTTCATATTGTGGAAGGACTTCATTACAGAATATGGCAGAGACCATTTGGATTTTCTTATTTTTTACAAGCTCCCCACAGAAGTTGTCATAGCACTAAGCCTGAAAGGATTAAAGAAGTGTTTGGACAATGCTCTCAGTCACATGGTGTGACTCCTGGGAATGGTCCTGTGCAGGGCTGGGAGTTGGGCTCAATGATCCTTGTGGGTCCCTTCCAGCTCAGCATACCTTGTGATTCTGTGATGTTTAGGTGAACCAAGTTCTTGGAAAAATTGAGCTGAAAGAGAAGATGTGCTCTTGAAAGTAGACCAAAATGTAGGATCAGGATTCTCATATGTTATTATGTTTGCTGCTCTTTCAGTTCCTGACTCTGTAATTCAACATGCTTTTGACTCAACTCAGAAAGCACTTGTTTATTCTTGTTCATTTTGCAGGTTGGTAGTGTGAACACTGGATAAAAGTTACTTCATGCTCACTGGTAGAATAGAGCATTTCACATCTTTTCCTGTCTATTTGTTAGAAGTCATGGATGCTCCTTAGCTCTCATGGGCATGCTTTTCCTGGGCCTTCTTTTTCCCAGTTCTTTTTCCAGTGGCTCACATACATCTTTGTCATTGATGTTGAGGCTCTGTAGCTCTTATGCTAGCAATAAACATAAAAAGCAGTTGATGCCTTTCCTCTTTGCTTTTGGCTCTTGCATAGTTGAAGCCTATTCTGATGTCTTCTGTTTATCTTCTCATCCCTGTAAGACTTTCAGTTTGTTTTCTTTAGCCTTACAGTGTCAATTCTTTCAGCCTATCCTCAGTAATGTTTTCTAGATTGTTGTTGTTTCAGTCTTTTGGATTGTTTTGGATGAATCTGTCTCTTTCTGACTGTGTAGTCCCCAAAGAGGGAAAGTTTACTGGCTGAACTGAATGAAAGGACTACAGGGTTAGGTAAATTTCCATATACTAGAAAATTATAACAACTTGCACTTTGGTTGCAGGAAAGGTTCTTGTTCTGCAAGGTCTTTTTGACTAGCATGGTCCCCTGCAACCCCTGAATAATTATTGGAAGGAACAATTCCCAGCTAGCTTTTCCTCACCTTGCATTTTCTGTGGTGGTTCTTCCACTTTGTTTAAACTTTTTCTTTTCCAGATAATTTCTTAAGTTTAGAACAATAATTTAGAATTATAATTCTGGTCTCTGCTACACTCATTTCTCCAGCTAGACTTGTACAATCTGTAAGTGAAACAGGCATTCTCTCTATTCCCTCATGCTGGCTCTTAAGTGAAGATGTTCCACAGAACCAGAATAAGGGCAGACCCCCTCTTCACTCTGCCAGATATGTCGTTGCATTTTGACAATTTCCTAGCAACTAGGGTTCTCCTACAGCTGTTCAACAAGGCTTTAAGTAGTAAGTCTCCCATGTTTTCCCAGCTTGGCTCTGGGGATGTCACAGGAGGTTATGTCAAAAGCCTAAACAGTGACAACATATGACACTTACTGTTTCTCCTTTATTTGCAACCATTATATAACAAAATGAGTTTTGTTTGATGTGATACCTTCTTGACAAATGCATGTCGGCTATCACCTGTTCCCTTGTTATCTTTCACAGTTTTAGAACTTATCCCATGCCTCTCTGTTGAGAGCAGGTGCTGGTTCCTTACAGCTGCGGTGGCCTCAGCGCAGGGCATGGCTGAGCCCCGGGGAAAGCCTGGGCAAGGGAGGGGAAGACACTATGAAGTGTCCTGAAATTATTATGCTCAAAGTATTATAGGACAGAGTTCAGTTTATTTGGAAACAACTGATTTGCAACAAAGATTCATAATGTTAGTTCTTCCCTTAGGCTAAATTAAGATTTGACTATTTCCATACTGGTACTAACTGAGAGCTATTTTAAATGTCCTTCTGCAGACTTAGACTCCAATGCTTTTACTATGAACCAGTTCAGAACAGCATGATGCAGACAGACAGACTACTTTATTAATTTTCAGAACACTTGGTCTATCAAGGCTGACTATCTGAAAGATTTAATGCTGCCTTTCCACAGCTGATATAAAAACTCTTATTCTGAAGGCTGGAAATTTAAGTTCTTGCATGTTATTTAAGAGTCTGAGCTAAAGGGATGGAATCTGACACCTCTACCTAGACTCTTTTGTCTTCAATACCCTTCTTGTCATTGACTATACACATAGGTAGTAAGGGGTGAGGAAGACAATATGCTCTGTCAGTGCTACTGAGGGATTTCCATGAGCTTGGAGAGTGTTCATCACCTAAGCCTTTTTCTCTTCCACATTTTTCCTGCAAAGCAACACAAACCAGCTGTAAAAGAATGGCAGGACCTAGATGTTTATATAAGTTAGGAGAGCCTTATATCTTCCTTTCGTACAACTCTTTGATCCATGAAGAGCAAGAAAGAGCATCACTGCAGGTGGTAAGAATATCCTAATACCTCTGAACTGTGCAAAGTTCATCTTTTGATAGAGAAATTACCATGTATTCCAGGTGTATGCAGCATAAGTTGTTATCTATGGCATTGCTGGAGATTGCAAAACAACACCTCCTAACTGAAACTATGCTGCCCAGTAACTGTTCCATTTGGGCTAGACAAGTTCAAGTACTCTGCTTTATGTAACCTTCCAAAAAATTTTCTTGCAAATCAGCCTTTTGTGTCTCAAGGGCCTGAATCTCCAGGACTCCTCTGACAGGCACTGAAGTGGAGGGCGAATTTAATTTTAGCTTTGGGTCAAGCTCTGCATAGGAAGTTTAGAACTAAGCAATTAAACTTGGGGAAGAAGGAAGACTTTTACATATTATCAATATGCAGTTCTCGTGACAAAAGAATACCTGACTGTTATTCTTATGAAAGACCACTCACAAGACTGAATTTGGGCTGTGTGATTTTGTCCCAAATGATAACTATGTGTAGAGATGAGCATAAGTCAGCACAGAATCTACATAAATATATAAAATATAAACATACAGTAAAAACATTAGTCAGATAGAAAGAATAGATGAGAGGAGCAAGTACAGTGTGAAACTATTTCAGCAAGGCAAATTTAAAGCAAACACTGAAACAAATGAGGTGGCAGACAACAGTATGAATGTTAATGAACCAAAAACAGTACAGCAGAAAACTATTAAATGCAGTTTTGGTGCATGAACAACATATTGCTTTAAAAGGTTCTTTCCTCTACTGGTGAAATGTAAAGGTGTATAATTTAAATCAATATTTATGAAAACTTCAGTCCAAATATCTCTTTGCTGATCAGTGCAACAGGACAGCATTTGGGATAACTGTGGAAATCTGTAAATTTTCAGCTATAATTTTAGGAATCGTTCAGATGAAGTTAAGAAACTGGTATTTTGGAAACACCAAGAGTTGATTATGAGCTTTCCCTAGATTTTACATTGCTATTATTTTAGGGCTTTGGTAATAACATCTATCAAGGTCTTTCTTAAACTGGAAGTGAAAAGCACTTTTAATTTCATGAGAGATGGCAGTCACAGTGTGTCTGGAGTAGAGTTGGAGTAGTTTGTTTGCAGGAGTGACAGATTGTCAAGCCATCAGCAGCACTTTGGAGTTCACAGAGCTCCCAGTACTTCCTCTATGACTCCTATATGACATCCCATACTGATGAAGACTAGTGTTTTGCCTTGATTTATTACCCAGAAGATCTGTTTCTGCAGCTAATTTGTCTCAAGTCAGTTATTCTTTTAGCTGGTATCTATTTCTAGTTGCCCACAGTCACCTTGCTGACCTCCTTCAGCAGTTTTAGGCTGTCACAACTTTGTGTATCCAAGTCCAACTTACAGCATCCTTTCCCCTTCCAGGTGCAAAGTACTTCTGCACTTGATCATCTCCTTTGGAGAGGGATAAATCTCACAACCTTGGCTCTTCCGGACTTCCTCCCTTCCTGCCTGGGTTTGACTCAGAGGTGAAATATCTGAAAATAAGCCACTTTCCAGGGTAAAAACCTGAGCAGCCTGTATTCAGTTGAGCAAAGTATAAAAAAATGGACATGTTTATTTCTGGTGACCCAGTATATTTGTGAAGCATTTACAGCAGTCTAATTCTATGTCATCACATTCACATTTTACTAAACAACAAATTTGCTTTGAAAACAGCACTGGTGTGACATAAAAGTGATATATGCAGCTCTTTTGGGCATATTCCTATTTTTATGTTCATGAAACTTGAAAGAAGTTGAAATGCATACACTTCTAGCTTTCAGTTAGCCCTGTTAAATGTGTTAACCAGAAGCCAAATAAAATAGGCTGGATCTTGGAGGGTGAAAACCAACTCAGACATGTAGAGCACAGATTATGGATCTGCAACACATGAATCAGGTTTGCAGAACTTCCATGTTACATAATTATTTTATCTCAGCAGATTTCAGTGGAATAGGTACTTTTCTCTGAAATTAAACTAGTAACATCTGGAGAAAAAATACTGTCCTAAATTATACAAATAAAATGCATAGAATCACAAAGTAAATGTGAACCCTTCTATTATAGCTTCTTGTAACCTAGCCAGCAGTATTGCTCAGGAAAACAGAAGTCACCATACATCTGACATGCTATGAGAAAGACTTTGAACATATTGAAGGGTTGCTGTACCCTCCCCTGTGACACTTCTTTACAGATGTGCAGTGCCTATCTGTGCAAAGCAGGTTGTTATGGTGCTAAGCACTATTTGTAAGGTGGCCATGGTCAACCCCAGCCCTGAGGAGGGTTTTCCAGGGCAGGTGGCACTTTGCATCATGTTTGCACTCACTGTGGACATTTTATAATAACAGAGCAAGACACCAAGCAAGCAGTAGAGAATCAGGATTCACCCTCAGAGCTCAGTCATGTGATGCACTATGGCTCTTCTGTCACAACAGCTGTGCATCTCCCAGTCCTACAGCAGCAGATTTTCTTGCAGTTTCCTGAAGACAAGCTGTCTCTGATGGCTGCTTCTTGTCTTGTTTTGGTGAAAATCCATCTGTCACCTACTTAGAGGATAAAGCCATAGAAGAAAGAGTGCAGAAACACAGGAAAACATGAGAAAACTAAAACTGCTTATGTAATACACTGTGCAGACAACAGTGAGTAATTTGAAAATACTAATAATTGTCATTTATGTTATTTTTTCATGCAAACTGCTAATTCTTTAAAAAAAGTTTTAGGTTTAAAAATATGAGTAGGAAGATGTATTTGAAAACCTCTCTCTTAGCAGTATCATGATCTTAAATTTGAAAAATTATTTGAGAATAGCAGACTCCACAGGCACTATAAGAAGCCAATTGCTAGGTTTTTTTCAGCCACTGCCTCCAGGGAAAACCATTTTTCATTATGCAAACAAATATACATACAGGTAAGTGTACTCCTTGTCTTAAAGCTTCTATGAATTCTGTTGCGTTTCTTTTACTTAGATTAGAAACTCCTGGTGTAATTAATCCAAAACTCACAATGAATTTTACAGAATTACAAAATAAACTGAAGGAGTCCCCAAGAATTTGCCCTTTCTGAAAACTTCTTCGAGGCTGTTCTTAGTCAGTAAAAAATAGTAGAGTGTGGCCCCTTGTAACTCTGCTGTTTCTAAAGACTTTACTGTCTTTAGTTAGTACACACTTATTGACTCAAATAAGGCACAACAATAATCAAGTTGTACCTCCTGACAAGGTAAATTAGAGACAAAATGGCCAGTAACTTTTCCACTTTCACAGGAAAAATAGTTTGTTGGTTTTGAGCATAAGGTACTTTAAAGTTGAATAATCCTAAGAAATCAAAGGACTTTCTCTCACTTTCTCTTTCTTTCATGCAGTTTTAAAATCTGTTCTTAATTGGTAGTTGTTGACTGCATTGTTTTGGGGTTTTTCCTTGGTTTTTTATTTGTTGAAAATTAAAGTCGCATAGCTTGAAATCACCTACATTAATCACTGTGTCCCGAAAATATAATTGTTTGAATAAATAAGAGTTGTTTTATAATACCACTAGAAATCTACATGACATTATTTGCATGTAATTCTCTGAATCTAATTTGCTGTAGGTTTTAAATATGAATTCAGTTCTTTGGTTTTTCAGACAATTTATTAGACAATGTCTAAGATACAATAGGAATTCTCAAAACTCTGTTATAATGGTAAAACCGACTAAATCCTAAACTTGTATCAAAGCCAAAATAAAATAATTTTGCCAAGAGAAGGCTGCAGAAATTGTGTTACTGTCAGTTGCATTTTATGGCCAGGCTGTAGGATGAGAGAGGAATAAATTGGTGACTGATGGATCTTGGTCTGTTCTGGAGTACAAGGAATATTGAGGGCTACAGCTGTATTGACCTGTTATATGTGGACGTTGCTGTGGTTTTTGTAGAACTGCAGACATGTGGGAATGGGAGGGGTCATTCAGTTTCACCCATCTTGCTGCCTTCTTATTCCACTGCTTCAGAGCAGATGATGTGTTCTGATCCTCCTCTGTGGGTGCATAAATATTGCATTTCTACATAATTTAGTGGATACTGTACAGAAGAATATTTAATTTAATGAAAACAAACAGAAGCATTACTGGAATTTAAGAGGCAGAGTGAGGATCTAATTAGCTAACAGCAACAACTGTCTCTAGCATAACTGCTCTTGTCTCAGTGGCATTTCTTACCACAGATATCAGAGCCAGAAGTGACAAAAGGCTGTGCCACAATACGAAATGACCCCCACGCTACCAGAGCTATGATCAGTTCTCTTGTATTTGCAAAGGGGCACTTCCTGCCAGCAAGCTGGATAACTACACTGTGTCAGACCCAGCAGTTTGTTCCGTGCATCTGTCAAGTGCTGTGTACTCCTGGTGGTTTTATGCTCACTCACGTTATCAAGCAAGGACCATTTAGTCTGGCACGGAGGAGCCTGTGCACTTTGCAATATTAGCACTAAGACAATAAAACAAAGGTTTTGTACCTGAGAGTGTAAAGATCCTTCTGATGAATCACAGGCCACAATAGAGATAAAGTGACAGCTGTAGCACAGCCTTTTTTATTTGGTAACTTTGATAACATCTATAATAGAAGTTAATAGAAATGCCTATGGAAATAAAGTATTGTTCCATAGCAGAGGGTGTATTCTTTCTAAATAGACTAGCAGAAGGCTGTCACATTTTTAAAGTCCACATAAGCCCAGGTTTGAGGCTCTCTGCTAGATATGAGATGCAGATACAGTCACAGTACCTCTGCATACTGCATTTAATCCACAAAAAACCTGAAACAATGAAAAACGCTCCTTCTACCTTTGTGGGTGATGTTGTTAGTGTCAGAATACTCTGGCAGGCAGAGATTTTTGTGACTACTATTCTTGTTAATGAGCATCTCTTTTGCTGTAATTACAGATTTACATGTCCAGGAAGCCCATCCCAAGTGAATCACGCCTACAAATGTATGGGTCTCAAAAGCTGCCTGTGTGGTCATACCCTTTTCACTTTGTATGTTTTCAACTCTCCAGGTCACCCTAGGAACATCACCTGGTTATTTTCCATTAAGAATGTGTGTACTGTAGCAATGGGGTATGCATATTATTTTGTAAATGAAGTACATTTACCTACATATCTTCTTTCCATTCTATAACATTACAAAAAGAGCTTTGTAACATCAGGAATATCAAAATATGATAAAAACATATGCTTTTCAAGACAAATGAAAAAAACTTTCAGGGACATGTAAAGGCTTCCCTAGCAATGGCTTGAGACACATTTCAGCCACTCTCACCCATATCAGACATGATTGGTAGTCATTGCTGTCACAGCAGAGCAATCAGTGAGGGTGAAAGCAGACAACAAAGGAGTCAGAATGAAACATTTGCAGCAAACTGTCAAAAAATTACAGTAAAGATACATTAAGAGGTACCACAGATGCGTGACATGCTGAAATGAGTGGAAAAAATCAGTGCAGTGACCTATAATGAATATGTAATCTTATTTTACTATTCTAATTGGCTTTGTGAAGCAATGCCCAAAATCTTAGAATAACCTGTTCACAAACATCATTGATTTCAAAACATGAGAAACGAGATCATTAGTCTTCTGGAAGCTGTGGGGGAAATGTACAACAGAGTTAGAGACCTTTATGTAAATGTTCCTGAAAACCTGTTCTATCCTATATTTGGGTGTGTGGGGTTTAATTATGAGTAGGATCAAAGACATCTTGAAAAGAGCTAATCCTGTTTTATGTGTATGCAACTCCATCTACATTAATTATATCTCAAGATCACAGAACTTGCTTACAAGCAATAATGATAGTGATGCAAATTATATTGTGGCATTGGTAGACCATTTCACTGCCAACAGAGGCAGAATGGATTACCCTTCTCTGTGACATTTAATTAGGGTATATACACTTCTAGAGAACCTCTTCTGTGACCAAAAAAAAATAGAACTTTCTCAATTAAAAAAAACAAAAACAAACCAACAATTTGTTAAAACATTGCTGTCATCATGGGACTCTAATGCAAATATATTTGGGGTTAAATCTTCTGCTTTTAAACATCAGCACTTCTGTCATCACTGTTCTCTCATATTCAATGAAGGATGTGTACTAGTGAATTTGGTTATCACATGAGACCCATTTAAAGTGTTGATAGAATTCCAAAGGCTTTCACTTCTTTTTTTTGTAAGTAACGGAACTGGTTATTTCTCTTCTGAGTGACATTTCCATGTTGCTTGGAGTTTTTTTTTATTCTGCATTAGTCAAAACCAACATTTTCAAAAGTTTCTGGGAAAATATTTTTCCAATATTTGAGTCTTTTGGCCACTTTAAAAAGAAATATTATATAAAATTATTTATATAAGGTTTGTGAGTTCTGTCTCATTTTTCTAATTTCCTTTTCCCTAAAGTTACATGAAGTTTTTGAAAGTTGTTTCATATTGCTACAATATTTCCTGTTCACAAAGTAGAAAATGCTTTTTATCAGCTTCTCTGGTATATTTATTTCAGTCCTGATAAGAAGCATGCATTCACCTTGGCTATAAAGAACAATACATTTTCTTAAGGGAAGTTAATTTTAGTAAAAAAAAAAAGAAGCTCTTGCTTTGTATTTTGCAAGCTTAGTCCTCCCATGTGTGCTTTTTCCAAATGTAGACAAAGTAGATTTTGTGGAAAGGAAAAGTGCACAAATACTTGGACCGAACAAACTTTGAATGTGAGGGAAGATAAAAATCTCAGTAGGTAGGAGAGCTACACAGTGAAAGGATAACTACGAGCAAAAGAAGAAAATGGTCATCTTTTCCCATGCCTCCTTCTTATCCCTGAGGTAGAAGGATCTACCTGCCTTTGTCACACAGTGGGATTGATAATGCAAAGGACAAATATTCTTCTCTGTCATTATGTCTTTATAGGTCTCTTCCTGCTGTGCTTAAGCGGCAAAAAACTCCCACAGAGTTTTCTTTTGTAAGGATGAAATAATCAGTCCCTGACAGGGTAGAATCAAGAGCCAGGTAGGCTAGCATTTACCTCACACCTCCTGGAACACATATGGATCTTCTTCCAGGCAGA
Organism: Hylia prasina; assembly: GCA_013397195.1. Lineage (NCBI taxonomy): Eukaryota > Metazoa > Chordata > Aves > Passeriformes > Sylviidae > Hylia > Hylia prasina. Next base: position 155,561 of record VYXD01014540.1, read on the forward strand.
GAAGTATAGGTGAATTTCTTGAATCTTAAATCTGTAGCAAGTAGTATATAAAGGTAGTCAAATGACCAGTAGATCATGCCTGATTCAAATTTGATGAGAATAACAATTTAAAAGGTGCCTACTGTCTTGCAAGAAGTTTGTTGCCAAAGTAAAGCAAATCACAGAAAATGTGTGTAGAACTGCAAGGTTGGTGATTGTGTAGAGGGGGGAGAGAAACCTCCAAACATATGCAAGAGTGTCAGAATCTTCTGAATATAGTGCAGTCTGCCAAGAAGGAAAAGATAATGACATTGGTTACAGAGCAAGAGAAATGAGAAACTTGTAATGAAAATATATTAATGCCAGGTTAATAGTGGTAAGCGCTATTATAAAAGAATGTGAAAAACCAGAACAGTCATGGTTCAAATCAATCATTTTCCATTTACACAGGGCTTGTTTGAATGTAGAAGGGTTGCATATCCATATATCCAGGTTGAACTTAATTTAACATCATTCAGAGCTGATGATGAGTAGGAGGTGGAAGAAAGCAAAGAAGCGAAAGCCCATCTGCAGTTATGTAATGGCACATCAGCATGATCTCTCTCACATCTGTCTGATGGTATACCAAAGAAATTAATTTGGTGTGCTCAGGTGAACTTTGGAAGAGGACCCAAATTCTGAATTAACATCAAGGTACTCTGAATTCCTTCTTACTTGTCTTACAGAAATGATCTGACAAAGCAGACTTCAAAGGAAGAATTATTTTATCATTTATACTGGAAAAAAAAATCACTGCTAGTGCAACAATACTTAATGCTGGTGAAACAACCTTTTCTGGTTGCTGGACCTTGGGAGGAAGGAATTAAAACAACTGTTTTCTAAAATTTGTCTATAATTTGTAGGAGACCATGACCTTAAAATACATTTGTCAAGCTCAAGTGAAGACATTTTAGCTTTTTATTTGGATTAGATTATTGTTCCTGAAAATGTTTTTTTCCTTTTTCCTCTCATCCTTATTGCAAAAACATCTGAAAGTTTTTACTTTCAAATAAATGCATACAGTGTATCCATATTAACATTTTCAAATGTGGGAAAACATGGAAAATTTCTAACTCAAGAGGCAAAAGTTTGGCAGTAAATGCATACAAGTTTTAATAATGAAACTCTGAAACCTGATAAGAATATAGCAAGAGTCAAACATAGACCCTATCAGAAGCCAGATGAACTTGGAAAACTGCAAATTAAAATGTTACCTTTAAAAAGATCTACATAGGACTGGCAGTATTGTATTGAAAATGCTGCATGCTCTTTCTGAGATTTAGAATTTTTATATAACTTTGTCAAAACCTTGATTGACTAAGACTTGGATTACCTGCAACCCTGGTTCCTTGCTTTCATCATGTGAGTTTCAAATAAGCTTATTAACTGAACCTCATACTACAGGTAAAATTCATTAATTCATTTTAGTCCCTTTTGTAAAGGATGAAATATTTTGTGTTTTGATTAGCCTTTATTATGACTAACAAGAAAGGAAGGTTTCTGCTGACCTTTTGTTCAGATCCGGACTTTGCCCTAGAGATACACACAGGAAGGCACTGGTTTCTGGAACACGTTTGTTTTACTGGTCTACAAAAACTGCCAAGAACCTTCAGAGGATCTGTTCCCAGGCCTTCCCTCACAGCAGTTTGGGAAGCATATGCATTAGAAGAAAAGGACTTCATAGCACTGTTTTTTTCTTTTATGGATGTTAATATGACTGAAGACATTTTTGTGAGGTAGTTATATTTTAAGGTGCATTAGGTGCTCTGTTGCCTCTTTTTACACATCTGTTCATTTTAATATTTTCTGAGAGCATCTGTAACATGTGATAGGTGTTAATGTCACTTATAAAATTAAATTAACTACGATATTCTGAAATTGTCTTTAAAGGTCAAATTATAATAATCTTAGTCAGAGTAGCACTTTTACTCAGGGGTAGGTCTAGGTAAATCAATAACACTAGAGGAGAAATAAGGTTAGATACATAAAAGGACTTTGGCACCACATATCCTCCAAAACGTACTTATCAGTACAGCCTAAATTCATAGGTTTAAATTCTCTGAATCCTTGTTTATTCTATGACACACTTGGATACATGAAAATTAAACTTTTAAATGATCTATCTAAATTTTTCTATCAGTTTGATTTCACAGTAACATAGAGATTTGCTTCTGAGTGGTCAGAAGACTTGATAATATGGAACATACATGTGTCTGCTTTCCTTTATTTCACCAGTTACTACTGTTCTGCCATAATCTGCATGTTCCTTGCATCATGAAACTCTCCCAAAAATATCTGGAGCAGAGTAAAGTGCTCCAGTCATCAGCCCCATGAGTGCTCTGAACTGCAGCTTGCTCAGTCTTTCTGTTAGCTGTTGTGTTTGGCATAATCCTTTAAACTTGCTCAAAGCAAGAACTGAAACTTGAACACTGCTCTAGAGGGGCCATAACTGCAATCTATGGTGCTCTATTTCACTGACCTGATGTTTGTAAAACATTTTTAGGCAAAGTACAAAGCTACCAGTAGAAGGATTGAGAAAGACCCATACCAACACATCTGAGAGCTCTGAATAATCAGCTAAAAGATGTATACATATAAAAAAGAATCAGCAGAAAGTTTTGGATTTCATTGCTTCTTTACTCCAAGCAGTTACTATAAAATATTTGAAGTACTTTCTGGGTGTTGTGGGGTTGCTGCAGGAATGGAGTGATCCTTCATGCAAACCACATTGTGACCGAAAATCAAAATATGGAGTTGGGCAGCTCCAAGTAATCTTTTATTGCTTCGTTCCAGTATGAAAATAACATTGTGAAAATGAGATGGAAGGCTTTCTAGTAAAAAAAAATCTGTCTTGTTTTTAGTCACTCATTTGGGCATGTGTCACTGCTCAGTTATGACTGAACCTATCAGGATACCTCTCCTCAGTGTTGTGTGGCTTCCACTCCTAGCTGTTTGTTTCAGTAGATTTTTTTTAAGTCTCAACAGGGACAATGGCAAGCACTTGCTTGTGAAGACACAATGTATTAAGGTAGTAATTTTTCATTTTTAATGACTATCATGACTACCCTTCTGCTGCTGAGTGCATCGTTTAGCTCCTTGTTCTCGATGCCATTCATTGAATTGTCAGCATTTGTCATTTGCTGTGCACACAGGGCTACTGCAGATGTTTGTGTTTCTGTTAATGCCCAGCTCAGATACTTGGTAAAGGTGGCTTGTTGCCTGCCTTTGTATGCCTTTGCACGATCAGAGGGGTACACCCTCAGGGCACCCAGTGTGTAATGAGGTTCCTGCTTCAGTGCTCATTTTTCACTACATAGAATAAATGAATCAAAACTCTGCTACAAATATTTCAAAAATTGGGGAGAAACTAGATTAAGACCCCTTCTTAAGCTTCCTTTTGAAAATATCTAACGCCAATCCATTTTCTCTCAAAAAACTGGATCTTTACGACATCTCCCTCTGAACCCAGTTGGTTTTCATTCTTCTGTTCAAAGTCCTATACTGAGGTGAATGGGAAGTATTTTTCAGGGTGCTTGCAGCTCTACTTAGGTATGATGTTAACTAGTTGCATGTGGGATGCAGAAGTGTGCATAGTTGCTAGGCTTTCCAGGCACAGTTTTCTTATCCATTCCATGAAAAGTCACTAGTCTGATCTATGTACTTGTTGTGACAGTAGTATTTGGCCCTCATGAGAAAGTTTAGGACACAGGACAGCTCCTTTTCTCAAAAGAAGAGAGATGCGTCCAGACCCATGTATGTTTATAGCACTGCTATGTAGAAGGAATACCTTTTGTATGGTTATTATAAGTTTAGAGCCCCTTTATGCATTAGAGCTGGGGATAGAATCCTTGGTCTGCTCCTCAAATACAACTGAGTGAGAGAAGGTGAAAGTAACAGATTCTTATTTATGAAAAAACACCAAATCACCAAAATGCAACAAAGGAAAAGCAATATGAAGGATACTTGTTGCAATATGCACTGCTCCTGAGCCTGAAATCATGTCACTGTGAGGCCTCAGACAAGTCACATACTTTCTTTTCCCAACATACAAAAGCTGGGAATAGCAATGATGTCTGTAAAGCTCCTTGAGACCCGTGGGTGAAAAATGCTAACAGTATGCTGATTTTTTTTCTTTTTTTTTTCTTTTTTTTTTTTGTGTGTGTCTGTGTGTGTCTGTGTGTGTCTGTGTGTGTCTGTGTGTGTTGTGAAAAATGGAAAGGAACAGCATGCCAAGGAAACTTTGGCAAACTGCTTGTCTCCTGCTGTGTTCCCTATCTCTGCTTGTCCCTGCTATATAATTAGTTTTTAAGTCTTAAGTCTCTGGATATACTTTGCTGCTCACTGTTGTGTATCGTATTCATTGTATATCAAGCCCAGTGGAGCCCTCAATCCTACTAGGTGTTCTAGTGAGCTGAATGAGACAGAGAGGAACAAGCCACCTTCTGGAGAAAAGGTTATAGGAAGGAAAAAGAAAAAGGTTAATACATAGAAGCTTCTGGTTTTTATTTAATCTAAAATTTCTAGGGCAATTCATCTAGTCACTTTCTTCTGCCAGTGACATTATAAACTCTCTGCTGTCACCAGATTGGCCTGTAAAGCACGCTCTGTCATTTACTGGAAAGGTTTTATGGAGAAAGAAAACAGGAATGTTTACTTAGGTAGTAGTTCAGGGCAGTGTAAAAAGGCAAGGAGAATTTCTACTGCTACCTACTGTCCAATATAAAAGCTGTTTTGTTTGCATCTTCTCTTTCTTCTTGAGATACTGTTTATTTCCATGGATTCCTTATGGATGGTTTAAATGGAGAGAAACAACTAATCAGCAAATGAATGAGAGCAGAGGGAAACTTTTACAGTTTGTAGATTCCTATCTACATGGCAGTATATGTGTATTTAATGATTTTCAGGAACTTCACTGCAGAAAATTCCTGGCTACAAAGTGAGAAAAAAGTTCTTAAGAAAATTTCTGAGTACATTAGTACTTTTAATCAATTTTTATCTTAGCCACAGAGATTTGTTTTGGTTGGTTGGTTTGTTGGGTTTTTTTAAAAATATATTGCTCAGAAAGCTACAGTAAAAAGTCATGAAATATTAGTTTCTTTACATAGAATTGTGAAGATTGGAAAATAACTCTAAGACCAGTGAGTTCAACTTAATCAAGCACTGTCATGTTCCTCACTAAACCATGTCCCTAAGTACCACAATCACACACTGTCTGAACACTTCCATAGGTAGTGATCCTACCACTTCCCTGGCAGCTTTTTCAATGCTTGACTACCCTTTCTGTGGAGAATTTTTTCCTAATTTCCAATCTGAACCTCCCCTGGAACTACTTGAGGCCATTTCCTCTTGTTCTATTGCTTGTAACCAGGGAGAAAAGACTGACCCTTATCTCACTATAATCTCCTTTCAGGTTACAGTAGAGGGCAATAAGGTCTCCCCTGAGCCTCTTTCTCTTCAGGCTAAACACCCCCAGCTCACTCAGCTGCTCCTCATCAGACTTGTGCTCCAGACCCCTCACCAGCTCCATTGCCCTTCTCTGGACACACTCCAGCACCTCAGTGTCACCTACTTATAGTGAAGAGCCCAGAACTGGACCCAAGATTTGAGGTGTGGCCTCACAAGAGCCACAGGCAGTGATCACTGCCCTGCTCCTGCTGGCCACACTACTGCTGGTACAGGTCACAGTGCCGTTGGCCTTCTTGGCCACCTGGGCACACTGCTGGCTCGTGTTCAAATGGTTGTCGATCACCACCCTGAGGTTCATTTTTGAGAGGCAACTAATTACTCATTTCATTCAAGAACAATGCTGCAGATTCCAGTGAAAGAAGGAATTGCAACAACCCCTTGCTAGGGTAAGTGACCAGTGTCAATAAAATGAGTGGGATTCTCTCCTTTCCCTTTGCTTCCTTTTGTCCCCAGGAGGGTCTCTTGTCATTTCAGCAGTGGCTGACAGGAGTCAGTTGAGTGCTGACACATATTGTGGCACCTGTAAGCATTTTTGACATAATTGACATAGTTCTGCAGGGTTTTGACAAGTTTGTCAACCTAATGAATAGGCAACTGTGCTTTAAAACCTACACTAAAGGTCATGTAAGTTGTTCAATGGAGGATGAAAAATTATACTAACCAAATAATAGTTTCTGACTTTGCCTGAAAACAGCAAGGGTGGGGGGCACTTTACAACATCCCCCCTCCTATATAGTTATGATACTTAATGAGAAGGAGAGAATTTTTTTCTGGCTTGTTATTTTTATAATAAGCAAAATTTGAGAAGCAGTCACTTATAGTAATATATTTAACAGGGAATGGCCCTGCTTTGTTTGTTGCAACTGCTGTTGTCTTTTTATAAAACCAGAGTAGATCTTCTTTATGAAAGTAAAAAACTCCTCATAGCAACAAAGTACCTGTAGTGTGCTATACCACATATGTAACCACGTGGTTTTAAAAGGGTCAAAAATATTTGGTTTAAAAAAATCATCTGCATTTAATCCAAACAATTTTACTTTGCAGACAACGTGCAGAGCAAGCCAAATTGCTTGTACTAGCAGCTAGGATATGGCAAGTAGACAAGGTATCCACAAATCAGCTTTTGCAGCCGTGTAAACAACCAAATTTAATCTCAGACTTGGAGCAGGCTGAAAACCTACCCATGGAGACATGTACAGCTGACAGGCAGTGCACTCTTAGATTGCTGCACCTCACTCACAGGTCGCATCATGGTGGAGCAGTATGACCTGTCAGAATACTCAGGTTTGGGTTTTTCTTCCTGAAGTCCTGTATTTTCCTTGCTCATAAGTAGATCTTTTAATATTTGAAAAAAATGTTATTTTGTCTTCTGTAGGAACATTATGGCTGCAGCTGTGCCTTCCCGAGGTCAAAAACACTGGCCAGGGGCAATATACTTTTACTCTATTTTAGGGAAGAACTAGTGTTTCTTCAGTTGCAGTTCCATACTGTCTGGTCCACAGCAGAGAGGACTGTATTTAACTCATATTTCTCCTCTTTGACAAGACAATGAGTCTACGAACAGACCTCACTGAGACTGGGATATTGACTGTGGTGGGGTTTTGTGCCTAAATGGACAAATAAGCATCCAATCAATAGTATGTTTTCAGAGCAAACCACAGAGTGTTACAGTAATTTTAGCAGAGCCATCAGATCAGTAGCAATAATGAATTTTTATAAGATTAGAATTGTTTAATTGCATTTAATGACCATTTGACAAACACATATTTTTATGGACTATAGCAAAAAGAGCTTTAGTACTGGAGAGGAAAGAGGGAGTAAGAAAGGAGGACCTAAACCCAATATTTTTTTACTAGATTCCTGGGTTTACTTAACTGCTTTTGCAGCTGCATAAAATTGATGTATTTTCCTTTCAGAGAAAGGTAATATTTGTGATACAGAAGGCAATTTTCCAGCTGTCTGTGAGGAACTCTGGTCTCCTATTAAGATATCTAAGCAAAACATCTTGCTTTGTGTACACTGCACCATACAGCACTTCTCTCTGTCTCCATGGTCATCTGGGGGTCATCGTACTGGTGGTTTACATGAGCACATTCCTGCAGCCCGGACTCTGCTTTAAACCAAGACAGATGTTAATGAGCTGTTACTGACTCTTCACCAGCAGGAGATAACAAGAGGGTTTTGTCCTCTTTTTGCTCTTTTCCTGAGCAAAAATGGCAAATAAGAGGTTTTGGGAGATTCATTTGCTGAAAGAAAAGGAAAAGGTGGAGATATATGTAGTACATTTCTAGGTAAAATGGGAATATTGACAGAAGGGAATCAGCTAGCCTTGATAATATTTGCAATTAGACAAGTACATAAATTGCACCATTGTGAGTTTTTCTGTGCATTTTGAAATTCAAACATGCATCTACTTTCCCCAGAAAGACTGCACTCTTGTAGTGCATCAAACCATTGATCCACGCAAGGCTGAACTCACTGCTATTTAAAAAACAGATAGATCATAATTTTGGGAGCCCTTAGCTTGTTTTGCTATTTTCAAAAGTGAGAAAAAAAAAACCCAAACAAGCACAAACCTACAGCTTTTATATTTTTTCTTGAAGTAGGTAACTACCAAGTTTTTAAACATAATTTCTCTCAGGTATTATGAATATTTTCTCTCGCTTGTTCTGTTTGAGGTGGGAATATTATGCATGTGTCTTTATATCCAATATTGAGTTTACTGTTGTTTGAGGGCTTTGGAATCTCAGAGGCACAAACCAGACTTTCTGAAGTGCAGTAACTCTAGTAATATTCACGCACTTTAATAGCTGTAAACCAGAATCTACTCTTGCTGTTCTCTTTCCCTTTCACTTTTATGTTTTTAATCGCATTTTCCACTCATGCCACTCCAGGCAATATGACTCATGTTTCATCTGTTAGATGTGAACAAAATATTTGCTTTTTTATTGTTATGCAGATTGTTGATATCATTCTGCCATATCTCCACTGATAATTCAGAAGACATTAGGGGACTGAATATAAGGATAAACCAACATTTACTTTACATGAGCTCCCCATGAAGACAATCAATCAGGCCACGAATGAGAAATTGTTTGTTAGTCTGCAGCAGTCCTAGAAGTAAATATACTGATTCTTTTGAAAGGTTATAAACATTGCATGTGTAACCTCCTGGCACAAAAACCTTTAAATAATTGACCACTGCAATGATATTTTTTCTTTCCAACTGTTGTAAGTGTTCAGGTGGTCTGGAATATTAGGGTATTAGTGAGGAATTTTACCTGAATGCTGAATGTCACTGAACTTCAACTCACTTTAAAACTGGATAGTACCAGGATAAAAAATACGAAAAC
>VYXD01014540.1:164411-282916 GCA_013397195.1 Hylia prasina
TGTGAAAATATATATATATATATATATATGTATTTTTTCCCAAATATTACGGTGCAGAAATCTAAGAGGCCTTTCACTGGAACTAAAATATTGTGTATTCAACCTTGTGCTCATAAAGTGTATTGGAAGCAGGAATGGTGGACATAAAAACAGATTAAATAGTTGCATATATAGAGAACTACTTTCACCTTACAGACTGGATAACGGAAAGGCTTGCTTGGGAAAAACCCCAAATCTTATCATATAATAAATGATATTTTCAGGGAAGAACACAATGAAGGTTCAAAAGGTGAGCTTACTTTTACCATTTTCTAGCTTCTATGTATTTAACTTTACAATCCTAATACAATTTTCTTTGTATGAAACAGAAGAGTTCTCATGGCAACTACTTTTTCTAATGTCTGTTTCAAAACCAAACAAAATTGTTACAATTCTCCTCACAGGCATCATTTTAGCTGAGCTTTTTTGTGTCTTTGCAATGCAGATATTCAGTTTGAGAGACCCAAAGTGCTCTAAATATTCCAAGTGCAACTGTAGTAACCAAAGGTATAGAAGAAATATGGCCTGAATTGACCTATAGAGGTTCCAGTGCAGCTTCTGTCCTCTAAAACTTACCTTTGGCAACAAAAATGAATTGGAAATTCACGTTTAGTCCATAGTCAGTAATGTCCAAGTCTTACATAATAGGTCTATTGTGTGAATGAAGGTGGAAGACACACATGGAACAGAGATACTGATTTGTTCTCTGACTTGATTAAAAACAAACAAACTAACAGGAAAAGATACTGGATTACTTCTAAAATTTCTATAACAACTTCCACGCTGAATGTTACCTCTGAATTTCAGAAGAATGTCTGGTACCAGATATTGAAAAGAAAGTGTATGAAGCCTCACAGTAGACAGCTACATGATCATTTTGCCACAAGAGAAAGTAACTTTTAAATTGGCAATTGTTAATAGCTGGCCCAAGTCCAGAAACACAAAGGAGCTGCATCCCATATTATTTTTATGCTAAAATAGCTGTCAGTGATCTTGACAACCCCATTATTTTATGTAATGGAGGTCTGGGGAAACTCATACATTAGAGAAAATGCATGGAATATTAGCAGTAGGGAACATAATGTGATGATCCTTGAGGGGCTTTTTATGAGGCCAGCCTGGAGCTACTATGTGTTTTCATACCAAGCTGATTCTTGCAGAATTTTATGCCCATTTACTTGGGCTGTGCTTTGTGCAATGAACTTACTCTGATTGCAGAGGGGGCTGGAACATGAGATGAAGAGAGTGGCATGGCCAGTCCAGGACTTTGGTGGGCTTTATGGGCCCAGCCTTTGTTCTAGCCACAGCTGGCAGTAGGCAGAACTGGTAGCTTTCTGGGGGTCCCACCAAACTTCCTTTAGGATAGAGCAGGTTGTGCTGAAGCACCTCAGCTAGATCCAAATGCCCTTTGCTCACATGGTTTTCTGCCTCAGCTACTACTTTATGAATGCCCAGAGATGGCCAGGGTAATTGTCTGGGAAGCTGTAGCACATTTGAACACACACAGGCTGTGTGGATCTATGTCCACACATAACTGACACTTGTCTCCAGTTCTTCCAGCGTGTTCCTGAATGTCCATAAATTCCTGGTATCAGTGAACAGAAATGCAACTGGAAAGCTGTTAGGTCTCCTGACATGATAAATGATGTTAGAAAGCACCACCCTAGTCTGCAAAAGTGTATCCAGTACGTTTCATGTACTTTTCATCTTTTCCTGGGCTGGTGGTATTTCAACCCACATGGAAAGGAAAACAACACATATAGAGAAATCACTAACTCTAGACATGCAGCTGGACAGCTCTGTGATCTGGTTGCCTTTTTACTCTGTTCAGTGACCTGTTATCTCTTCCCCTGTTCCTCCTCACACACAGGACTCAGCAAAGAATGACTTTTAGTTGTGCAAATAAACCTCAACACTAAGAAATCAAGTTATTCACTAGTTTCAGGGGCAGTAATCCTTGTTTTCCTATCCTTTAACCCAGATATCCTACCCTCACTCCTGTCTTACTCTCCTTTTGATAGTACAAGAGGCCTACTCTTAGTTTCTTTAAAACAATAAAATTAAATATCACCCATGTGCCTGTGACATTTTGAGCTCAATGGATATGATGTAGTTGTGACAAGATATCCTTGAGTTCTCAGTGATGTTTCAAAGGGCAGAACAATACAGAGCAAATATGCATCCTTCCCAGAAATGCTATCACAAGGAGAGAGGTGTTTGTTCTACCAAGATCTGGGAAGTAATGTGTTTCCTTAGACATTCATTTTTATTTCTGTCTCTTTGAAAGATTTTTTCCTTCACCTTTTTTCCCATGCAAACACCTTCCTCTATACCTTTCTGTCTAGTCATGACAACTAAAGGAAAATCTATGTTTAAAACAAGCACAAACAATTAATATTAATCAATTATTTATGAGCATGCAGGATGAATATTTATGAAAAAATAGCAGCATCTGCTGAAGATGTAAGTTTTAAACTCTTTGTATAAAACTAAAATATAGAGTAACTGTAAATTATGTGCCTATTATGATTAAGTGCCATTACAGATGAGTGAACCTTTCAAATGATATATTCCCTTGCTGATAGGCTGACTGAAATGAGTTGTAAGTTTGGCAAACTATTTTGGCCAAGAGCAAACTAGAAATCTCATTTCAAAATGTTCAGAAAAAATGTGTTGTTTTATTTTTAATTTTTCAAATCAGTTCTTTACATCAGGTGTGAAAAAGTGGTATCTAATAGCTTTAAGGCTTTTCTTTTTCAAGAAATGGAAGATCAACATATGTCATGTGTTGGCAAGAGCTGACACTTATTATAATGTGTTGCAGACAACAATCTTAACTCTACTGGAAGGGCCCCTTAGATTTCTTAGATGCCACAGATTCAGGAAACTTTTTTTATCTTTACAGAGATACAGTAAAACTATTTTCCAGTTGCTACAGAATTCATATTCTCAATATTATTTTGTTTGCTTGTCAGACTGAAAAGTTATTACTGGAATTAAAGACAGTTCACTAAACTAGAATATTTTATTTAAAGCTCTATTGGTAGTATAGGATGATTTTTGCATTTCTATGGAAAAGGGAGATTTTTTTTCTCTTTGCACTTCAAGAGGCATCAAGGGTTCTTGATTAAAGCAGATCAGCTTTTAATGGCAGGAGGTTTGTCTGGTTAAATTCAGACTTGAATTCAAGAACATGTTTTTAATACTGAAATTACTTAAGCAGGAACCAGATTTTTCCAGTCTTGAATGATATTAATTGAAATGGGATGTCCTTCTAAAACTATGTTTATGGTTATGCAGCAGTTATGGATGGAATACAAATTTTTTTTTGCCCATTTTATGTGGGAGGTTAGTCTAGATAAATGTGTATGGTTTCTTTTTTTTCTCCTTTTTTTAGTTCTCTGATGTTAAAATCTAGGACTCTATGAATAGGAACAATTTAATCTTTGATCTAAACTGTCCTCTTTTGATTCTTTTCTCTGACTAGATAGTAAAGCTGTCAATCAAGGACATCCTATTTTATCATTTATCTCTATCAATCTGGCATACAATTAGCTTGTGAAGATGATCCCCACACACACTGATATCAGTGTTTGCTCACGAGTTGAAGTGCCCAGTTCTGGAATACTTTCTGAGGTGAATATTTTCATGTGTCAAATAACTTCAGTGCAATCGATGATGCTTTTTATGAACCTGAAACAAAGATCTTTAGCATCTATAGCAAGAACAACTGCCGAATTTGTGGAGTTTCAGGTTATACCACAAATGCATTATGATCAGGTTTTAGAAACCTGTACTCAGGTGGGATACTCTGATCTCCTCTGGTAATGTGTGTACACCAGCGCTGCTGGGGAGGGCAATGCTGCATGTGCAGTCCCAGCTTGGCAGGAGATAAAACCTGCTGGAGTCCTGAGACCTCCTGCCGTTGTGGGTTATGTGGGACTTGCCACAGTGATAAAGTGGGACATGAGCTATCTAGTCCACCTGGATCTTTCCTTGGGACAGGACTGGAAGGACAGAGGCAGGAGCACATGCTATACTGGGCGTGGAGCCCAGGCACGGACAGATGAGAAGCTGGGTGCTCTGCATGGAAATCCTTGTTTGTTGGTGTGCTTTTGGGAGTGAAGAGCGGGACCTCATCTTCAAGTGCCCAGCCTTGAAGAGGCACTTGGAATTCCAGGGGACTTCTGTTTCCTCTGGGCTCCCATAGACTGCAGAGAGGATGTGATTTGAGAGCTGCTCCGAGCAGTCAGTGACTGGGAAGAGAAAGCAGAGTTAAGGTTGCACCCACCTCCCTCCCTTCCATCTCTGTCCTTGCTCTATTCATTCTGTGGGCTGGGGAGCTTCTACTCAGCCACATAATGGTGCATTCTGCTTGGAAAGTCAGCTACTTGTGACCATAAATAAACCACTTGGATAAGCAACACAACTATAGTTAATGGGTTTGGAGCTGTATTAACAACTGATTAATATTTTTTAGTGTCTCCTATATTAGCATTGTTTTTCTTCACTAATTGCTAGGGAGCTACCATTCATCAACTGTCTCATAGCCTGCACAGTTTACTACTTAATTGGGAAGTTGATTCACTTGCATGGTCCAAACTGAGATGAAGAAAAGTGTCTTGGTAGATGTATACTCATTATATAGTGTGTGAGCACTACTTGTATACGTCAAAAACAGCTCTCTCTTGTGTCCTCAGAAAATGGTCTCAAACACTAATAAAAAGTTTTTGTTACCTTTCAACATCAGTTCAAAGAAGTCGTTGGTGTCTGCATAAAAATAAGTTCAGCTGCAGAGTGATTGAATTTTAATAATCTCTTAGATTTTAGGACTTCAGTTCCAGTTTATTCCTGTCTTATTTTCTTTCTCTACCTCCCTCTTTCAGCATTTTCCTCCTTAATCTCTTTCTTAGTAGGAGAAAACCTGCCTCTAGGGTACAAGTAGGAGGAGCAGAGAGCATGAAAGATCAAGCTAAATTAAGATGTCTTGAAACACAGAGGGTCACAACCCCACATTTTTCTGAGAGCAAATTTCCTGCTATTGACTCTGTAACACTGAGGAGGATTCAAACAGATTTAATTTTCAACCCCCCCTGCCTACTCTCCCCCCTACATTTTTCTTTTTCTCTCTAGACAACAGATGTCAATGTCTTTTTAAGCTGATGATTAACTGCAAACACTGCACTGTTAAAAACTCCCAGTCACATTTTTCAAAACCTTCAGAAATGTAACTGGCAAAGTGCATACCATAGCAATGTACATGAGCTTATCGAAGGTTTTTGAAGTGAGAAACTTATTTCCCCCCCCGCTTCCATTTCTGCCTTCTTTCAAATACATTTAAATTCCTCCTAAAATATATGCATCCATTTATAAGAGTAGCATATGTAAAGATTTATCAAAAGACTGGGATTTTTGCTTGTTTGTTTGTTTTCTGGGGGGAGGAGTGTAGGTGTGTAAATTTGCAGCACAAGAAGCTTGGGAGTAACAGCTTTTGTTGTGAAGTTGAGATCTAGCCTTGCTACAAATTTAACTTACTCTGACCAAAGGCATAAATTCTTCAGAGTAAATCTGTGCAAGGCTTGCCAAGGTGGTATACCCTCACACAGGTGGAAAGGCTAATGGAAATGTGAAAGGATAGTTAACCCTGCTTTCTTCTCATTCTGATATTTTCTGAATATTTCCCTCTATTGAATCTTTTTTCCTATGGTTGGGGCTTTATTTAAGAAGGAAGAAAAAACTAAGACCCAAAAGAAAGGATCATAATTTGCTTCCTTGCCATGCCCATATGTCATGTAATACAGGGAATATACAGGGGCATGATCCTATGTACAGAAAGAAAATATTCCTTTTTTTTGTATATTTTAGGTGTTAGTTTTAAAAATGCACAGTTTTCGGGGGGGGGCATTCCACCCCCCCCCCCCCCCCCAATTCTTATGTATCAATAACCTCTCTTCTGCATTTCTTGTTTGTTTGGGTGTATATTTGTTTGTTTGTTTTGGGGGTGGGGGGTGTTTTTTGTGTGTTTTTTTTTTGTTTGTTTGTTTTTTTTAATTGCTCTCCTGTGTTTTTAACCTTCTTCCACAGTAGATAAAGAAGGATGGCTGCTACCTCCTAAGGTAAAAGCAATTATATTTCTTCCCCTGTTTCAGAAATCATCTAGATGCTGGAGCTGTCAGAAATCTCCTGACAAGGCTGTCATTGGGCCCGTGGCAGATCAGTTAGAGCTAATGAAATGAATTTTAGGTGTGGTAATCTGTCGCTGGAGCTGAGGAGCTGTGGCTAATGCTACTGTAAAAGGCTGGAAAAACAAGCTGGAGTGTGGTCTGTCTAAACTGAAATCCTAATCTGGCAAATTTTTAAAACCTGAGCTTAATATGTGCAAGTCAGTAAGCACGCTGGCACAGCACACTGGAAAGGCATTTGCACACAGCCCTGCAGATGGGTGTCGTGGCAATGTAAAACCTTCACAGCTGTTTGGTTTTGGATTTATTTTCCTCTCCTGTCTGCGGTGCTAGTAAGATTTGACTGCCATATGCTCCTTAAAGAGCTATTAGAAATAGTTACTATTATTGTCTAGGTAAGAATATTGGCTTTTTAAAGCTTCAGCTGGACCAGATATCTGGGCCTTCCTTTCAGGACGATGAAGGAACCTCCCACTCCCAGCGCCATACCCTGACATCTCACTGCTCACTAATGGGCTGAGGAATTCCCATGCCCATTGCCTGGTGCTTTTGAGGAGAACATTGAAAGCCTTGGGACCACATATGCCAATGAATCACTTCTTCAGAACCCAGAGGCATTTGGTTTAAAAGGATTCATCGGGATGCCTGCAGGGCTGCTGCTTCTCCTGCTCGGCCTTAGTCTGCAGCATTCCCTTACGCAGATCAAGACACAAAAATTTGTCAGAGGGATGAGGACATTAATGTAGAAAACTAAATGGGTGCTCAAGAGAGGGCAGAGCTTTCAGTAAGATAGGAAAAATGGCAACATTTTAGAGTGGTCTGTTGCTATTTCAGCAGCGGGTTCTGAATTTTCAGCTAATTCTAGGGATTTGTGTGGTTTTTGGTTTTGGGGATTTTTTTGTTTAATAACAGAAATACCCTAGTAATGAAAGTTTGGTCTATTTTTACAAATGAAAATAAGTTAAAACTTATTGTTGAGGCCAGTAACTGTTGTTAGAAAGGCTAGTGCCTCCAGGGAAATATGAAAAAAAAAAAAAGAATTTTCGGAAATGTTAAGTGAGTTAATTAGCAAATGTGTGTTTGGAACAGCAGAGAAGGAGGTGTGTATAGTAGGTCTGTTCTTATTTTCTTGACATCTCTTTGCTGATACCCACTTTATAGAGTGGAAAGCACTCTGGGAGAATAAAAAGACATACAAGAATGTTTTTTAAAAGAGCGTAGAATAAAAAAATCCATAGTTTGTAGGTTTTTAAAATTTCTTTTTTTTTTTTTTAATAGAAAATAATTCCACTGTGGCAGTAATTAGACTCCTAAGAATGTGTACTATTAAGCTGTCTGAATGCTTCTCGGGTGGCACAAGAGAAGGCACTGTGCTTTCATCCTCTTACCTAATGCAACAAATCCAAGGTATGCACCAGTCAGTTATTAATGCACACCATGTTGAGGCTTAATGCTATTGTACTAGCTCCTTTTCAAGCTCCAGGCTGGTTGTACAAGAAAATGCTGCAAACAGCCTTGGGAGCAAAAGTCACAGTTAGGGATTATGTTCAAGCGTTGCAGAAACTGCAAAAACTCTTTTGTTGTTTTCCTGGTTTTTGTTAATAAAGGACTGCTTTATTGGTTATACACTTTCAAGTAAATTTCTCAGTCATCTTTAGAAAAGCTGGTTTCAGCCACCTACATGTCTCAGAAGGAAAAATAAAGTAGGCTGAATTTTACCTGCTTTTCATATATCACTGTGATGTCAAAGCAGCTGTTTATTCCTTAGTGTGCCCTTCCTTTTTCTATTGAAACAGCTTAAAGTGATCTACATTTTTTTCTCCTCTAAAATTTAGAGGCTTTCTTACACAGCAGATAGTTCATTCCTGGATAAAGACTAGAAAGGATCTCTGATGTTTTCATACCTTGTACATCAGGAATGGACATTAAACATAGTCATTACTTCCAGAATAAAAGAAGGAGGGAAGAAGCCTTCCCATATAAAGATTAGAGTGGGATAGAAGGGATATTTTCCATGACATCACTGGCCAGAAATTAAAAAACTGAAGAGTCAGAAATAAGAGCTCTGTAAAAACTGGAAAAATTCAAAACAATATTTAATCCATTACCAAATATGTCTGTTTTGGAAAAAGACTGTTTTTTTAAAAAAACATTTTGCCCACCCTTTCAACCAGCTCTAGAAAAGATGCACTTGTCCAGTCTGGTGTGTGTGTGAAAGCGCAAAGGCTTCTGTTTTGAACTTTAGTATTTAGGAAGAGAAGGGAGGCTGGATAAGGAACAGGGTATTTGTTGTTCCTGACACAGTGGTTGGTCCATCTCCTGTTTGGCACAGAAATAGCCCTTGGCTGAGAGAAGGCACAAAAGCACATTACTGGGCACCTCTGTGGTGGCTGGCCAGGAGCCCGTTCTTCAGCCATGCACAAGGGCTGTGGCTGAATGGAAACGGGGAAGGGGGGAAGCCCGTCTGCTGGGCAGGGGATTCTGTGGGGCTGACCTGTCCTCTCCCTCGCCTTGCACCGGGCTGAAGCCGTGGCAGTTCTGTCCCGCCTGGCTGTTCTTCATTGCTTTTTAACCAGCTCTTTCTCTCCTGCCAAAAACTGGAGGTAGAGCATTTAGGAGAATAAAAGTGGATGGTTTGTAAAATGAGGAGTTTGGGCTGTTGTTCTGTGTGCTCAGCCCTGGCTGTATCTCTGGAGGGTGGTGTAAACAAACCTGGTGTGGTATCAGGCACATTTTTGTGCCAGTCCTGATTGCTCTTATTACTGTCATCATGCTATTGTTATATCCTAAAAATAAGTAAATTTAATCCTCACAAAAAATACTGGTTGCCTCAATTAAAATTATGCTGCAAATGTGCTGTAATGGTGGACCCCTGCAAATGCTTTTGTATGATCATTACTTCACAAAAACCAATGGGAAAAATTTGCAGGATTATGCTCTAATAGATTATAAATAAAGAAAAAAAAGTCCCCACTGCTATATTTATACTTCATACAATATATTTTTGATATGTTAAAGGTAATTAATTACATACAATAAATACAATTAATATTGATAAGTTAAATTAATTAATAAAATTACTTTTGATATGTTAAAGAAAATTAAAGGTAATATGTTAAAAAATTCACCTGCGGGGAGTTTGCAGATATGAGTATTAACTCACCTTTTGATATTTAGGGGTTAGGATGATAGTTAGATACTTGCCTTTCCTCCACCTCCATACATTCCAGTAGAATCACAGTTTTCCGATTGCAGGAAGGCCCTAGGATGGGGCTGCATGTGTGGGTTCATGTGGCTGTTTTCTGTGGACACATAAAATTGATGACTACTTATGCTTGCCTGAATGAAACCAGATTCAAGGAACGAATATCTGTTACACGTCTCTTCCACGCGATGAATAACTTATATCAGCATTTCTATATAAATGTTAATAATGTGTCTGATGTGATGGCTATCAAGCAATTTCTGTGCTGTGCCACAGGCCTGAACCACAAAAGTCTGCTAAATGAAATCTTATCTGTCTTCTTTTCCACTGTGCAGTTATTATTATTTACTTCTTTTGGCTATGAAGTGACAAAAAAAAAGTTGAGACTTTTTGAACTACAGTGAACATCTCTATTTCATAAGTTCATAATTCATGAACTCCTTCTCTGATTTACTGCAAATTTGGTGGAAAAATCCTACCTCAGCTTGTGACCTAGGCTACAAATCTTGAGGCCAATATGATTTGTGAATCTGAAATTTAAAACTGGGGAGAGAAGACAAATTTTATCTTATAATAGAAATCCACATTGTAGCCCTAATTAAGGGGATTTTTGCTGTTCCTTAATATATCTTTCCTGGCCCTTCATGCCTCGAAATGCAGACATATGAGAAGTGAATATTTTTTTGTATACTGTGCTTCTTTAAAGATCCTGTTAAGTGACAGAAATTCACAAACATCAGCACACCTGATTTTTACAATCCTCATTGTAAAAATCAGTGTTGATTAATACTCCTCAGTGTTGATTAATACTGTATGGTCTGCTACCCCTTTTGGGTCTAGCAGAAGTCTCACCTTTACAGCAAACAGCATAAAGGGAAATTAAAAAATTGCTGTTTGCATAAAGGCATGTGAAAGCCCTTGCCAGAAGTGTTTTTCTTGCACTTTCTGTTGAAGCAGAGCTGCAGGAGTGAAGTTGATGTGGAGAGATGCATCATGAATCTTTCCACTGTTTCATAGGAAATGGGTTCTTCCTTGTTGGGTTACAGCCATTTTGTTCAAATCTTGGAGTTCATATCTTGTCATTTTATCAGCCTTTCTTGAGTATCATCATAGCTTCCACTTTAACACAGTGGGTTTTGTAAGTAAGATGAATAGTTCACTGCTTGGTTATTTTGTCCTGGGGCATCTTCCAAATATAATTGTAAAATGTGAATGTAATGGATTTCTTTTTTTTTCTCTGAACCAGATCTGTAGAATGATTATTTCAGAATAGGGTACTGTATTGGTTTATTACAGTGTCAGGTGCCAGTCTTTTGTTTCTGACCTGGAACTACTTATTTTTCTTATAAGATATTGTACACTATTTACAACTTCAATATTCTCAGCTTTAGTAATGAATGAAAAACACAATCAAGGCAAGAGTGTTTCAAAATACCAAACTCATTCCAGTCATTATCAGAACATGGTGAGAACATGGTGAGATGGGGAAGGACCTTGGAGAAATCACTGTAACCTGTACACAATTTCACCTTGGAGAAATCACTGTAACCTGTACACAGCATAGAATTCTTGCTTATAAAGAGCAAGTGGATATACGTGTAGATGGTGAATGTTTTCAGCTCTTCCATCTGTCCAGAAATGAAATGCTTTACCAATGAGTGGTGTTTTACGGCTATTTCAATATGGTTTTTCTGCATGATTTTTTCTTCACATAAAATAAATGTGCTTTATGGAATTTAAAGCATCACCCCAGATATATAGATTTATTAAAAGGTTTTTGTTTTTTTTTTTGTTGGTTTTTTTTTTTTGTTTTTTTTTTTAAATTTTGTACCCTGATGATAATTCACCATAGGCAATTGCTTCCAGAAGTGTCAGAGGAGTCCACAGGAATTAGGCACCCAAATCCTATTTATTTTCAGTAAGAATGAGATATTAATCTTTGTAATGTGCTTTGAAAGTAGGAGTTTCTTTCATTATTTCATTTAAAATGAGGATTATAATAACAAGAATACACAAGTATTCCTTAAAAAATAATACATTGACAGGGCAACTCATATGAAGGGAACCAGTGATTGTAGGAATATTTCATCCATTTAACTTTGGTGTTCAAACCTGCATATAGTTAATGAGCAAATCCATCTAGTGAAAATTCGTAGTCCTGGAATTAAACCAACCACGAAAGGATGCATAAAGAGGAAACTTAAAATAAATTGCTTCATCTTTCCCTTTACTTATAAAATGCCTTTTGAGCTTGTTTTCCCTGTCAGGAGATGGAGAGAATTGTTTGATTTCTACACTGTAAAGAACCTCTTTCACAGGAAAAGATGTATTTATTTATATGGCCAAGATGTTTTATTTTCAAAGACTTATTTAAGTTGCCTATTGTTCATTTTTCAGGAATGTGCCTAGTCCCTTAAATGGCACAGTAAAAGCCTCTGTGTTGACAGGAAGCCTTTTCCAAAGGTTAATTATTTTATGAGGAAAGAAATTACTCTTATATTGCCTGTTAACCTTTGGGGTGGTTTTTTTTTTTGGTTTGTTTTTTTTTTTCTTCTTCTTATTTTTTTAAAAATTATTTCCTTCATTTGTGTGACTGCTTGGGAATCACAAGCTTTTTCACTTTCTAATTTAGCTTATCTTTTAAATATTTTTCTCAAATCAGAACCTTATCTTGTTAATCTTGTTTGTTCTAGAGAGAATAGATTAAATTCCTTTAACTGTCCACTTTATTAAATTCCTGGTATAATTGATTAGTCTAACAAAATCAGACAAGTAGGAAATTTAATTGCTTAAAAGTGCATAACCCATTGCTACTGCTGACTTTCTCATAAATGTGATATAGTTACAAAAGATAATGAAAATTGTTTTTTTTAATTAGAATTATATAATAAGCATTTTTCACTACCAAAATAATTAAGTTTTCAAATGATACACTTTTATTTAAAAATACTAACTATTCAAGGTCCTTATCTTCTCCCCAGAAAAGAAATATCTGATTTCATTTCCATGTAAAGCGCTTCCATTTTCACCAGTCTCGGTAAAGTAGAAAAACACTGATTCTTATTCTAGAGGTGAGAGATGGAGGCAAAGTGACATTAAAGTAGGTGTTCACTCTACCTCCTTGGTGCTACTGCAGGTGTTTCACTGGAATTCAAATGGCCTGAAATCAGGAGATGGCTTCTCATGGTAGGGGCTGAAATAGGTTCTTGGGGTTCTTTTGACCTCCAAAACTGGGGTCTCAGTTTCCCTGGCTTTAACATCTAAGCAGAATAAATGTCCACATGGTCCAGGACAGCACTCAAAGTCTGTGCTGACTCTAAAAAATAATTCCAAGAATTTTTCAAGAGGCTTTTTCTGGCACTCCAGTCTGGTGTGATGCTGGCAGTTCTCAGTAGTGTGTCTAGAAGGCTACAGTCCTGAGCTTGTAAGAGTGTTAGTCACACCACCCCATTCTACACCCCATTCTAAAGAGTTGGAAAGCACCTTCAGGTGCCTGGCCAGCGTTCTGAAAGCAGCCACTGCACCAATTTCAGAGGCATATTCTACTCCTACCTTTATACCAAGCCAAGTACATGGGAGAATCTGATTTTAGGGAGCAGAGTTGAGATAGGATAAAGAAAAGTGACAATGGATGTCTTGGGATTGAATCTCTGTAGTTGATTCATGATAATTGGAAACACTTGTTTTGTCATCAGCTTTATTAATTCAAGTATTTAGTGCTCCACACTCCAACAAATTCCCCAGCACTATCAGGATCATGTTATTTTTATGGTTGTTGTCCATCAAGTAAGAAAGCAGCACTTGGTCAACATATTGTACAATCAAGGGTTAATTTTATGCCATTTGTTAAACTGGAGCTCCACTGGAAAACAGACCTTGTTGCAGATATATGTTAAAGAGATTTTTATATGCTTTGCATTTTCTGTTTTTTGTGCCATGTTGTGGTGGCAGTGTTTCATTGGCTTTTATTCTGTTACTCTACGCCCAAGTGCATTTTCAATGGTAATTTTTTCTCTTTTTAGTTTTGTTATTTTTGTACTCTTCCTGTTCCCTGAATATTAAAAGGTGTATTTTGACTTTAATTACTAACTCCTTGTTGCTAATGATGAGAGAAACTTTCTGAATAATCCCCTGAGTTCTCACAAGCTAATGTAACTCTGGAAAGCTAAGAGATGGAGATGAACTTTGACCAAAAGGAACAAAACAAAAAAATTAGCAGCCCTGAAACTGCTTAATTTATGTGCTGGTTATGAGTTAAAAGCCATTATCATTAGCTTGATATTATTAATAACTAAGCAGTGACTATTCTAGGTCTTGGTTTTATAAAGGGTGAGGCTGAAGGATAAATGGCTTTAAACCCCAAAGGATCATTTTTACTGAATTTTCTAAGAGAAAATTTTGTATGATTCTGAGGAAAAATTCTCTATGAAATACATGGTTTACACTGTGTAAAAGTCAAGCTAAGAAGTACAATTCACTCAATAATAAAAGAATTAAGTAAAATGCATTCAGAATGTGCCCAATTTCACTGTTTTACCTTTGAACCTAACCAAACAAGATTATAAGACTGTTAATTGGTTTTTGACATTAGAGTATTTTTTTGTAGTTATGGATTTCAAAACTTGTAGAGACCGTATTTATGGATATATTCAGTTGCTTAAGATGAAAATGACTTGGGCTTTTGTGTAATCATTTGAAGTCAGATATTGCTTCCAGACTTTTCATTCTTATTTGAGTTACTTTCAAGTAACAATGGAGTTGTGGTAGTGTTACATGCTCTTACAGGAAAAAGAATAACAATTTAAGGAGGTGAAGAGTCCAACAACTTTACTCAGTTTTAGATTCTGAAAAGTCTTTTTATCTTGATCCTTCAAATAGGCATTCCTCCTCCTATGTGACTCATTTTTCTTCATGGGCAGATTCCTTATGAAGAGTTGTCTATCCCAAGGTTGGGTACAACTGTTACCTACTTTCTCTCTTTCCCCTAGAAAAATATTCTTAGGATATGTAAAGTTGCCCAGGTTTTCAACCAGCATTTGTGTGGTTACACTTGCCAAAATCCTCATGATTATTATCCCCACTCCCTGCATTGTCTCCTCATCTATTTTTGTCTCCCAGCTGATAGGATAATTGCTCTGTTTGCTTTGCAATCTACCCTTAAACGTAATGCATAAGGACTTTGCAAACATGACCCCCATCAAGAAAGGACAGAGTAAATCTTTATTCTGTGAGACCATATGCCTTTTTGAGAAAATATAACTGTTAAGAGTTGTTTATTTGAAAGACCTAGGGTTTTCAGAAATCTGTTAGAGGAGAAGAACCCAAATGCCCAACTCATTCTTCTTTTTCAGATTTTGTTCTCAGAGAAAGAGGTTTTAATATAACTGTCTGAGACAGCACAGTATCTTCTGAAGGATCAAGATCTCATAAAAGTGCAGTAGCAGCTGTCAGAAAACTGAGTTTCCTACTCACTAGGGTGCTGTGCAGTCCAGTACATAATTAGCAACATACTTGCCATCTGAGAAAGGGAGATGAATAAAACAGGTTGCCACAGTTTCAAAAGGGCTTCAACTCATCTTGTGATGTTCTGCTTACAGTTTTGCACAAGCAGTCATTTTGGTCAGGATTTTCTCCTTACTAGAATTTGTGCCTGAGATTTGCAGCTATCAGAGTTGCTTTTTATTAATCTTTTTTCATATGGTCCAGTTTGGGTTTTCCGTAATTTAGCCTTTTGTATACACAAGAGCATTTTTGTCTTTCTGACCCTCAGGCTAATGTGTTGTTCTTGAGAGATGTGGGGGATGGCTCAACCACTCTTAACTCTGGTTAGAGAGTAGATGAACACCCAGGATTTACCCCGGCTGAGGAGACAGGCTGCAGGTGCTCACAATATTTTCAATACCCATGTTCTAATCTGTGAAACTCCTTGGTTAGAGTGTTCTCATGGTAACATTGCTTAGCAGGATGTCAGAGGAAAACAGTTGTTTTTAATATTCCCGCAACAGAAAGTAGCTTCCAAGGCACCTTGTGTATTATTTATTCCATTTCATACCTTGTGAAAATGTCCTTACAAACATATCTTCATTTGAGCTGCCCAGCTCACTCCAGTCTAAACAAGTTGTCAGGCTACAGGTTTCAGTGGATGAGTGAGACAATGTAGATGGAGGAGGTTTTTGAGCCACAAATTCCACAAACTTTTCCCATGTTGCAGGAATATTAAAGCTTGGTACTTCATAGACAGTGTGTCTGGAAGGCATTTGCTTGTTTTCCACAAATTTTACCAGAACTGGCTTTTCTTTGTTAACTTCTTCACAAGGTCAGAAAAAAGAAAGGCAATAGTTTGTGAAGGAGAGAGCATGCTGCCCATAGATCCAGAGACCAGCCCAACAGGCTTCCTCAACAAGTGGAAATTACAGTGATTTTTCCCTCTGTTTTTTATCATGTCTAACAAAAGGATTATCTAAAACATGTAATACTTGTTTATTTTCTCATTTTTGTATTGGATTCTACTTTATTTGGTTTCTTCTCTTCTTTTGGGATAGATTTTCTCTTCTGGCTGTGCAGACACATCCAGGTAGGAGTCCTGAAGGCTGGAACAAAAAGTTCAAGGGAGGCATTGGGGGCCAAAATCTCCTCTGAACTGAGCTATGCCTGGCTCCATCGAACTCAGTGAAAACAGCACAAGGAATCAAGCAGGCTAGAAGCTACTTCATAGCATCAGCTCCTACCAGCTCTTATCTTTGCTAAATCTTTATGGCGCTGTAGGAAAGCTCATTTCATCCTCTTTTTAACTGAGCCTCTGATGTAGCCATTATTCAGTGGCTCTTACACACCTGTGGGGGGTGTGAGGTCTGCAGAGCTATTTGGCTGTTGAAAAGGGACTGCTACAGGGTTAGAGCCTTGCCTTGGGGAGAGTGGAGGCCTTAGTGCCAACACTGAACTAGAGTTGTCTAGGGGGAATTTTGGAAAGTGCCTTCTAGACTCTCCTGCTTTAAAAGATCTCTCGGTTTTTCTGGCTGTTGCCTTCTTTGATTTCTGGGAAAAGACCCATTTTATTTGCTGAATGGCAGGCTCCCCACTGTTCCTCTCCTCCCCAGTCAGAGAGACCTGTGTGCCTTCCCTTGTCCATGGTTTGCTCTAAGTTTTTTGCCATTTTTGTCTGCGTTTCTGTTCCCCCTGGTTATACTAAAGCTACTGGACCTCTGGAGAACTCACACACAGATCCATCAAAAGGCTCTTAGAGGAGAGCAAGTCTGTCAGTGCACACACAGCTGTAGCACCTGGAAAAGCACTCTTGCTGTCATTCTTCTGCATTGTCACATTTTGCTGGCCTTGTGACAAGGAATTGTGTTCTATGCTTTAACCTGGCCTGCTTCCCCTTCAACCATTTTTTAGAAGCTTGACTGTGTTGGGAAAGGAAATCAGAAGATATGTTTTTAACATTTCCTGTTGCTTATGTCTGCTACACTGATGGCACATCATATTTTGTCATTGCACCTCTTGTTATCCATTTTCTACTGTTAAAGAGTGGAAAGATAAATTGTGGGGAGGTGTGTGGGGGAGACACAGAGAACTTAAATAGATTATATGGTCACCTATGTTAGAATATTGCCACATCAGAGAAGGTATCTCAGACTAACATATGGTGTCCAGTTTTAGATACTGTACTGGCAAAGAGATGTGGTCCAGTGTGAGAGACTCCAGAAACTGAAGGGCATGTTGTGTGATCAAGGTCAGAACCTGTGGGAGTAGTTCAGTCAAAAGAAGGAAGGACTAGGATGGAAAACACATGCTTATAAGACACAAGACATGAAAAAAGATGTTGATATGAAAAAGACATTGATATAAACTGAAAGGGAATAAACTCTTCCTGGTGCCCAATGTGTCAGAAATAAGACATTTGTTTTCAGCAAGGGAGAATAAAATGATGTATCAGTCAAATCTTGTAAATGGTCAGAATAGTTAAGCATGGGAAAAAAAAAATCTGGATAGAGGATCAAATCTTCACTGATGGTCTTTAAGAGCAGATAAGACAAATGTTTGATGGTAAAAAAATAGTTTGTCGTTGATTTTGCCTTGGAGTAGGATGGTGGGGTAAAGGATGGCATTAAGTGTATTGCTCAGAGCAGAAAGTGATGTTGAAGCAAGCTGAATACAGGTAAACTGTTTTTGTTTCAAGACCTGTGAAATTTTAGTTGTCTATTTCTCAACCTGCAAATAATGGACTTTAATTTACAGGTAAGATGTATACAGTGTGTTATGTGGTGAAGTGTTTCAAAATAATACAATGAAAGATGAACACTTTCCTGTGCCAATAAGTTTCAGGCACTGCTTGTTGAATTGCTTGCATTACATTCCAAGTTTGAACTGCTGAGGTCTACATAGATTCAGGTAATCCATACAGCCATGCAGAAAATCTCCAAGATGAGTCCTGTATTAATAACAAGAAAGGGTCAGTCCAATAACTTAATGATCTGGTTCATAATTTGAATACATTGAAAATTGTCTATTAGCACCTCTGGGAATAGAAACCAAACATGACCTCAACTTACAGAAGTATGAATTAAATAATTTTGTAATATTTATGAAACTCAGTGTTGTCACACAAACAGTTCAGATTATCAGAACAGCAGTCCTCATCTTGTGGCATCTCTAGGTTTCTTTTGGTCTAGTCTTTCACTTTTTTCAAAGGATGTTCTTCCCACTGTTTTTGATTTCCTGCATTAAAAAACTTAGAGTACCCACTCAACAGTGTTAAAGCGCACCCAATGACAATGAATCTCAGATATATTATTGTCCTTGCATGAGGACTTTTGTTTTTATTCTATTATGGAAAGATGATTTCTGGTTATAATGGATAACACGTAGCCTTGACATTAAGCAGGTAGACAATATCCAGTCTAATATTCAAATTCAGTTCTCCAGTCCTGTATTCAAGTACAAAGAAAATACTTGTCTCTTTCTCCTCATCATAGCATTTTGTTATTTATTACTTGGTTCCTGGCTGCTGTAGGCTTTCATATATTTGACATGTTGTGCCTGTGGCTACTTAAGTTAAATCCAACCTCCCTGCTTACCTCTAGTTTGTTGATTTTATTTATTTTTATCAAGACAATAATACTTTATCCCATTTGGGTTTTCTTTCTATTGTGTTGGAAAGTAGTTTGCAATGCCCCTTGCTCTTCTTAATTAATAGTCTTTTTTCCATTCACTTACAGAGGGAAGATGTGGGAAAAAAAAAATAGAAATAAGAAGTAGAGCCTACTGATTACCTTGGGAGTAATGGCTACTTCCTCTTCGAGGGGAAAAAAAAAAAGACCAGAATTAAGGAGGAGGAAGTTTATAGACACTGAATGTATCCCAGTTTTTCAAAATCATGCTCTATTTTGCCCTTTTTTGAGTTTTTCATTAGCACCCTCCTTGAACTGGTAGAAGATGTCAACAAAGGGAAATAAATTACTATTTTTAGAGCTATCACATCATCATATTGTATTGTATTAAAAGCCAGGATAAGCTAATGAGTCACAAATGGAAGAGGTTTACTTCAGTTAAAAATAATACAACAAATTAAAACACCTCCCCATTCACAAGCTGTTTGAGATAGTCAGGAAGAACAGCACGTATGGTGTAAACGGTAATTTTAGTCCATGTAAGTGTGTAATTTAATTTAATTATGATTTCTTTCTGTCTTCAAAAACCTCATGACCTACACATTTTAACCAATACTTCCACTAGGTTACATGCAGTGATTTAATTTTATTGTAGAGCCTCTCTTTTTATAGATGCTTAAGAATGGAAGTCATATGAGTTTTGAAAGTTGCATAGTATGGAATGATATTAAAATATTTTGCTGCTTCTTACCTGTAGGAAAGTTTCAGTCTTCCAAACTGAAATTGCTGTACTTCTCTTAGGAATTGAAAAGTCTTCCTAATTTTAAAAATTTTCTTCAAGTCAAAAGGTCAGGACCATGATTTGGATAAATATATTCTCTCCCTCTGTTTTCATGGGTTAGTAAATGATGTCTTAAATTGGTGAGGAGCAATGCACTACAGTATTGTCACCCTTGGCACACAGTAATTTCCAGAGAATATGTCTTCTGTGTGTGCCTTGAAAAGAGAATGGGGGAAAAACCAAAACCGCTGTATGTATACTTCAACAGACTTCAAGGAACATCAAGACATATCTCACTGCAAGTTGACATCACCTCAGTGAAGAAATCCAGCTTCATGTTACTGTCAATAGGTATTGTAACATGCTTGGTGTCAACTTCTTCACAGAACAGAGGATTTCACTTGGCTTTCTTCCCATCATAGAATTTGCTATTTATTCCCTGCACCCTGGCTTCTCTGGGCCTTTATCTACATGATAGGCTGTTTCTATGGCACATTAGGTTAAGCCTAACCTGTTGTATTTTAGCATACTTGCTGTCAGCCTGCCAGCACAATAGCAGACTTCCCTTGTAAGAGTTTTTATGGGCATGCATGCACAGACACGCACAAGTGAATAATACAGCACAGGGTATGCGTAGCACACCTGTCAAATGTATAAACACAGAGTGGATACAGTATCTGAAAGAGATAGTGTCAATCAGATCTATGAGAAGGGGGGAGCATTGTAGTAGATGGCATATCTGCTGAAAGCAGGCAATTTTAATTATCTAAGATAGTTTGAAACTATGAATAATTTATTACCCATAGAAGTCTTTTTTAAAGCTTCTAATCGTGATGATCCTCTGATATTCAGATCACTGTCCCCAGTGCTTCCCGATTTGAACTGCTGCTCTGGAGGCACTGGCTGGAAACTGTATGTTTCTCTCTAGTTAGTCAGCATAGATTGAGTTGTTTTGACAGCCCAGCATGAGACTGTAATAGTCCGGCTAAAGAGCTGAAAAATACAACACACAGCAGAAAATAAAACATTTCCTTGGACAGTGATAACCACCCAGAACAACACAATACACTCCAGAATAAATAAGGGAGGGTTTGGGGTTGGATTTGGATGATTCGGGCAGCCTGAACAGTACAGCTGTGAACACAGCAGTGTTATCCTATAGGTTGATAACAATTAAGATGAAAAATACCCTTACAGTACACTAGTTAGGAGTTCAGTCACACCGCTGCTCTGTTTGAACTCTTTTGAAGCCTGCGGTTTGTGTGCTTCCTGCAGATTTGATAGAATTTAGCAGCTAATTTCCCCCCCTCCAAAAGCCTGTTTCTCTCTAGGCTGTCCATGCTGAGTGGGAGAGGACTGCAGTGTTGGCACGGCTTGAAAGCAGAGACAACTGCTCTCACATACACTTAATCCACTTCATTTCCCCCCCCTCTTTTACAAGTTCCTAAGCAGCAGAGAAGCTGGGGAGAATAAATAAGAATAAGAAGCGGGTTCTTGGAGGAAGAGGTGGGAAGTGAAAGACAAGGAAGCATTCAAGAGGTAGGAGATGTACGTGGTGTGTGAAGCACGTGTATGCCATGAGGGTGACAGGATCACTGGGGCTAAAGAGTAGCTGAGGAAGCAGAGAAGAGGCTGACTTCATTGGAGTAGTTAAAGATATGGCAGGTCACCCTAGAGCTGCTGACATGTCTTTTATGCTCAGGTCTTAAGTTCACAATGAAGGACTAAGGGCTCCATTAAATAATGCACTTGAACAAAAGCCTAAAACTGTTGAATACCTTGACACCTTTCTGAACCGTCTCTGAAGGGTAAACCATGACCTAAGTGTGTCTGTAAGTCTCTGCTAAATTTTGAGAGATCTATATGTGTCCATTTGAGGTGACAAGTCTGGAAGCCTGTGAGAAGATATTCAGACCTGGCATTTGAGAGCTTAGAGGAAACCATTGCAGTGTGGAGAGGGAGTGAGGAAACCCAAAAGTCTGTCAGATTCGCAGGGAAATAGTTGAATCACCATCCCTGGAGATATTTAAAACACTTTTTTATTTGACACTTAGGGACATGGTTTAGTACTGGACTTGGTAGTGCTGAGTTAATGGTTGGCCTTTACTAAAGGTATTTTCCAACCTGAATTATTCTTTTGTCCAGGTCCTTAGCCCAGCCCCAAAGAGACTCAGGTAATGGGAAATGTCTTACATCAACTAAGCAGGCCAAAAGCAAGGACAGGACAAAGTTAGCCCATAGACGGCAGAGGATGATAATACATGGAGTATGGAGCTTAGGTGAAAATGCTAAAGGAAACCTGTCCTATGAAAAGCAACACACTCTTATTATTGCTTTCTTTTTTTGGTATGTTCTGTTCCCTGTTAACTCTACTGCTTTATTCCCTAACATTTATTGTAAAATGTGCAGGATTTTCAAAGTGATAGATAAATTTGCTGTAGGAGCCCTAATTGCTGAATTGTTTTATTCTTGCATGCTGTATTTCCATAAAGCAGCAATGCAGTGTTGCTGAATTGTGCAGGCAACATGCATGCAAAAAAGATACAGAGGAATGCCTGTAAGTAAACACCCCTGCCTGCACAATGCTGGTGAACTTTTTGCCGAATTTCCAGTTTATAATCTGACTTCAGTGCCAGCCTTGCCACCAAATTGTTTTAGAATGAGTTGTAGAGAAAAGCCTCTTGAGGCAGTGAAACAGCAGGTGGCCTGCTTAGTTTGTTGTGGTGGCACCTTATGAATAACTCAATTGTTCTCCATATGTTTCCATTCACTCTTGCTTACAGCAATGCTACCTTAAACACTGAGCACTTCAGCATCTGATAGCAAAGGTTTTATTCACATAAAAAAATGACATACTGGAAGGGAAACATGTTTCACTGCAGACATTACTTTGTCATCCAAACCCACTTTCAGTGCCAAAAACTGATGCAAAACTCACTTACTGGAGCAGTCAAAAAATGAAAATTACATGAGTTGTTTTGCAGTGATATATTAAACTAGGCTCTAACATCTCAGTTGTCAGGTAGAAAAAATTGAAATTCACCTATACAAAATGTTTTGCTCCAGTTAGTGATTTCTGAAGTTTCTGACACTTATCTTTCAGCCTTGGAGAACAAGCCTGGAAGTTTATAAGTAGTGGATGCCTAAGTTGTCTCCATGTCCACCCACGTGCAGCAGACTGTCAACTGGGTTTCAGGAGAGCAGGATGTGGTGTTACCTGTGCACTAGAGAGAGATCTAGGTTTCAAAGCTGATGCTGATAGAAACACATGTGTTCCCAAGTCATGGTGATGATAATGTGGTTCTGGTCTCAATGTCTAGTACCACCCAGTGCAGTAGCAGCCAGTCCTGAGTGATAGGCATCCCTTTCAGCAGGTGTTCCCTTCAGTGCAGTGCCACACTTTTTCCAGTCAGAGCTAATAAGACCATCACCCACTTGCATAGTGTAGACCTGGTGTCCTGAGGAGGCTGTGTATCAAGGAAGCAGTGAAAATGGAAAGATCAAACGACAAACGCTGTACATCTTGCTCTGAGAGGCAAGCCCCCAAGGACAGCATATAATGCTATGTCTTACTTTAAATCACCACCTGACTATGGAACAGGCTCATCATTAAAACCTGTGATGTACAAAAAGGAGAGAGGCAGACTTATATTTTCAAGTTTTGAGTTACTTAGATAATTAACTTAGACAGTTACTCAGTTATCGTAGTCTCCCTATTTAGATGAGAAAGAAATTTTCCTAAGAGCTGTAGCTGAAATTCTGTCTGAAATAATTATGGGGAGGGGTCTTTCACTTTCACTGCTGTTAAAGTTGTCTGATCATTATTCACTCTCCTGGGATGCTCCCTCCAGACCCCAGTGTGCAGGAGTGACTGCAAACAGCATAGTAGTCCAAAAGTAGCCAGAGACACTCAAGGGACAGGCGTGGGGAGTAACTGTACATCAGGAGGAAAAGACATAGCATGGTGGAGTTGGAATAATTATTTTTTTAATTCATAGCATTGTGCATATGTGGTTATCCCTAACCCTTGGATGGTAATTCACATCCAAAAAGCCTAAATATGTGTGCACACTATTTTTGCAGATATTTTTGGTTCTATAACTTGGTTGTTTCTGGTATCAGGGATGATTGTGGCCTGTCAGTGCATGGTAGTGGAAGATGCCCACTGTTTACACAGAACAGGACACTGAGCCTTGGAAACAGATCCTGTGTGTGATCTGTTAAATATGTGATCATGTTCCTGATGTTTCCCTGTTAGCAAGTTTATCCATGAGTCTTGTCTAACATCTGATTTACTTATCAAATTTTTCTCCTTACCAGCTTAGCATTAACGGGGTAATATATAAAAATGTGATTATAATGTATATAAAAATGAATGGGTCTCAGTCAAGTCCAGTAATTAAATTTCATTAATAACTCATTTTGAATTACTGCATGTCTATACTTTTAAATTTCTCCTATAACTTGTTATTGAGAAACCCTCTTCAGTGCAGTGTCCTTTAGTGAATGAAGTCACAGGATTATTGCATTGCTGTCTGTCATATCCTACTCTGTTCCTTTAAATTAATTCAAGATACACTTAAAACACCAAATTAAGTACAAAAATGTGGGTTTAAGACTCACAGTAATCACTATCTCATTTTAATGATCTGTTTATCCTTTAAAATAATCTTCTTATATTATTTTTATTTAGCTATGAAATGGCTGAGTGATGCACTGAGACAAGATTGTCCCGTTATTGCTACATATTGCATCTCTGTCTGACTTGTTGATGGCTATGAAAGATGACATTTTTAAAAGGAAAAGCAATATATATATTAAATGGGGTTTACATATTTTAGCTTTAGCACATACTTTGGTTTCATGGCATTTTTTGTATTTATGACTTTTTTTGTTTCATCTAAAATACTGATTTTGGACTGCAGTTCAGCTATGATTCATGATGAAATATCTATTTTCAGAAGCAAATGTTTTCTAGTACTAGTAGAATATGTTACAGACTATATTATAACATTATGAGAAAAATTATGAGTATATATTTAATTGTTCAGTTGAGGTTGCTAAGTATACATGCTCTTTTTCTTTTCTTTCTTTTTTTTTTTTTAAATACTGTGCTGTATTTTTCCTGTACTATCTCCAATTTTTTCCAAGCCAGCCTACTATAATGAGCTGTAATGAGTTGACCCTTAGGATTATTGTACCATGATCTCTGGGGAGACATCTTTCTAGTTTGAATACATACAAGATGCACTCAGAAAACTGAGCTAGGTGTGGAAATGTCTTTAAGAGATCTTTCTGTACCTTCATAACTCTGTCTTTCTATACCTTCATCACCACTCCTCAATATCCTTTATAGAATAAATACTATGAAAATACTGAAAAATCACAAACAGTATTACAAACATTAGCGAAGGATAGAATATTAGCAATAACAAGTCAATTCACTCCAAATAACTTGGTGTTTGGCTCTTGGATTCAAAAAAGGTGTATCGAGGACAATTATTCTGTCCTGATGTAGTTGTTTTTTGCATGGCCAATGTACATGAGCTATAGTAATTTCACTTATTGTGAGTGATGAGGGCCAGTTATGAGGAGCAAGAAATGTTGCTGCTGCTTCCCTTCAGACTGTGTAATGAAAGGCACTTTAAAACTTGTCCAAGGCATCTTTTCAGCAACCTTTGAAATACCAGTAGCAATTGTACTGAACTGCAATGAGTGTTCAGACCTCTCTCAGCAGTTTTCTTTCTTATTCACTTTAGCTACCTGGGATTAATTTAGGTGCTGCTTTTACACATGATTCAGTTGACAAAATTCAGTTGTGTCATTGCAGGGAAGTTGCTATTTTTTTTCTTAGTTTCTATATAGGCTGAATGAGTAGGTTATAGGAGTTTACGGTAATGGAGCATATACATGACTGGGTCTGCATGTCAGAGTGGAGAAATTTTTGAGTTCCAGTTCTTCTGGAGACACATCAACAAGATGTCTGCATTATCTACGTCATTTTGATTCCTCAGTACAATCACAGCTTCGGTCATTTATTGTGTTTAACAGTAGAGGAGAAAACATTAAAAAAATGATAAAACACCCTAACAATTTCATGAACAGAGAATAACTTTAGAGGTTAGGTATTTTGACTTTACTGTATATTTCGGCTGAGGAGATTGGGAGGCTGAGGGGGTGGGAGGAGCAAAAAATCTCAAAATTATCAGATCCTCTAACAGCTGTTGTTCCTTTTTCTTTGCCAAAACACCTTCCCATGGGAATATGTTACTTCATATTACTCGAGGTATTTCAAAGTCCCAGCAAAGCAGGAAAAAATAATGTTGAGTTCTTTCCAGACATCACCCTCTCCTTTTTGTCATGCTGCCACAACCTTGCACTTTTTTCAAGACAAATCAGAGCAACAGCAGCCACTGATTGCCTGAGCCTATTTGTCCCCATATAATGCCCATCTTGTTCTGAGCTTGACTCTAATCCAAAGAGGTGCCTTCTTTTATTTCCTCTCTTGCTTTAACCTCAGATTCAGTTAAGGTAGATACAAGTTCAGTATTAGTTTTCTCATCACTTCTTCAGTCAGCTAAAAGACCCAGCTTTGTCATTTCTGTGAGCTGGGATCATGGTTCAGAGGCTCATTGTCTCTCTGCCCCTCAGTGCCCAACTAATGAGCTGTGCACCTTTATGTTTGCATATAATTTTGCAGAGGTTGATTGTCTATATGCACTTAGTCTGGCAAGCAGCTTCCATTCTAACACACTATTTTACATCTGCCTTTAGCTTTGTCATGGAAAATTAGACAGTGAAAGCACTGAAGCACAGGCTTAAATCTGTCTCTGTGGAGGAAAGCACTCAGACATGTGCTTAAATGTAAATATGTGCTTAGATCCTATCATTAAGTCAAAGAGACTCAAGTGCATGCTTCAAGTTAGGCATATGCTTACATTCTTTTTGAATGGTGATGCTTTCCTGAATTAGCACCTTAACTTGGCCAGGAAATTGCCATGATTCCTACAAAAGAAAGGAAATATTTCTGCAAAGTCCAAAGTCATGCTGTCAGAAGTTTTTGAATTATAGGTCATTTAAAAATATGCTGATTTGAAATTTGAATTTCTGTCTTAGCTTTTCTGTTCATCTGTCTAGCATAAAAGTGATTTGTTAGCACTCAGGCTTTCAAGACTGGTCATTTACAAGGCTACAGTTAACACCTTGAAATGTTATAATGAAGGAAAAGCAGGTTTCTGGAAAAGCTCTAAAATTATGTGTTTGATACCAATTACTGACTTAAAGATCATGTATGAACTCACTATGGAGGCACAGTTTATCTGACCAATGGCTGTCAGGAATTGCTCACATATTAAACTGGTGCTGCTCATTGATGGAGGCATATAGGACTGGACTAGACAGAGCTCTTAGCAGATCATATTCTCAGATATATCATATTCTCAGTTCCCAGTCAGTTATAACTCCTTCAAAATAAACTAGTGATCTGTATTTGGAGGAAATAGATGGTGATGAGGTTAGGATCATATTAGTACAGATATCTGGGAACATATCCAATTCATATGGCTCTATGCTGTCCATGTTCATGTGGTTTAATCACTCCTACTAACGTGTAGCTATGTCAAAAGCATTTTTTTGCTTTGTCATGAAGTTTGATGAAGATCAAAATCAAGTGCTGTAAGTGTGCATATGCTGCCTTATTTAATGGTTTGTATTAGAGATATTGGAAGGATACTTTTATAGTTAAAAGCAAGGAAAGCTTACATTAAATTGAGCAGACCAGAGCAAGGTGAGTGTGAAGCATGTTTTGGTTTTTAGGCATCTTTGCAAAAATTCAGTGGCATATGTAGCCTTCATTGCTATGTCTTCTCTAGTGAATTTAATGATTATGGGAAGTTCTGGACTAGTGAGCCCAACTGTAACAGAAAGTTTTGCTTCCACATAAAGAAATGCCTTGGAATCAGGTAGCTACAAGTAAAAAAGGTCCTTGCCTTCATTTGACTCACAAACCGCAACTGGGTGTCATTTAGGGAGATATTGGTTAACACAGGTCAAATGTGTCCCAGGCACTGCTCTAATAGTGCTTCAGTAGAGACAACTCTGCTTCAGTAACTGGAGTACTACCTAGCAGGGTTTTGCTTACTAGCATGTTTGTAGCCAATTTTGTAGTCACAGCAGTGCAAAAGATGGTCCTCACACTTTCCCGGATGAAATTGAGTGGATGTTAGACTCTTGGAATGAAAACATGAAGACAAAACTTATTTAAACTCGTATAGACTCCATAATGCTCAGGGCTTTTCCTTTGTGGGGTAAGGGAAGTCATTGAAGCAGGTAAAATGTTCCTGTTGCAAAGTATCATTTTATACCTTCACTAAAGAGAAATAATGAAAAAGTTTTGAGTGTTCAAGTCTGGGATATTCTGTAGTTTGTTCCAGCCAATTTTCTGCAATCTACATCTTGGTCTTGCAGCTCAAAAACAAGGGCAAGAGAAGGTGAATTACATAGTCAGTGGGGCTTTTTTTTTTTTTTTTTTTTTTTTNTTTTTTTTTTTTGAGGTTCCCTAGTGTCTTGCCTAGCTCTCTTTGCAATCCTCTAGGCTCAGACTCCACTGACTGACTTTCCGTGCTCTCGTCCCCAAATGAGTGGGCTTCAAAGATCTTGTCTCATTTTTCCTTGGTTCTCTTCCCTCTGCATACCCAGACCTTTTTCTATCACTGTATCTCCAAGAGGGAAGCAAGGAAACTTCCCATTCCACTGAAGGTATTCAGCCCCCAGAAGCGTATCCTGGATACTGGAGGAACCACAGAAAGACAGGTTTGGATCACAGGTGGTGGAATAATATAGTAATGCAATTGCAAAGCAGAGCATTAGAATTTGCTCCTGAGCTCTCTCAGGAAATTAGGGATACTGCTGCTTTGCCATGTCAGAGATTTTATGTGAGATCGAGTTGATTAATGTGTGAGAGGTGTTTAGACAAAACTGGTGAGTATCAGTGTGAAGGTAATGTCTCTATCAGTAGTAACTTGTGAACTGTAGAGTTTCTCCTAGAGTGTTTTCTTGGTCTTGAATGGGTTTTTGTTGTTTTTTTTTTTCTCTTAGAGAGATACCATCAGCAGGAGGCTCAGAAATGTCAACTGTAATTAAAAATGTAATTTTCAAAGGCATTTTGCAGTTTATTCACATGGTAAAAGGTTTCCTACCCTCTGAACTTCCAGCCTGCTGAGCTGAGCTGAAGAGTTAGACATTTTCTTAAAATCCTTACATTCTCTCATAAGTGTAACGAGGCACTTGTCAGCTGCACAAGCTGGCAATGAAGAGTTCATCTAATAGTGTAGAGCTAGAAAACATAAAAAAGGAGTTTGTTCACTTGAGTTTTCATCCCTGTCAAATTGCTTATGAGAATTCCATTCTGCTCTATTTTAATATTTTATTCCTTTGTTTCTTCTCTCAGTCCTTTTTACTTAAGGCATGACTTACATGTTTCATTATTTAAATGTAAATACAATACTATTGACCTCTACTAGCATTGAAATCTGTCTTTTTTTTCCTGGTCTTTGACACCCTAGATATGTTGGGTAGTTGATTATACTTTAGATGGTTTCCTTTGTCTCGTATCTGAGCACCTATCAAGATAAAATATTTTTTCCTCATGACATCTCTATGTGGAAAGGAAGTGTTACTATTAAATATTCATTAAACAAGAGAAAGGTTGATTGCAGAGCCTGGTGATTAGGACAGTCACCAGGTTCCTGGCATCCTCAAGTCACTCTTCAGTCATTACTCATGCAAAGTAATTGAGCAGTTAGGGGAACTGTTTTACTCAAAGAGAATAGGTTGAGCTCTTCTGTGGGAAGTGGAAAGTCTCAGGTCCAGTTTCTACCCCATACCAAGGTTTGAATCGTTTTCTAGGGCCTTGTGTTTAGGGCTAAATCCCTACCTGATTTCTCTGTACTCCCAGATGCTTGTAGGTCTGGTAAAGCGCTGCTTCATATTGCTGGCCTGTCCTGTCTCTATTGCCCAGACTAACAGATGAAACATTTTAAAACATTTTAAAATATTCTTCTGACAATTGTGAGAATCCCTTTGTGAAAGCTGAGCCAAAACCGTGAGCAGTATATCAGTTTGTTGGGTGGTATCAGTGGTTAGGTGGATTTGGCAATTCAGACTGGCAGCAGTGCAGAGGTTTATGAGATTAGATGGGAGCTGAGCACAGGTTTTGATATCTGCCAGAAACTTCCATAATAGATAGAGCAACCTGCTACCTTGGAAGAGTAAGATAGTTCTATCAGGCGAAATCTCTTACGCATTCTGGAGATTTATCTCATGGATGAATTGTATAGAGAGGGAGGTGAATACTGGGGGAAGAGAGACATAAATACAGTGCATCGTAATTTGTAGTGGCTGTTAAAAACAGTGAGTGTAGTGCATTAACTGAATTAACAAGTAAAAGAAGAGGAAGGTGAGGGAAGAGAGACTGTAATTAACAAGAGCTACTGGCAATTACCATTAAGATTATTTGCTTATTGCATCTCTTTTCTGTGGCTGTTATTTATCTTTGTCTTTTTAAGCTTCACACTCTAGAGCAAGGATTGTCTTCCTGTGCTCAGAAAATATGCCACTGTAATGTAAATGAGTTTTTGTCAAACACATACCATACAACTCCCCCCTGTCCTTAGCTTTTGGTGTGAAGCATTAACTAATACTCAAACCTTGGACATACATTTGAGCATTCCCTTTGTAGAACTGTTACCAAAAATGTATCAGGCCATTCTCACATCTAGTGGAAATCTTGGTGCTTCTTATGGGTGGAGTTCAGACTTTATGTGTGAAGACAACCATAAGATTTTGACCCTGCAGTGTGCAGTTTTGTACCTGAAGTCATTGGCTCTGCCAATGGCACTGAATACTGGAGTGTCCATTGAAAGACTTACAGCACCACTGGAGCCTAAAAGACAAATTCCAAGATAAGAAATTTTGTATCCTGGGTTTTTTCATATGTGCTTGGTTATCCTTTGAAGGGTTTCAGTGCTTGAGGTTCACATCAATCACAGATTTTGCAAAGTGATTCAGATTTGCTCTGTAGCTGTCAATCACTGTGGAGGTGCTGCTGGGCAGGAGTGGTGCAACCCATCAGTCAGGGAGCAGCCCAAGTTCGTTAAGGTACTATGTTAGTCCACTAATAATAAATAATGGCTACCATATTGTCTGCTACCTCAAAAGGTTTGTGGCTAGCAGCAAGTAAAAATATTTTACTTGCTCTTTTTTTTGTTTGTTTCCTGACAGACTTCCTTCTATTCTCCAGAGCAGTTTTGCTGGGAATGCATGCTGGAGTATTGCGCTTAGAAGCAAACAATGTATCAGCCCTGTTTCATGCCAGTGGGTGTTCTAGGTATTCCACTTCCACTTGCAGTAGCAATAAACTATCTTAAAGAAAACATTGGCAGACCATTTTGTCTTGGAAAATAGCTTTCTTTCAAGTTAATGTNAAGGGGGAAAGGGAAGGGAGAGAGAATATCTTCTAAATACATTGTTTTCTTTTAACTACAGCATTCTAAATTTTATTTTTGAAATTGTTTCTGATTCTAAATGAGAATATAGAGTGTGAAAAAAAATCCTGTCAGAATTTTCTTTGTGATAGGAGTCTGCAATGTTTAGATCTTTTTTTCTTGTCTAGATGAATCTAACTTTTAAAATCTTGAAATTCTCTCCAAGTTAAACTTGAATTCTCTGTATGCTTCCCATCAGCGATAGACAATTGTCTAAAGCAACAAAAGGCACAAAAGTAATCACAGTACTTACTCATTGCATCTCAGACACCTCTGGCCCTTCCTAGTTTGCAATGGCTGACCTCTCCCTCCCCTTCATCTGAATTTTTTCTGCCTCCTCTGCCCAACTCCTTTACCTGCTGCCTATATTTGTGCTTTGCAAACTCTTGTAAATTGCTGAGACTATGGCAACAAGCTGAAAAAAAAGATGCAGTAAATATAAGAACTGACTAAGAAAAGGGATCTTAAAGGAAAATGTTGCTTTATATTTAGCAATTGTCAATGCAGTTTTAAAGATCACTGAGACTGACTTAGATTTTGCAATGTTTTTGCACTTTAGCGATTCATCCTTTATTTACATCAATGTATCAGGGAGAGGAATGCATTCCAGTCTTTCTCCGAATCTGTCTCCTAATAAAGACTAGCTAAGAGGGGCTTCCAGGGCTTATCTTACTCCCTGCAACACCTTACATTTGATGCTTTAGGGATCATGAAATTATTAAAAATTCAGCCCAGTCTGTTGATTCAATGGCACCCTCTGGCAAGCTGACTGAAGTGCTAGGGAAATATTTTATTAATTTTAAGCTAACCAGCAATTAATTTAATGTGCAGAAGCCTTCTAGTCCTGAGTGAAAACCCACAGGCTGGACTAGATAGTTTTCCAGTAGACCTTCCTTATTTGAGGTATTTTAGTTGAATCCCTGTAATGACTCTTTCTAGGAGCAACTGCTCTGTCTCCCAGTAACCTTGACTCTGGGTATCCATCACTGACCTCATTTGGACACACTAACAAAGAGTTTGGAGGTTTCCTATCAAGCAAAGGAATCTTTATGATGACTAGGCTCAGTGGCTGGGTTGAATTCCTTGATCTTCCTCATGATATTCAATCTCAATGCATTTATTGCTCAGCAGGAGTTCTCTAATTCCAGTTTAGATAGACTGCAATAAATTTCCAGAGGAGAAAGTAATATACTGACTTTTAAAAACTGTATTGATGTTTAAAATCTCATAACTGCAAGGCATTTAGCAGTGTTTGAACAATGAGATTGCTTAATCGACTGATTGTACTGAAACGTATTTCTATAGATCTCTCATTCACATTTCAGCTTTAGCAACAGTAAAGTCAGTTGACTTTCACTCATACAAAGCCCATTTAAGACTCTACCCTAAAGACTACTGCATTCCACTAGAAAGTGTTTTGTTTTGTTCTTTTTCCCAAGATCTTCTTGGGGTTTTTTTACTAAATAACAAAATGGGGAAAAAAAAAAAACGAAAAAAGAAAAAAGAAAAAAAATCTGTTCTAGAGGATTAAAGTCTGATTGGATTTAAGTATGC
This sequence comes from Hylia prasina, assembly GCA_013397195.1. Taxonomy (NCBI): domain Eukaryota; kingdom Metazoa; phylum Chordata; class Aves; order Passeriformes; family Sylviidae; genus Hylia; species Hylia prasina. Next base: position 196,826 of record VYXD01014540.1, read on the forward strand.
ACACTTAATGCAACAAATCCTGTGTACAGAGGCATTTCTTCTGTAGATTCAAAGCCTATCCCAACCCACAGCATAAAAAAGACTGAATCTGTCCTGTATTGTTTCCCATCGGTGAGGTCTTTTAATGGCTCAAAATTTTCCTGTGACGGCAAGAAAATCAAACTGAAAATATAATTGCAAAATTTCTCTTGTTTTGTCAACTCTGAAAATGGAAACACATTTATACCATGCTTCACAGAAACTTTGTTTTGCAATGACTGTCTTTCTTTATAGTCAGTGCTGTTTGGTTTAAATTTTTTAGTTTTTTTTTTAAGTCTGGACTTCTTGCCCAAACAGCTCTTGACTCCCATTTTAATTACAAGAAAACACCCTTAGGAGACTACAGAAATTTGTCAGCATTGTATTGTCACTAAAGTGCTTCAGTGTTAATCATGCAGTGGTTGTCTTGGGTTGGTTCGAATCTAAAAATAATGTGAAGAAAAGTGAGAGTTGAGGTTTTAGTGGCCCTTTAGTGCTGCAGCAAATTGCTATCTGGCATGTTTCCCTTCATAGGTCACATCCCTCCTTTAAGAGTATCCTCATCAGTGCCATTTTGGGGAATCTTTGAATGTCTCTGCACAGCATGCCTGTCACTGCACCGCTTTGCTGAAAACATTAATTCCCAGAAGAACAGCCAACGATGAATTCGTGCATTTGATGTGGGAAAGGATGAACATGAGGCGAGGAGCCATGGAAAGGGGGAGGATCTGTTTCACTGAGAAAATATAGAAATTATGCCTGGCTATTGTTTCACATCATTTACATTTTGAGGATGTCATCCTACATCAACACAAAGTTGTTTTACAGCAATTTCCAGTGAAAGGTGGGTATCTTTAAAGAGATTGCTGAGGCCAAAAAATGGTTCAGAAGCTGGACCAGTGCAAGGAAAGGACAAGTTATGTGCACTGATACAGGTTCTTGCCTCATGGATGTGACAAAATAGCAGTGTTGGTGTCCCACAGTAGAGTTCCCTAGCCTCAGCTTGGTGGTTTACTGGAGGAGAACCTGAAAAGATGGTTCTTGACACAAGAGTGGGGGCATCTCACTGGCACAACAATTTCTCCTCCTCAAGACTCCATGGGCTAATGCACAAAACTCTTGAGGCTCAGGTTGTCCCGGGAAGAAGTACACAACCCCTCCAGCACAGTTAGACTTGTGCAGCTGGTGCTGAGGTAACAGCCTATGCTTTGCAGAGCAAGAGATGAGTGAGAGGCAGTGTCTGCTGGCAGGTGTGAATGCTCTAGCTTGTTAGTCTGTCCCTACAAAAACAATTAGCAATGTCTTTGGACCTGAGCCTGCCTTAAAAAAATAGTAGTCTTGCATGCCTTTCCAAGCTCACCAGCAGCTGAAAACTGCTTCTGCTGGGCCTTTCCTTTAGCCTTATTTTGCCCAACGCCCTTTTGATCTTTCACCATTTCAATCTGCAGCACCCCAAGGTCCTAGCACGTGGTGCAGGGAGCCATGAGCTGCCTGGGCACAGGGGAAGCCCAGGGATGGAAGAGCTGATCCATGCAAATTGTGTGTGGTCATCTGATCCCATACAAGGCTTATCTTCCACAAGTGACTAATTTGCTATATTTATTAGAAATCCAGTACTTGTAGGCATCACTTCAGTTTATCTCTCACAGTGGTCTCTACTTCTGTCCAGGTGTCCTTGCAATGCTGAAAATGGGAATTAGCTGCTGTACCTTCTCATGGTGAATTTTTCCCAGGATGGTTCTTACATATAAAGGTGCTGCTTCTTTTGCTGCTGAAATGCTGTGAATTGTATGTTCTTTAATCTCTGTTGATTGTAATGCAGGGAGTTGTCTGAGTATGAGCTACCAGGTCTCACAACTAAAACACAACTGAAAATATGCTTGCCCATGAGAGGAATATCTGGAGGGTAACTATCATTATCTGGCTGGGATCTGAAGGGCTAGTGATCCTTGGGGAGAACAGGGGAGAATAAGGGAGATTTTTCTGAGATGGACAGTCTGACTAGATATGTTTCATGCTAAGAAAAAAAACACCCAAAACTTATGCCCAGTTTTCTGTGGATATATGATATATTTTTTATACCCTACATATCTGGACTGCATACTTTCTTGGCTGCATGTTTTGTTGTGGAAGAAGAGTCAGCTTCAGCTGCATGGCTTTTTCTGCATTGTTTTTGCATAAGGAATATTCTTGTAGTTGAGGCTTGAAACTTGGAACTGAAAAAAACAGAGACACAAAGTAACATTACATTCTCCTTAAAATATTGCTTAAAAAGAAGAACCTCTTTTTACAGCTTGCTATTGTAATCTGGACATCAAAGCCTGTCTGAAATTGTTTTCTAAGATTTGCTATAAAACTACAATTCTAAAAGAGCTTAGGATTTCTGTCATTCATCTGAGGAGAAAGCCTGGTCCCAAGTGCAGTACATATCCATCTCACTGTGTATAACATAATGATGTTTCTTTGTGTTAGACAGAGAAAGACAAAGAGAGCAAGGGAGTTGTAGATCTTCAGTTACAAAAGTTTAAAAACACATCCATATTTTCCATGTATCGTATTTACTATTTAAAGCCATTCCACCGTTCATCAGCAGTAAGATTTACACCTGAATTTCAAGTATGGCCAGATATTCAGCCAGTAAATAATGCAGCTTTTTGATTTCAAAGGAGCTATGCTAATAAATACAGAGGGTTGGCTGCATAGTTTAATATAAAGCCTCTTGTCTTAGTATAATTTAAAGTCTTTTTTCTTGATTCCTGTGTGAAAAATAAAATGAAATGTGTATCACTTTTCTCAGGAAATGTGCTTAACCATTAGGAGAAGCAGAATCAGGGATGCTGAACAGCTTATGCAAAACAAAAGTGTGAAATGCAATTCTGAAATACTCTGGAAGGAATGTGGGAAAGGAAACCTGTGTGGGTGCATTTCTGCACTCTCAGCTCATCTTCTTTTAAACAAAAATGTCACAGGAGGATTTTTTATGCAGTGCTGGAACACTCAGAACCTCATACAGACCTGATGTGGGACAGAGAAAACTCTCAGTCAGTGTCCATATGTCTGTGGGGCATATTTTTGCCTTCTGCTACTGGCATTGGCATATTGATTCTGTCCCTGACTAGACGTTGAAAATGATGGTCATTGAAAATTGCATCCTTCCTGTAGTAGTGCTGTGCACTTTTCCAAGCAGCAGGATAAAATAAAATACAATAAATCCTCTTTTAGGATGGATTTTGATGTTAACCAGTAGAAGCTGGGGTAAGGTGAGGGAGTGGGGAGAGCTGTGATATGCTCGAGCACATCTGTCTGTGTAACTGTGTGTGTATACAGGTCTATGCATGTAGCATTCATTCTGTCATCCCTCCTCCTTTTTTTTTTCCTTGTAAGGGGAAAGAACCTTCCAATTTATCTCCCTTGTTAGGAAGAGCAGCTTCTGCCATGTCAGTCCAAGAGCTGGGTGTCTGAAAATACAGAGGACTGAGAGAGAACTACTTACATTTTAGGGATGAGATGCAGTAAGTGCTGTCCTGTAACTCACCCTGCTACAGGGATTAACTTCCATAACTACTCCAGTGAATCACACAGGCTTTTAGGGCCCTGGCTCTTTAAAAAAGCTGGACCTCTAACTACAAGCATGGCTTTTGCTGTGTTCTCTGGGGCAGTTTGAGGTGTTGAGCCACTGGTACTTTCTCAGGAGTTATCCCGTGAAAGTCAGGAGATTACATGGCCCCTGGGCCAGTCCGTCTGAACCTTGTATTAATTCATGCTATGGAGGAAATAAGAGAAATAATAGGGTGGAAGAGAGTGATGTGGGTAGTGCCTTTGGCAAAAACGACTTCAGTAGTTTTGATGTGCATTTTCTTCTGATTTTTTATCTTGATGAATTTATTCTATTGTTGGAGTTCTTTCGAATTAGAAGAAAAGAAAAGAAAGAAGTCTTTGATTAATATCTGATTTGATTTGAGCTTTGTTAGTGATGGATGCATTGAAATATTCCTGTCAGAGTGAGCAAGAGTGAGGTATTTCTGTTAGAAGCATGGCATGCAGGCTTCTAAAGAAACACAAACCTTGCAGAGTTTCAGAGCTGTTCAACCAAAAGTAAGATTGGACATGAAATTTTCCATCAGCTAGGAACTGTAAAATTAAGTAAAAAGTGGAAAGAAAATGTTGAGCCTCTGACAAACCAAGATTGTATACATTGAGAATATTACAACAACTCTCTCCTACTTAATATTGCTACCTTTTTATTCTCTCATGATAGAAAAGAAAATCAAATTTAAAATATTTCAAAGGTTCCTGTATCTGGCCCTTTATAACATATGTCCTGTAAACAGGACTGCAGATGTACAGGTACGGAAAATTAAAACAATTATTCTGAAGGTAAAATATTTGATAAAAACTGAAGTCAACTGAATTACTGATCAACTCAATCTAAAGACCTGGCATAAGGCTATAGTGGACATTTAAAAATCTACTTTCTAAAGTAAACTTTCCTTTTTTATTTTTTGTTTTTGTTTTTTGTTTCTTTGTGGTTTTTGTATGTTTGGTTGGTTTGTTGATTTTTTTGATTTTTTTTTTGTTAGGGGGGTTTATTTGTTTTTTTAAATTGTTTTTGTTGGTTTGGTTTAGTTTGGTTTTGGTTTTGTTTCTTTTGCGTACTTATAATGCCTTTTTTTTTTTAGGCTTCACAGTGGTTGCTCACCATAAATACAAATCAACCATTGTCCATTCCTGATTTACTTATCCACACACCAGGACAGCAAGTCAATTGCAAGAGTTCCCCGTGGGGAACAGTGAACTTAAATATGCCTGATGTATATTGTTTAGGCAGCAGAGTGAAGAAAGGCACAAGTCCTGAAGAAAGGCACAAGAGTGGAGCCAGGAATGAAAAACGACATAAAAAACAATTCTTCTTGTCATGGGCCAATTGACTCTGTAAATAATTGCCTTGCCCCTCTGGGAGGCTCAGGGGTAGGAAGGAATTTAAAGACTGTTCATTTCTCTGTAGCAGGGTCCACAGAACGATTCTGGAGTTTTAGTGCTTTTTAGTGGAAACAGCAGTCACTTAGGCATAGCTCGTAATAGGTCTTTTTCTCCCAAAATGCCATGAAAGGGTCCCAGATCCAAAATCTTTATTCTAATAGATGCTTGCAGCTGCTCCAGCCTTATAAATAGTAAAGAATATAGAAGCCAAAATTCTTGCCAGTAAAATTTGCATTTGATCTGCAGCCTGTGTGTAAGTGTTTTGGACTTGACATCACTCAGCAGTCTGGCGTTTTACTTGGGCCTCTTTACCTGGTTAGTGTCTTGTCATCTGGAAAGCACAGGGCTTTGATTTCACAGCTGCTCTCAAAAACAGGCATAAAACACAGCTAACAGAACAAGAGCACCGTGTTCTTTTTAGACAGTGGCATGCCAAGTAGCACAGTGTGCTTAAGTGTCAAAGTCCAACCTTTAGCTTATCCCAGCGCCTGAGGGGATTTGAACTCAGCAGAATAATCCTGCTGTTAGCAGCATGATTCTATAGAAGTAAAGCTCTCAATGTGTCCCACCAATGTCCTTCAGCGTGGTGTGGAGAAATAGCTGTCTACTGAATGTGAGACAGTACCAGCCCTAGTGACCAGCACATTTGGCACAACAGAGGAGATTTTTCTGGTTTCTGTGAGGTGGAATTTATATTAAGCAGTCAATGCAGCAAGGTCTGCAGAGTCATGAGATCTCCTGGTTTTCCTCTTCCTTTCTGTTAAATACCTAGTTATTCCACGCAAGGATGGAGACTCTTATGCTCCTGTACACATTGATGATCTGTCTTTTAGCAACTAGGGCACTGTGGATGAGATGGGTAGTCCAATATCTTCAGCCAGAAGGTGGACATTAGCTTTGCCCTTCATCTTCTGGACACCAGCTGTGGAGCAGTAGGGATGCAGTAATTATGTTCAAATCTTCTGTTAAGCTCAGCATGTGAGACAGGTGAATCTTACTGTAGATATGAAGAGCACAGTCTGAGTGTTGGGATGCTGTTGACTTATTCGAGATGTGTCTTCCTGCAGATACCTATGGGTCTGTATCAACAATAAATTAGGTAGCTTTGAACTGTAGCTAGATTTAAGGATAGGTGGAAAATAAATAGGTATTTTCAAGATTTCTGACTTTTCAAGCCTAATGTGATGCTTGGCAGCAGATGTAATTTCATTAATCTCTCCTTTACTGTATCTCAGTTCTTGAGGTGTACTCGAATTATTGTCCTGAACAGGAGATATGTCTTGCTTCTACAAGCTGAGTTATTAAGTAATGATCATTTACTGTCTTATTGTATCAAAGCAGAGAGAGGTGGTGCCCCATTTTTCCAGACAGCAGTCAGTAAGGGAGCAGCCACCTGTACTGATAATAGAGGAGAGTTTGTTAACTATGATACAAGCAGAGGTGAGATTTACTAGCCAGTCTCTGAACAAATCAAGGGTTTACTTTAGCAGACAGTAGGAAGGCCCGTACCTTAAAAAAACAAACCTTTGGGGTCTGTGTTTGCGTGATTACCTCTGCATCCACCGGGGTGTAACGTCTAAGATGTTGCATAAGGTAATGTTCATCATTACCCAGCAGTCTGTAACACCAAATATCAAGAGGCTTTCAATAAAACTACTGAAGTTGATAACACGCAAGACCCAAACTCTTCTCCTTTTGTGCACTTAGTGGTTTCCTATCTGCTGCCCTTTGCGTTGCATCAGAATCAGAACATCACAGCATTAACTTACTCCCTCCCTCAGGCTGCTGAGATCCTGACTTACAGAGCCAGCAGGGAATCATTTACCTCCTCTGTGCAGAGCAACCTGAAATGAAGGAATGTTTCACTGCTTTTGGCCCTGGGCCGCAGCTGAGCTGCTCTGTGAGGGCACCTCTCAAACTGTCTGTGATGACAGCAGACACCCTGCCTGCCCATGTGCTTATTCCAGGAATGAGAGTAACAATGGCCTGTGAGAATTTGTATGATAAAGTGGAATTTGAGTGGACACTGTAGGGTGGTTAAGAGATTTAGCTGCTGAAATTATTAAAGGATCTTATCCCGTGTATCTTTGTTCTTGTCTGTAATCGATGGAAAGTGGCATTTCTGTGGCTCATCAGCACTCTGTGAAGATGAGCAGCCTCTCTGCTCAGTGAGACTGGTAATAAGACAGAAGTACCTGAGATATATAGAGCATTGCATCACTGAGTGCATTTGGCCTCTTCTATTGATCTTGATATAACCAGGCATTTTCAATGTGTCTTCATAAGTTATGCAAGGAGCACTTTTTGAAAAGAATATTGTATCGGTCAGTTACAGATTTTCGTAGTGTTTTCCTTTGCTCAAGATTTGAACAGATTCTGAAACTATTACAGAAAATCAATGCCTCTCTGCAACAGCTATGACTGCCCATACACAGTACCCTTTTGTTTTCTCCCCACACTTTTATTCCATGTCTGAATATGAATTTACATGACAAATTGTAATGGCGCTTTGCAAGCTGTTATAGCCTATTGGGTAAATGATTAACATTTCAAATACATTTATAATTTAATTTCTAAATACTTACTCAAAGGACTATAATGGCTCTATTCTAATTTATCTTATACTCAATCCAATTTTTGTAACATTTATTAATTCCTTTTATTCCTGATTCAGAAGTATAACATGCCAATTAGAAACAGATTAAAAAGCCTATTTACTCCAAACCATTCCATGCCATAAAGTAAATAAAACATTGTAAAAAAACCCAAAACCCAAACCTGATTATGCATAGTGAAATAAGCATGCTTACAATTACATATTTCTGTAGTATACCATAATATTTAGGACATTGTCAGCTGGATCCATCACTCATGTTCTTCAAATGAATGTAAATTTACATTCACTTATGAAACTCAAAACCTTTCTCAGGTGTTTCTACCTTAGTTTCCCACAGGCTTTACAGCAACAGAGCAGCTGTAACTTGTACTGCCAGACTCCTGGGTAAGGAAGTGTGGTGAACAGCAACTTCTGGCTCTTCTGGCAAGAAACTTGCTCATTATAGCTTGCATGAATTTTTTCCTCCATTCAGATGCAGAGCTCTCAGCATATTAAATAGTGGTGATTTCTTGTTTTCTGTAACATCCATAAGACCCTGCTGCTGGTCAGAATTCCATATCTTGTTTCCCTTCCTCTCTGCCTCCTCTCCTCATGAAAAAGCTTATTTGCTTTCATCAGAGAATATCAGAAGATAGATGCCTTTAAATCACCTTTGTGTTTTGCTAAGCCAGCAGCTGGGAAACTGGAGAACTCTTGTAGTATTGGTTAATATACAGCAGCCCTATGAATGATCCAGTGAACTTACACATGTCTGGGAACCATTCTCTTTTAACGTCCAGCCATCAAAGTCCAACAGTAACTTCCAGACATCTCTATTTCCACGCTCAGGGATGCATGTCTTGCTAGGGTCTAGGGATAGTTCTATTTAGCATGACTCCAGGATTAGAACTCCATTTTTTCTAAAGTCATGAGAAGAAATTGTTGAAGTCATTCCTTTCTCCCATAGCACAATGATTGTTAGCAAATACTACCTTTGCAATGTGAGCTGAGGCATGGAAAGAGAGTCCTGTGTACTCTGGTGCAGGATTCTATTGCATATCAAGGCTTATACTGAGAAAGTAAGAATGTGCACACTTGTAGAACAGGTATGATCCTCTCCAGAGAAAGGAAGGAGCATGTTTAGATAAATGATTTTGACTGCTAGTTGCTTTCTGCAAAAAAGAAACCTCTGTGGTTTTGACCAGCTAGGTCAGAAGCTTCTCTCATGACTCCACATGATCATCCAACCAGCCCACATCTTCTGTTGTTACAAGCTTTAGGAGAGCAACCAAGTGGAAACATGCATTGTTGTGGCAGTAAAGGAACATGAAATAATGCAGAAGCATTGGGGAACCCTGCGACCCAAATCAACCCAACCAGAACCCATTAAATGATTTAATTTTGTCCATCCATCTATTGATTGTACTGCTTGTGTAAGAACAGCAGTGACAGCAGCACTGCTGAGAGCCTGAAGAGAATTATTAAAAGACTCTGCTTGGCAAAGTGAATGGATGTGTAATAGGAAAGACTTAAAACAATAAATCTTTGACAGCGCTGATTCAGTCTTTGTGAAATGACTAACTGATTGCCAGCGACTTTTAATGTCAAAACATCAGATTTTGCAGGTACCTGAGAATAAGCATGCATTGTAACACTGGTGTCTTTTATTTTTTCCTGGCAGTAAAGAAATGCTTTCAGGTGTTACAAAAGAGGACGTGTGATATGAAAAATGGGGATAACACAGACGACAGCTCAAAGAGGAATGCTAATGTGTTATTACGGGAATGATGATATACTCCCCGTGCATTTGTGGTGCAGTGGCTTTCTATACCCAGGTATAGATGGCCAATTTATCTCTCTAGCACATGACCTGTATCAATGGCTCAACAGCCTGCAAGCCATTGAGGTTGCTTCATAAAAGGATACAAATCACTTTTCAGAAGTTTGAGGCCTGGAAGATATTAGCTGTGGATGCCTTCATGTTTGTCTTGCAGACCTTCCAGAGCATGAGGGCACAAGAGAGTGAGTTTGCCCCCTCCTGGTTTGCCAGTGGCATCATAGGGTTTGCAGATATGGTCCGACTACCTGAAAGTGAAGCCTTGCTGGTAGGCAGAAGCAATGAGGTGAATAAAGTACATTCTTGTGCCTTATTTTAGTCTGGACATGTGGAAAAGTAAATTCACATGGCTGCCTTCTTGATTCAGAGCATGGGGGAAGAGCAAAGAGGAATAGACAGAAAATTAGAACAGGTCAGATTCGCCGTGCACCTCCAGGGCTGCCCAGCTGTCTCCTGCAGGCAGGGAGGGGCTGGCACGACTGGCCCACAGGGCACTTTGTCATGGCTCTGAGATCACTGCCACCCTGGCTGCTGGCCCTGACCTGCCTTCGTGGTTCCTCCCAGGGCACACAAGTCACTGCCCTACCCAGCCACAGATCTCTTGTCCTGGTCACTACCCCAGGTGCCTTGGCACTGCCCGAGGGTGCCCTGGCAGGAAAGACACTGCCTGTGCTGTGGTGCCCCTCAGCTGCTCACTTGCACTGCTCCTGCTGCACCTCAGCACTTTTGTTGGTGCAGTTTCATCCTCAATCAGCAGCAGGACGTGGGTGGTACATCAGACCTGGCTGCTGCAGACTGTGGGGACAAGGAGCCTGGGGCTATGAATTATGTGCCCACAGATGCTGCAGCCCAAAGACCACTGGACCTCAAGAGCTCAGGTGCCAAAAAGATATTTAGGGGTCCTCTAGAAATATTGCAAAGCAGGTTTGCAAAAGGCAGAAGAGAAATGAGTTGAAAGCTAATTTCCAGCTTTTGTTAGGCTATAAGCAAGGGAATAAAACCAATCACGTTACTGTACAATGTGCCTTTGTCCTTAATGCTCTGTACCAATGCATAAAAAACATGTACTGCGGTGTCTTTGAGATGGATTCTTTGTACTACACATTAATGAATTTCAGTGCAGGCTTAGTGCTGGAGGCAGCCTTAGAATTGGAAAGGGGAGTGGGGAAGTCCAAGAGTGCATGGGGCAAGAGAGGGAAGCAGTTTGGAAATGGGTGAGGTGGTAACTAGTTTTCCAAAGAGGCTCTTCATCAAGCAGAGGAAAACAGAGCAGTAAGGGTAAAGTATAGTGAATACCAGCAGTAAAAGTAAAAGGATACTTTATGAGCGTACTTGGACTTTTCCTTCTGCCAGCTTTCACTGCTCCTTAGAAGACAGACTGAAGAATACAAGCCTGTCTGTTTCTGTGGGACCACAGAGGGTCTGCTTACATCCTGATTTACTACCAGCATTTTGAGGAAAACTGCCAGCTGCTTTCCTCAGAGGTAGAGAAGACAAACAGGGCAAGGAGACAAAGGCAAGTTCACAGCTGACAGTGTCTCTCTGAGCATCAGTTAGTAGCAATGCCAGTGCAGTCTTGATTGGGCTTTAATTGTCAGTCCTTAGACTGCTCTTTTTTTGACAGTGGGAAAACCACAAGACAGATTTCTCTTCCCTTACATGCTGCAGTAGCAGAGGTGAAGAAAGGATCTTGTTCCTTTTTTTTTTTTGGGGTGCCTTTTACCACATTCCAGAAAAGATTGACTGAAGATCCACAGACCATTCTCTTCTCAGTACCATCTCTCCAGACCCTGACTAGGTTCAAAGACTATAAATAAAGGCTGATATTCCATTTCTACCAAAAGGAAGTCCCATGTGTTTAGAGTACATTTTAGTGCAAACCATAGTAGGAGCACTAAGAACTGATTGCAGAAATGTTGCTTTTGCAAGAGGCTTGAAAGGTTTTGCACTGTATTTAGCATGTACAGTTGCCATGCAAAATCTAGCTATTCCTATTTTTATTCTTCTCCTTTGGAAGTGTTGCTTTACAAACTTCAATGCAGAAATAAAGCAAGTGCTTTGCCACGAGTTTTACTTCACATTTTCCTTAATAACCTCTTTAAAAGATATATTTGTGTAAAAAAGAAATAAAATCAAGTTTTGTGCTCAGTCCAAGAAAACGTGTAGTACTTATACATTATCTTAATAAAAATTTATTTAAGGAAATATATAGGAAAAAATATTGTCATTTGGCATAAGCTCCTTGCTCAGATGTTTTATTATGCACTCCCTCCACTGTCCATAAATAAGCCTTGCTGGCCAGCAACAGTTGGCTCTTTTTTGCATTTGCAGTTATTGCAGTGTATAAGGCTGAACCCAGACATTACAGATTCTGCTGAAAACTAGTTAGTTGGGCTATGGGTAAAAAATTCCTTTTTTTTTACATGTCACAATACATAATAGGAAAATCTTTGTTAATGCAGGAAACAAATATGAAAATGAGAATTAAAACTGTTTAAAATGCAGGATTTAATGTGTCTGTGCGTTATTACTGCAACTCCTGCTGAAATCAATAACAGGATTTAGCCCTAACTATCTACAACATTCATGTTTGTTCAGATGCTGAAGTGGAGCTGTGCCTATTGCAAATTGTTCCTTTTATGCTCCGAAATTCAAGAAGATAAACTCTGTGACACAGAATAATATATGAATGTATCTTTTCTTCAGCTCTTGGGAGGCTTCAAAGCAGCATGATACTGTGCTGTCTAATCTTGAAATCCTTATTTTAATGAAAGCTGTTTTACCCTTTGAAAGATGTGCTCTTTTTAAAAGTACAGGAAAGAACTTTTAAAAGCACAGGAAAGAACCACAGCCATGATCTTATGCATGCACACATATTTATATGTGTGCATACGTTTGTATGTATATGAGAAGCATTGAATATGATAACAATGAGAAAACTATAATACTTTTAAACTTAAGTTTTCATTATATAAAAATTCCAATATAATGATAATGAGTGTCATCTCTGTTCTTTTTAAGATAAGATCTCACTATTTTACAGTGCTGAGTTTCTTTCTGGCAATTGCCTGTCATTTCAAATGAGAGTTTCTATCAAACTTACTCTTTAAAATCTGCTAACTGGTGCGCAATCTCTGTCTTAGATGTAACAAGTCTGACAATTAGGCAGTGGTACATTATGTGGAAAGGTTGATGGAGAAAAGGTGAACTTGTCTTGGTCTGCATCTGCAAATGCTGAACCCTTACGTGTTGATAGAGTGATCTTACAGCCAACCATCAGAGAATAGTAAGCCATGTTCCTGTAACACACTCATGTCTAGCCCTTAGAAGGACCTTAGAGCCCAAAACATAATAAATGGAATCATTTAACAGAGAATGCATAACACGTTTTTCTGTCAAATGTCACTTTAGCATTTAGAAACACAGAGATGGCAGTCCTAGGTCAGATGGATGGTCTATCTTGTCTGGTTACTCAGAGAAAGCTCAAAAAGTCAGTGAAGCAAAAACAGCCATATCTGGAGAAGTCCCTCCTTGAGTCCTTATGACCTTTTGCACTTATGTGTATTTGCTCTTATTCCTTCCAAGATCCTCTGTATGTGCTGGCTCCAGCTGCTTCCTGAAGGTAGACCAGAGTAGATTCTGTGGATAGGACTGAGAGGTGACAGCCTGTGCTGGCATGCATCCTGGACTCAAGGGTTCCTTCTGTGTGACAGGTTCTAGGAACCCAGGCATGGCCAGCAGATTTGACTCAAATTGACATTTTCTAGTAGGCTGTTGGGAGGTGGTACTGTCACCAGCAGAGCAGTCCTGATGTTTGGGCCATGGCTGGAGAGGAGGATGTGCTGGGTTGACAGGTGCTACAGACTCTGCTGGTTCACCTTGTTGAAACTGCATTGTCTTTGTCTGTGGGAATGTGTAGTCCCTCCCTGTACCTCAGTTTATTCGTGGTCTCCCTTGGTGATAAGTTCCACTGGCTACTTATGTACTTTGCTATCTGCAACATATTTATGGTATATTCCTGAACTTGTCACTGAATATCGCTTCGTTCCTTTTTAAGGACAATGAGTAAGAAACTTTCATTCTTTGCTCCTACATTTCTTTCTATTTTTTTCGATACACACATCTAGTCCTTTTTGTAAGACTCCTCCAGTCTATTGAATTCAATGCTAGACTCCCAACAATGCAAACTAAGTGAACTTGAAGGAATGATTGGTAAGGAATATTGTGAATAAAGGCTGCACATCAACTTAAGACACCCACAAAGTTTTTGTAAAACTAAGCACGGACATAAAGGACATGTAACAAGCTCCTTCTTTTTTTTCTTCTCCACCTCCACTATGAAGAGCTTAGGGAGGAATGAAAATCATTGAACAGCCAAAAGCACCAAACACTGTTTCAGCTAAGAATATCACCTGCTGCCTGTGAAATTCTCTTTCAAATAAGCTTCATTACTGAATCACCAGTTGGGAAGAGGCCAAAGCGATAGAATTTAGCACTAATGTTTAACTAAAATACCTCTCTATGTTCAAGTAGTGAGAAACAGCAATATTTATGTCCTTAATATAGCACTATGTAACACATATACTAAATGAAAAGTGACATTTTGTTAAGGAAAAAAAAGCGGGGCCGGGGGGGGAGAGTTTGTGCTTAGGATAGGCTTTGATTTCATGACCCTAATTGAGATTTCTGCCTCCCTCTGCCCCTGATCTGGCTAGCTTCTTATGCTCAGTTGTTTCTCATCTCTGTGTCTCAGTTCCTCAGCCTACCTATTTCAGGCTGGCAATGTATGCTGTGGCAACGTGTGGGAGCTTTAACGTGTGTGTGTATATATAAAGTCAGACTTTGACATTGAGCTGCCATAAAATAGTGTACACATTATCTGAATGGCCTGAGCAATTTCAAATCTTCAGGTGTTGAGTTTGAGGAAAGCAAACCACCAGGATCTTGGTGAGCTTCTTAATTAAGAGGTTCTTTTTTCTTCTGAGTTCAAAGGTTTTAGGGTGTGTTTTCTTGTTTTTTTAGTCCTCTCCTCCTTGATGGTGAAGATTGGAAAAATACTTAAGAAAATGTGTGTTACCCCCAGATTTAGTTAAGGATGTAAGATAAAGCCCATATATCATAATAAAATTGTGATAATTTACAAACTGTGTACAATTAGAATCACTCAGAGCAGTAGGAATTAAAAGAACTGTGGCATTAAGAGAAAAATTATGAACAAACATACACTTGCTTTTCAGATGGTTTACCAACACTTAAAGCTTATCATGAGGACAGGGATGAGGATAACCTAAAGTCTCCACAGTGATTTAAGAAAAGTGCTATTTACCTTTTAGTCTTTATTATTTCATTGTGAAGCCCTCAAATCTCATCTAGTTTGAGACTTCATTACAAAGTCCAAATTCAGCCTTGCTTCAGTGAAAGATTTATGTACTTTTCAAGTAGTATTAGGTAATTTGCATTTAGCAAATAATAGACACCTTGTTAAGATCATGCTGTAAATACAATTAAGACTAAATCACAAGATTTGCAATTTGAAAGATATTCAGGTTGTTCTTTTCTGTGTGTGTGTTTTGATTGCACCCAACTAAACTAAATCATTCCTTCCTATTTCTCATTCAATGGAAATTTCAGCAAACATATTTTGGAAAAAGAGAAAAAAAAAATATTCTTCCTGGAGTCTTAAAGTTGCCAAGTAAAAAAGAGGCGTTCTTGCCAGTTCTGCCTCTGGTGGCAGGTTCTTCCAGCATCTAGTGGTATCTCTGGATATGGGACAGGCCAGCCTTGCTGACAGCAGTGTCACAAGCCAGGCATTCACATTCTTCACACTGCCCTTGACTCACTAAGTTCTTGTCAGACCTAATGCTGTTATTTTAAAATATCTTTTTTTAAGACTTCAGTGTTTCGTCTTACCTCATCTCATTGGAAAAAAAAAATGAAAAAAATTAAAAGAGAGGAAAAGCATTTGTCAGCTAAAATGTCTGAGGTTTGTAAACTCTGAGGTCACAACAGACCATTTGGAGGAGCTAGTGTGACCTTTTGCATAATACAAGGCAAAAACCCTCCATAAGTAATTTCTACATTAGGCCTATTATTTTGCTTGAACTGCAACATACTCTCCACTCTCATTAGTGGTTTGCCTTCCTAATCTTTGTAAGAAATGCTTTTATACTAATAATGTTATTTATATAGGTTGTAAATCATTGGTATTTAGAGTGATATAAAATACGGTGCCAGTTTGAACAATTTCTAGTCTAACATTTCTTTGTCATGATGTCTGACATTCTCTGGACTCTTTTCTGCAGTGTAGTACTTTTTATTTAATGAATAACATTTGGCAATGGACTGTCTCAATTTTTCCTCATTTTTTCTTCTTTTTCCAAACTGTCTAGACTAATCTAGTGGATTTTTTAAATTTTTTTTTTCCCCAGAGCGGGGGATTTTTTATTCTTTTTTGCAGTTTCTTTTTTATTATTTTATTTAATTTTTAATATATCTGTATATATTTGTATTATTTATAGGCTGTTTATCTCTTCCCTAACTTTTCAAATTATCCTTTCCTTTTTAATAAGATTCACCTGGGACAGTGAGCCAAAGAAGTCTGAGGTCTTTTACTGAAAAAGAGAAGAAAAGCTCAGCATTAGCTCTCCAGGCAGATTTCTGGAGCTTGTCCAGTTCTAGCCTAAATTATCTTCATGAGACTATTGTTAGCAGTTGCACTGTTGCATTATGTATGATTCTTGACTGCTTCTAGTATGAGCAAACCGCACAGTGTTTGGTTAGTGGTTTTCAATTTTATGCTAAGCTGTACAATTTGTTGGTGTTATTCAGGTTAATATGCTATTATTTTGCATATTTATAGCTCTCCCATTACATTTTTATTAATAATGATGTCATGTCTGGTAGCAAGGATCAATAAGGCTTCTAGTGTGTAATGTTTACATATTTATATTATTACAGTATAATAAGTCTCTTAGGCAGCTCCCTGCATTGGAATCACTTTGTAGATGTGTCTTTCAGGTAATTGAGTGCTGACAGTGGCTGCTTGAAAGTGTGCTTGAAAGCACAGTGATACACTGTGCTGAGATGAGATCTAGCCAGGCACTATTGTACAGGCATCAGAACAGGCAATCTTTCTTCAATGTCTGCATCAGAAAATAAATGGTGATATAATACATCCATTTCCACTTCTCTTTTACCTATTGTGTTGCTTTTGCCCTTCCACAAGTGGTATTTTCTTTAGCATAATTCTGAAGAGCATTTCTGCACTCTCTCTCAGTCATCCCTTCTAGAGAAATATATTGAGCTTGCAGATGTATACAGCACTTCTTGGAGGAAAAAAAAAATCAGGCTCTTCCATATAAAATTTCCCTTTCTACTCCCCAGACGCTTTATTTACTTCCCTTTACACTGGAAGAAGGTTTATTTACTCAGTGTTCTATGCTTCAAAACAGCTGAAATACCAAGAAGGAAATAAATGTTGTCCCTGCTCCTTTAGCACACCAGAAGGCTCATCAGCGACCCTGGCCCAGCAGCTGAAGCAAGGGGAACATGCCTGCAGCTGGCTGCTCTGACCAAGACCCTTTGGGCAGAAAGGTTTGCTTGACACTCTCCCACTACGCTGCTGCTTCTCTCTAATGATAGTGATCACTGTAGTGTGAATGAGTTTCACTGACTAATTATATAGTGCTAGATTGCATCCTGCTAATTCCTTAATGAGTGCAAGGAGCACTCTGTCTCGCCTGTTCGTCTGCCTGGATGTTTGTGCAGGACCATGTGACTGTGCAGTGGTGCATCCAAGAGTTTTCCTGCAGTGCTGGCTAGCTGAAAGTGGCTGGGAAAAGTTGAAGTAACCACTTCTTCAATGGTTCTCCACCCTGCCCTTTCCCCACAGGCACATCCTGACCCTCCTGACCCAAACTAGAGCTTCCCGAATGAGAGTCCAGCAGGAGCACTCTTTCAAGTTGCGGAGAGGATACACACTGGTACCCTGTGAAGTCTGGACAGTGTCAAAAGTTCACGCAAGGCAGGTGACTGGCATTGCCAAATCAAGTATCAGAAAGCAAGGGGATATCACAGGAAGTGGATTGAGGTTGTAAAAAAGCCCAAATAAACCACTCAAATGTGATTGAAAAAGAGGAAAATGAAAGTATGTTTTTATTTAATATTACAGAGTAAGAAACAAGTCAATAAGGATAACATTTCACAAAATTTCACTCCTGTTTTCCTTCCAAAGTCAACTTAATGGCTTACAACAAGCTTCTGCTCCTCCGTGAAAATGCACCAGTTTCATGATGTTTTTACCTCAAGGGAAGAAATGTTATATAGGATGTTCTTACTAAGACTCCAGAGTAGGGGTGAAAAGCTGGAACATGGACAATTCATCTAAACAGATAAATGATCCTCTTTTTCACTCATCATTCTTAAAGTGTTTCCCCTTATTACACTTAATGTCTCACAGCTTGAAAATTATGAGAATAAAAAATAATTTTTCCCTTTATGATTTTAAACACTTAGGGATAGCAGTTCCTAGATTTTCTCTTATTGCCAGAAATTACTTTTTCCATTCTTTAGTGAAGGTAGAAATGAATTTTCCTTCATGAAAGACATGTCATAGCACAGCAGAGCTTGAACTTAGTTTGGTGATCTGGCCTATGGCAAACAGTGACTGACACAAAAGCAGATCAAAAAACATCTACCACCAGCACAACTCTATCAAGAATTGTACCTACAGATACATCAATGCCTCCTGGAGCAATAAACTAGGCGCACACATGCATCTGCTCTCTCTCTCCTTTACCCGTTTTCCTCCTAAAAATCATCCTCTAATCAGAGTCGTGCCTTCCTGCTGAGATTTGCAGCAAGACAGTGGTACAGAAAATCTCCAACAGGCCTGGGTGCGCATCCTCATCTAGTGAATGCTACTTCAGTGTCTGAGGTTGCTTTTCAATTTTGATTTAAATAAAAATCAAATTTACACAATGATTTGAATGCTTGTAACTCTAGAGGGAAAAGCAGAGCACAAATAAACTATTGCTGCAGGCTTTTTTTTAATGATGCATTGGTAATGAGTCAAACACTAGTAACTATTGCAAAGATATAAAATCTCTGGAATGTGAACTTGCATAGAGCTATCCATTCACAAACCGGGTTTGGGTCTAAATTTCATTCCTCCCTTTCATTCCTGGAAAAGACAATGCAGGTTGCAGTCATCTGGTTCACTTGTTTCGAACTGTGTTCACAGTTGCTGGTCTCCAGGATTTAGGCTAGGCCTTTGACTCTTCCCCATGGCATTTCAAAATGGCACAGTTCCTTTGGTTTGTTGTGGACACTCATGCTTCTATTATTTATTTTTAGAAAATGAGTTTGTGTTTATGGCATTAAACTACGGTTTAGCTGCCATTCCCCACCAATGTAATTTCAGGGTGCTGTGCACATATTGTTCATGGAATGCTGTGGTTTCCTTCAGGCTACAAATACATAAAAAAAAAAAACAGGCTACAAATTTTTAGCTTCATTTGGTGCTGCTGAGGAGCAAAACAGTTTGTAATTTTTCTCTGCAACTCTCTGCTTTCAAGCACTTAACTCCTGGTTTGTTTTTCTGTTAGTGTTATTCAGGTAGCAGAGCACCTAGTATTCATACCATTGTCCCAAATATAAGGATCTTTACAGAGAAGCAGGTCACATTTGAATCTCTGTGAATCTGGTCTTGAGTTTTAGCTTCATCAGAACTGCCAAAGCTGCATCTTGTTTGCACTTTTGGTGAAGTTGCCAACTCTGTAGACCATCTGAACCCTGAAGTCATATGAAGACCTTGAATAAAGAGTATTCTTCCAGTACCTTATCAAGTGTATGTTTGAAGTCTCTGTTTAAACATTTTCGGTGCATATCTCTATTATGACTACTATGCTCCATCCACAGAATACCAGCATGTAAGCAGCCAAGTCAAACTTAAGTGGATAAAAATAATGCATATTGTTTTGCATTCAAATGGTCAAAGAGAAATCAAAAAGCCTTAGATTGTGAACAGGTCTCTATGGTTCAGAAGTATGCTTGCCATGCCCAGGAGATGAGTACAAGTAAGCAGAGGCACGAGAGGAACATACAGACCCAGTTTCTTATTCTGATGAGGACAAATGTCATTCTTCTGTCCTGAAACTGATACTGGCTCTAAAAACAGCAGACATTGTTTCTGTTCTTATTTTGTTTATGGACCATAAGAGAAGCTTATGAAAATGTCAAGTTCAGATCACTGAAAAATGAAATCGTGTCTTCATTCTTATTTTGGTCTCATCCACACACTTTTACTCAGCCTATATCTCTATTTGTATGGAAATTTTCCTCCTCATATTGCCATAGAATAGAACTCAAAATAAAACCGATGTCTAGAATACTGTTTAAAAACTCATGCACAGAAACATACATACACAGATATCTACCTTTTCAACATCCTAATTGAACCCCACAGATAGAAAGCTAGGTACCTTATTCTAAAAAATTCAGTTTCCTTGTCTGATTCTCCTATCTTTTGGATCTATTTTGCTTTATCTCAGTAGTAGTGATTAGGATATGACTGATGCTATAGAAATTGAAATACAGTCAGTCAAGCACATAAATACCCATCTTGGAAAGCCATTGTAGCAGCTGTGTGTTAAAATTAGGACCACAAGTACTGTGACATTTTTTGTGTGAGCAATTGGTAGACTGACCTTTTCTGACTGAGTCTCAGGTTAACCCATCACCTTCATCCTGCTTGTGAAACAGAGGTTCCTGTTAAAGTGTATTTATGAATGTCTTGAAATACTTGCTTTTCTCATCCTTCTTACTGTTGCCAAATCCTGCTGTATTCAGCTGCCCATCACAATCACAGCAGGCTGATATCTCAGTGTAATTTTGGAACCTGTATTCCCAAAAGCTCATCCTCTTGGGCCTCCAAAACTGGAAAGGATACTGGTGCACTCTGCACCACAGCGTTAAGACAGCTTACTGGTGTCCCATTTATCCTAATTAAGGCCCCCATAGTAATTATTTTCTCACTGGGACATTTGGATAAAATTACAAATTTGTTTTCAGAGACAAGTTCTGGCTTAGTCTCCTACTCTGTCTTGCTGTTAAGCTGGTCTTCTTCAAACTCTTACTTTGTCACCTGTAAAAATAATACAAATAGTTGATTGTTTTTAATACTGTAAACAATAAATATCATACACTACATATATAGGCACATCTATAAATTTACCATATCTATTATACATAAAACATACGTAGTTTCTGGTTCAAGTGGTTGTTTGCTACATGGTCAAGAATTTGGTTGAAAACAAAACAAGACAAAGTCTTGAGTGATATAATTTCATCCTGCTATTCCAGAAACACTTCAAGAATATAATTCCTGATATATTTTTTTTTCTTATTTGGGGGTCGGTTGAGGTGGGGTATCTTACTATTCTATACTATATGCAATGAAATGCCATCTGATTTATCCAGACTAACACAACTGGGACCCTAGTATTTCACAGGAAGGTATTTAACAAAAATATTGAACATAATAAGAGGAGAAAATCTTATGAAATTCATAGCTTTGGTGGATTTTTTTGTTTGTTTGTTTGTTTGTTTTGTTTTATTTTTTAACAGGATCAAATTGTATTAAACTACTTTTTTGATTTTAGAGAAACAAAAGCAATTTCTGACAGATGTCACAGTGGTGTATGACTAAAACATCCTGCATGGATGCTGAACTTTTCTGTCACCTTTCCCAATCACCAGAAAACAAATTGGAAAAGTGGAAGTAGCAAGGTCAGGTCAGGTGAATACTTAAACATTTCATAGGGTGCAGCGTGCAGAGCAGTGATCTGCTCTCATGTTCCATTAATTCAGAGACAGCTGTCATTTATCTTTTGATGGAAGCTAGAGGTTGATATGCTTGACTCAACATATCAAGCCTAATATGGAAAGATCAGACCAGTGTGGGCCTAAAAGTGTGTTATTGTGCAGAGGTTTCATAATTCCCCTCTGATGTTTAACAGAGAACTCTGACCACATTTCTGCAAAAACAAACTGCCCAGCTATTGTAAAAAATTCCAAGGATTGCATGGGGGTATTAGCCACATAATTTCTATTAGAGACTATATGAATTGCATAGCTAAATCCTTGTGAAACTCCTTAAATGCTTTAGAGCTACATGTCCACAAAGGAGTCTTAAAGAGCTTTTGAAATGCAGGTAGGTAGGCGAAAAGTTAAATAACTGGGGAAGTGCTGCTTTTTGCCTCTGGAAAAACTGACTGCAAGATGACAACTCACACATACCTGCTTCTTTAATTGTCAAAGTATTAGCATCTGCAAGTCAATTGGGTGGGAAATACCATTAAAAAAGATAAAAGAGAACAAAATCAAAACCAATTTCAGTAAAGACTCACTCCATATTGCTGTAGATTCAAGAAATAAAAGTACTTTCTACAAAAACCAAAGTGTCTGTGTGGGGGTTGACAGCAAGATGCAAAAGCAAACCTCTAAAGCCACATTTAATACAAGAAACCACACCATATGCAGTAGAAATAGCAGATAAAATCAGCACAGCATGCTGCAGACTCAAGAAAGGTCATATGTGTGGCAAGGGGTTTAGCAGCATCAGCTGGTGCTTGATCAACCAAGTCTCTTACCCCTTCCCTGTTTGAGAATGAAAAGGACTTCCTGCATCCCTCACCATTTGGATGGAACTATTCAGGGTACTGGCTCCAGGCAGGTTGTCCTTGCTTCTGGGTACTCAAACTTCAGAGGTCATAGCACTATGAAGACATTATCTCACTGACACCTCTCCCTTCTAGTTACAGTGGTTTGCATCTTACCTTTCCTCATGTGTATGAACAGATGATATTAACGGCTTGGAAAAGGGGTGTTGAGAACATATTTGTGCGCTTTTGTATAATTTATGCATAATACCACACAGACCAAAGCAACACCCTGTGTTTCATAGAGGAAATCTCCAAGGACTATCAGGTTTGATATGATTTTGGGAACCACAACTCTAAATTTAGTGGGTGGTCTTAGTAATCTGTAGTGATAGAGGAAATAGACAAGTTCAGACTTTCAGTGGTCAGATATAGGCTATGAAGTTTTGGTTCTAACTGTGCCTGCTCATGCCTCATGTCCAGCCTGGTATGCATTCTAGACATGTCATCTTGGTGAATGTCCAAATTTGAATTCTCAGTTTCTAACTCTTGAACTTAAAAGCTCCCAAGGTCTAAATATTTTCATTCAAGTCCTAACTGGCAGGAGAGCAGCAGCAGCAGAAATTGTTGACATAGTCTCAGTTCAGCTTCCCAAAACTTCTAGAAACTTACTTTTGTAGCAGAAAAAATTCTGTGCTTGTCATTGACTAAATGTTGTTGTGTGATTTTTTTAAACTTTGCTTGAGTGTAATCATTTTTGAATCTGAAAAAAATAGAAGCAAAACATTTTTCCCTTGATAAAGAAAAAAATAATTTAAAATATTTTCCTGCCAAAGAAAGAAAGAAAGATAGAAATGAGAATTGAAAAACAAAGAAAAGCTTCTGTATCAAGAATTGGCTTTGACTGCAACAGAGAAATGTAGTTTTAATTGGTTCAAGATGCCTCTTCTATTTTCTTTTTTGTTTGTTTTTCCTAAGTCATATAGTAAGGATTAATAGTTTGGTTCACTTTAGGGGGTACTCTTCCCCTTGAGGTTCTGTTGAGTGGTTTTTAAGAATTTTGAAACACATTGTTTCAAAATACTAGGGACATCCAATGCTGTGGAAAAATCTCCCGTGGCTCTTCTAAGATGTCAAGGAGGTCTAAGAGAGCTTCATTATACTCCTAGGGAAAAAAACTCACCTGTGCAATTGAATATCACATTCTTTGAGGAATGTGTCTTACTGGGCTATTTTGATGTTGCTTGATGAAATACAATGTTACTTGAAGTAAGCAGGATTAGTGAATCTGCCCATAGCAGCTATTTTCCTTCAGCTAAAAACCTTCTTTGTCCTGACTTTATGAATGGTTTTCAGGTAGGAAAATAATAGAAGATGATGAGAGGGAGGAGAAGGGTGAGGGGCCT
Organism: Hylia prasina; assembly: GCA_013397195.1. NCBI lineage: Eukaryota > Metazoa > Chordata > Aves > Passeriformes > Sylviidae > Hylia > Hylia prasina. The sequence goes on from VYXD01014540.1 coordinate 220,322, forward strand.
CATTTGCTCTTGGCTCTGCATCTGAGATGTAAATGCTATTCTTCTACCCACACAAAAGACAGGAATATGTGCTTCTGTGTTTCAGACATAGGCAACACCCTGGAGCAATTAAAGGAGGAACAAGAAAGGCTCTTTGTGTTCATTTCCATGACAGCCCTGTGGGGCTGCAGCACAGTGTCCTGGTGTGTTTGAGTGTTTGAGGGTCGTGGCAGCAGGCGCAGTGCCTGGAACGAGCTGTCGGAGTGCCCTTGCCAGAGGTCTGTGCCTCCGCACGACACCAGTGCCTCAGTGGTGCCACTGAATCCATCTCTCAGTGGGCTGATGTCCTCCAAGCAGCTGCCATCGGAGGTGTGACATTTTTTGGAATGATCTGCTCAGCAGTCCTGAGTTCACTTGAAACATACCTCTGCAAAACAAACTTGGCTCTGCTTTAGACATCGCTCCAGTTACGTAGTCAGTGTTGCAGTTTGAAGTGCTGAGCCAACCTGGTGTTTTAATTCAAATTTCATCTGAGCTTTCTTTGATCCTTCTCTTCTTAAGAAAAATAATCACCATCTTTAGGATTTCTCTACACTTCTTGAGAATTTAGATCAAGGCTAGGGAGACAACAGTTATCTTGAATAAAAGTGAAACAAAAAGGTGAGAAATGTAGATTTTCTTGGAACAATCTTGAGCCCTTTATCTAAGTTAAGGTCATGATATCTAAATTAATGTGGTACAGAGTTCTCCATGCTATTGTATGCACTCCTTAGATCTTTCTTAGGCTCACTGCATAGAAGAAATCAGGAGCTTCCCACTCCCCTGTGAGCGGGAAGGGATTGCAGTGAGTAGGAAGTTACCAAGTGTTAACAGGCAAGCTGATGCAGAGGAGGTGGCATGCATCCCACATGGCAAGGATGGAGCATATTGTGGCCTTCCTGTTCTAGGGGAGAAGTAATTCCTTCACAACTATATTTGTTGGATAGTAGCAAGACCTTTACCTAGAGGTATAATCTGTTCCTTAGGGGTTCTACTGAATTCAATTAGAGATGGGCTGTTGTTTTTTCTTACCATTTTTCTACCACAAGTGCAAAATAATGATCAAAGATTTACCTCTAGACTGGAGGTTTGGCAAAATTCTCATGCTCACCTTCAGTAAAATAGGGCTGGCAAATTAGCACATGATATGCCCAATAGCTTTGAAATATTTATAATCATGATAATGTGACCTTGCCCTCCCCTCTCCCATACTTATCTATTTTTCTCACTACAAGAACATTTATTTTTGTTTCAGATTTTTCTGGTTTAAGGAAATCACTAATTTATATAGGGCATGCTCAGAGGCTTAGCATAATCATTCCCAGAGTAACATGATTGTCTCTATTAGCATAATTTTGCCCTTACTCATTACATGATTCATATTCTTACCATTTTTTTCTAGGAGTCACAATTCCCTACTTTATTAGATTTGTCTTTTCTGAAGAATTGTTCTAATTTTTTAATCATTCCTTATTTTTCAATTTAACCTTCAGATGTGACATGGGAAATTTCCTTTCTTTCTAACTTGCCCTAGCTGAGACTGTGACCTGAGTCACAATAAGTTATGTGAGGAGAAATTACAGCTAAAGCCTATGGTTCTCAGAAACTGTGCCCACACTTACCTTTCATTTTTCGTTCCTAAGAGATCGAGTTGCATTCTGATCTTTAATCTCTGCACTTTCACTGTTTCCTTCTACTTGCTAAAGGGTCATATAAATTTTATAGCTTCCTAACTGAATTAGGAAGTACATCTTGTTCCAGTTTCAGAATCTGCAATGTGGGTGAGGGCATACAGACCTAAACAGAAGCTGAATGGACCATTTAGCAGACAGCAGTTTCACGTATCCAACTGCCTACTCACAGAAACCCAACAGGGCTTAGCTGACACAAACTATGATGGGTTTCTTCAGGCTGGAAGAGTTTGCCATATCTTATTTTAGAACAACTGCTACATAACTCTTGGTCATATGGCAGCCTTTAGGAAACTTCCTATGAGGGGAAAGAAAACACCCCATCAATTAGAAATTTTATAGATATATATTTAAAATATTAAATATATAATATTCTTAAAAATTAGTTGAGGATGATTTCTCCAAATAAAGTGTCATTATTTGGATGCCATCAGAAATCCTGTGTCCCAAGAAACCAAGTTAAACAATATGATTTTTTTCCTAGACACAGGACTTGTTAATTAAGGAAGGAGGAAGGAGATGGTGGAAATGCAAAGCTGCAGTATTTCTTTCACTGCTTCTTGCTTGCAGGGAACTGATACCAGGAAAATGATGCCCCATTTTCTATATTCCATATGCAAAATACTATTATGTTTGCAGCTTTGTATCAGCCAAATACCATTGAACTCCTTTTCCCCAGTGCTAGCACATTTCTGTGTGTTGCTCCAATTTTTACATAGATAGAGACATGACAGAGTTCTAGTCTGTATCTTTTCACTGTATCTTTTCTGGTAGTCCCATGGTTGGGAGAAGGGGCTGGGAGTTGTATTCCTTTGCTCAGTGGGACTCTTCAAACATGTTTTTTTGGTCAAAATCACAGGCTGATTTTCACAGGGTCTGGACTGGCCTCTACGTGGTCTCAGGAAGTCCTCATTACTACTCACTGCTGCTGAATGACTGACAACACTAAATTACAAGGACAGAATGAAGTTTCATGGTGCCTAACTTCAGGCATTTAAATTAGGTTGGAAATATGTACTCCACAGAAAGTGATTTCTTAATTTTGAACTCTGAATTAACTAACTAAAAGGAATAGACTTAGGTGGAGTGACTACTCAATTGCCAAAGCAATCAATACCTCTGCCTCAGTTGCTGAAAGTCCAAATGGTTTCACTGAAGCCGAAGAATCCTCACTCCATCTTCACCATTGCAAAACTCCTTGTGTCCCTTTGTCCAACATGTTCAAAAAAGCAAAAATATACCTAGAGGGGAAAGAAGTGGCTTTTATCAGAAAGGGTGATGTTTATTCCAGTTCGGCATGGAAAATTGCTGTGCAGATGTCTTTGAAGAGCTGGGCTTGAAGCTTGAAGCTGTTTCATCATCCAGCCATTTACTTATTTTTTTTCTCAGAACTTTTTGAAGTCTGTGAATGTATAATTTATGATGCTTCCCTCTGTCTTGTGACAATGAATGCCAATGGGCTTCTTGAAGCAGAAGCTTATCCTTTGAGAAGACCTAACTGAAGAGCTCACTTAAACTGTAGTAATTTTCCATTCTGCTTTCAAGATCCACAAACTTCAGCACTTACAGCACTTGCACAGATTTTCCTGAGAGTGACATTTTGGTGAAATACAATCCTAGTGAATCTTCTGGTCTCTCTTTGAGTCCCTAAACTTTCTTACTATATGAGCTACTTTTTCCTGGCAATACAGGTCTGCTGACATTGGCTACTATTCTCACCCATCAGAGATAACAGGGTCCATATGCTGCAGCTGGGGTAAAAATGGCTGGTTTTGCTTAATTTCTTTGTGCCACCAGCACAGGTATTGTTCTGTAGAATCTTTCCAGAGTCATCAGAGAGTCCTTTCCATGTGACAAACACAGCTGAGAATGTCCTTATATAGGGATGTGGCTTGGAGCACACTGATCTCATGCAAGATGTTTGTGCCCATGGCATGGGAGGATTGGACTGAGTGGAGTTCAGAGGTCCCTTCCACCCCTTCCATACCATTCTGTGATTCTGTGATCCTTCTTTTATGCACCTCTGAGAAACAACTAGCTTACTCTTTCTTATCCCAACACATAGCACTGCTGTACACAGCAATTAAGGTGTCTCCCTAGCCTTCCATTCTCCAAGCTGGACAAACCCAGGTTACATTTTCCTACTATTTTATGCAAAGGTTTTTTCATTATATACAAATCAGCATATGAAATATCCTTCTTTTGGATTATTACTATCTTTGATGTGAAGGCTCCTCCCCATGTAAATATAGATATAGTGTAACATTTCACAGAAATACAGAAAGAGAATTGGATAAAGTTGAAAACTACATGAGAAAAAGCTTATTTTAGTTTATGGGTTTTTGTGATTTTTTTTTTTTTTTTTACCTCTCTTGTAATAACATTGCCATCTCCAGGGTGAAATATATTTGAGATCGTTGGATGAAAAGCACTTGGTAGCAACAATGACCTCTTACCAGCATAATGAAGAAAATGTTAGTTTTTCCTGTATTATTATAATAATCATTTTAGACAGAGAGAAATAACTGGACTCCTGAAAGACTTCCTCTACTCTCACAAATGGAAAATCTCTTATTTCTTTTCAGTGACAAGTGCACTTTACAGAAACAAGAGAGACCATGAGCTACTTTGCCATCCATTTAGCTGTGAACAAGTCCCATGACAAATGACTACCCTAGGGAGACTCTGGAGTCAGTCACCAGAGCTCCCCATGGTGACTCCTCTGATGACTTCACTTTTATTATTGCATGCCAGGACTATAATGCCAGAGTGGCTGAACAAAGCACAGAACAAATCCTTTACTCCCCGTACATACCGAGACAAGGTCTGTTATAACTGTGTTATGTGTGAGATATGATTTCCTTGTGGCAATCACAAGCTGCTTCCTTGGACTCCAGGCCTCTTATCTCCACAGTGGGACTAACCCCTTTCTGATAAGTGAAACAAATGGGCAAAATTTACCTGACATACAAGTGAGTTCTTGCAGTGTTGGGGCCTGACTCCGTAGTACTTGCAAGGAAAAACTTGCTGACAAAATACAATTCATCTGATACCTGGGTAGGTCAAGGCTAAGAAATGCTGTTAGTTGGGTACATTTTGATCACTACCACGGGCACAGGAAAATATATATTGTTATGTTATTTTACATGTTGATCGTAAGCTATCAAACACAGAATCACACGTAAATCAGGAAAATGGAGATTGCCAAACTGGAACAAGTCAGATGTTTTGTGCCCTTCTCTTGTGTACATTAATACCAATAGCTTTGGAGGAGAGCAAAACTAAGCTTGCAGAACAGTTATGCCATACATTATTGCAGAAAATGTTCCCTCTAAGTGACCACTATGAAGCCGGATTATGTCCTGAAACATGGAGGAATAAATGCTAGAAAGCTGAATTTAGTCTTAAAAATGTGGATTTGAGTGGTATGCATCTTTGCTGCATTTGTGTAGCCTTTTCTGGGTCCTGTAATCTGCCTTGGCGTTGCAACATGCTTCTAAAAAATAATGTGGAGGGAGCAGAAGGAGGAGAGAGTGTATATTCACCTCACTTTTTAACTAGGCAATGGAGCTGTATCAGTGAAAAGATTTGCTTCCCTGGGCTCCGTGGGCTGCTAATGGAGACAGATGGATTCTTTCAGAGAGGGACTCAGAGTGGAAGCACCACTTTGACCACTGCTCTGACTCCTTCCAGGGTGGAGTTGGTTTCTCTCTGCTGATTTCACAGCCAGCAGAAGCATTGACCTGTGCCCGAAGCTGCCATTCCCATAGGCGACAATAGCTTCCACAATGCAATATCCTTTTCCACTTTTCACGTGTGTGCATATGAAATGGGGCCATTGTCTGAATTTTTTACGTATCCACAAAGGGCCTTTGGGGAATGAGGAGTAAGGGCAGCAAGGTAAAAGGTAAATGCTAAGAAACAACACCTGAAAGTGAAGATGTTGTATTTATCTGACTTGACTGCTTACATTGCAACTCTGTTTTCCAGGTTTCAATAACAATCCTGTATGGCTGTGGCTGAACCATCTCATGCTACTTTTACTGACTTTTTAATATCTAACAAAATGCTTTGAATCAATATAGCCAATAAGGTGTCTTGGTGATGTTATCTAAAGTAATGAATGATTAAATAAACCTAGAGCTAAAAATGGATTTCTTAAAGATTTTTAATCCTATCCCCCTTCTATTGCTAGATTTGTGCTGTTGCACTTAGCCCAGCCAGTGGCTGATGAAAAGTACAGTGTATGTAAGTCCACGTTATAGTGATAGCTGGACCCACATATGCTTGGCTTTGTGTATTGGCTCCATGTGATTAATTACAACAGAAAGTACTTTTTCAGCTGGGATATTCCACATATTGAAAATGACTGCAGAAAATGGTAGGGGACAACCTTGATATTGAGCCCATGGTATTTTGATTCATTTTAATAGCTGGATGTAGAAGGGTTGCTAAAAATGAGGTAAGTACAGAAATAAAATAAGCCAGTCTGGGGCACAGCCAGCATTTAACATTCCTTATCTATATGACTACATAATTGTTGGTGCTAACCTCAGATTCTGTCTTAAGTAGATCTAGTAGCATTTTTCCAGGGGAAGTAATCCTTGGAAGTATTTATACATCACTAGAGGTGAAACTGTTACAAGGCCATCAGTGAAATGCTCATAGATGCTTGTATTAAGACTGATGAAATGTGAATATCCTGTCTGCAGCTCCTGGGGGTCTTTGAGGCAGACAGGGGACCTCAAAGAATCTAAAAGGATGTGGGGTTCTCAGCAAACAGCTTTCTCCATCAGGCTTCTTTTCATCTTTACTCCAAGAGATTTGCATCCTCTTTCTCCATTCAGGGAAATTTGCTCGGTAAAACCAACCCTACTTGGTCATTTGGAAAAATGCTATTTGGATGGGGAGCGCAGCCCTCCAGCTACATCAGAACCTCCATATTCTGTCTTTCTGAGTAGCTTTTTGCCCAGTTTCAACCGGTGCCAACCTGCTTACAGTAAACTCCTTACGGTATCCAGTGTTTGATCACCTGGTCTTCTGTTTCTACATGTGTCATATTTCAGGGGTGGATGTAGAGAAGTCCAGGGAGACAAAAAAAACACCACGTTTCTTTGAATATCTGCTCTAATATCATGTGATGGCATCTAATCCTTTTTTTCTGAGTTTCAGAACCCTCTGCTTTTATCATCTTTCCTACTCCTGCCACTCTCCTGGAATCACTTGCCTAACTAGCCAGTTTCCTTGCCCTTTCAATAGCACCAGATTCTCCAAGGTTATCCATGTCATTCATAAAGGTGTGCCAAAGAAGGCATTCTCAATGTTTTTTCAGAACAAAAGGGGAACCTCTCCACTGCCAAGCTTAGCCCACAGTCCAAAGCACCTCATAAAAACAGTCAAAAATAGGTTCAGTGTCTTGTGTCTGTGACCATTGAGTTCCAAATGTTTCATTTCACCCTGTATTCCTGTGCTCTCAAATCCCTCTACAGTACTTTGGATGACATTGTCTGTGAATACAATGGCTGCATTTATGTATTCCTTGCTGAAATGTAAGTAGATTAGACTGAATCAGAAACATCCTGAGAAACACAGATAAATATTAATTTTCAAGTGTACATGTGAAAGTTTTACTCTGTACGGCATTTTATGACTCATTCAAGGAGATTTCCTTTTCCCACACACAACAATTCTCTAACTTCCCAATTTTTTTGTCATCTTCTTGTTTTTCAGAAAATTTTCCTTTTTGAATTGCCATCAGGTTCGTCACCAGCAGCTCAAGAATCCAGTAATGTTGGTGGAATTTTGCACAGAGATTTCTGTCTGAACCTTCATTTTGTCTATATTGTGTTTGATTTTTTGAATGAAGTAAGTGCAGAGAAACAAAAAGATTTTCTTAAAGGTTCCCTTACTTCATAATTTGGAACCTTACAACCATTGGTATTTTCTATTATACAGAAAGGGTGATACTGGGCAAAGTCCTGAAAGAATGTTGCTCCAGTGACTGAATATTTCTTCTCTTCAAACAGTCTTGCACTGCATTGTGCTGTTTGTTCCTACAAATATAAATTCAAAGCTGTAGGACTAATTTCAAATATAATACTCTAGCACAGTAAGCGTCTACTAGAATTTTCCTACTGGTGAAATGAGGTGAAGAATGAATACCATTTGTCAAAAGTCAGTAGAGGGATTCAGTGATGGAACAAAGTTCAGAAATTTGCTACTTCCAACTTGAATAAATACTCTCACAGCACACCTTCTTCTTAAGTTATGATAATAGTAATGCTGATCTTTTTACCCATTTTTCCTTTGAGTAACTGCCAAGAATCTTACTTCACAGTCTGGGGACAGCAGAGACTGTGTTCTGCAATTAAAAGTTAGGGAGTTTTTAATGAGAGCGCCAAGGCTGATTCATAGTTCAAAGTTAGGCAGAAGGTTTCTTTTTCTTTCTTTCTTTTATTTTTTTTTTTAATCAAAAGCAAATCATTCATTTTTATCTCAGACAAAAATACGATAAAGGCTAATTCATTGGGCAGGAAGAAGGAATGTAGGGAGTTACTAATGAAATTTAACTAAAAAAAATTAGAGGTCTAATATTTTATTTCATTTCAGAAATGTAATAAATCTTATAAAAGGCCTTATACAATTTCTCCTTGAAGATATTGCAATGTGATAATGATGCTGTGCCCTTGCCAGCCAATTTCTTGATTTGTGCAGGTTATTCCAATAATATCTACATTTCACGGGAGAGTATTTACATTCAAATCTTCCCTGAGATTTGTCATGCCCTGTTGTCATCATGTTTTCTCCTGTGTCACCTTCAAGGACTGATAGGGCATGAAAATCTGTAGGAATAAACAGGACTTGAAATCCCCAGTGAAAGAAGCTGTGCCTCAGCCCTGTGGGGAACTGAGCTCCTTCACTCCCACTGATGTCATTAACACTCCAGGAGACTCAGCATTTTGGGGAGGATGCTCAGTGCCTAGAAGAAAAAGGATTTTATTGCCAATTTCAAGCTTATGTGCAGAACCATGTCTCAGGCCAGGACATGGGAAGGAAGAAACAGGCTGGCTGCAGAAAGGTGTACGCAAACATCACCGGTTGCCTTTGTAGGAGTAGGTGTCCCTTCAGAGAGGAACTTTTTCATTTCTGAGGAATCCTGCCTCATAATAAAACACTGAAAAAGAAGCACAGCTATTCTTCCAGAGACACATATTCTCTTTAGCTGGTGTGCTTGATTCCTAGAAATGGAGAGGCATACAGGGAATAAAAATGGCTGTGTTTAATCAGAGTAAATGGGTATCTCATTAGTTATTCCACATAATTGGAATTTTTTCTCAAACCGAAGGAATGGACCTCTAGTATAGCTTAGTTAAAACTGGGAGTTTGTTGCTGAGAGTGGGGCTAATAGGGAAATCTTAAAGACAAGTCTGGGACAAATCTGAGATGTTAAGAAGACAGTGATTTGAGATTATAGTGTAATGGATCCCCTAAAAAGACATAAACAATATAGGATATGTCTTTACAGTCAAGGAGAGTTTTTGTTCATTGATTAACCAGACAGACCAGATCAGAGACTGGCACTCCTTTAAAGAGACCTTAAATTTATGGAAACATTATTTTGTAATCAGAATATTCAGTTTGTGGGGGGTTGTGGGATAGGTATGTAGGTATGATAAGCTATGAAACTGGACAAACAATTCATTGAAGGTTGGGGTTTTTTTTGAATGTTCTCTGTTTGGCTGATAGGTTATTTTATTTTGTTTCAGAGTCTTTAAAAATATTTTACAGCTGAAAGCAGAACCATTTCTGGGAATCTAGGATTTCCTTGTTTCCTCAAATAATCTTATAAATTTACCATGCTTTCAAGATACCAATAGACTACAGAAGGATGGAGTATGTAGTTAATTTGCATTTTCCTTTTGCAGTAGTGTAATGAATGTGCTAACTCTGTTTATATCTAATGGATGAAAAAAATTGCCCCCCCCATCTCTCACTAAGTGAGTATCTTCAACATCAGTCCTCATTTCAGCTGTTCTGTGGACCACATGTAGCACTGGCCTCAACCACAGCTCTCACTGACATCACTCCACACATTATTGCATATTTGAGCATAACCTTACTCTATGTGCATGGAGAATGCAAGTGTATTTTTATGGAATGTGCCAGAATCCAACAGGAAGTAATTGCATGGTCTTATATGAAAATGTCATAAGAAAGATATTGAGTAGAGCCTTGTAATTTTTTAATTTTCAGTTTACAGGCTAATTTCCTTTCTGCTCCTCATAAACTCTGCTCTCTGCAAAGTGGCCAGTATGAGAAAGGAGGGACTCAATACCTTATGGACAACACATCTCCCTATCCAAAAAAAAAAAAAAAAGGATTGATGTTGTAATGTGATGTCTATCAAATTTGATCCAGTTAAAGGGGCATGGATGCTCAGATTGCCTGCTGCTGTCTAAGCACACACCTGGGCACTACAGCTGGTCTGTACTGCTCACTGATGTGAGTCCTGGAGCAGAATTATGAACATTAAATCTCCTGGGGTGCACATTCCCCTTCTTTCTAGACAGCTGGACTCAGTGTGGCTTGATCCAGAAGCATGTCAGACAGTGGTCCTTGCAAAGTAAGATGCTGCAGCTTGAGCTTTCTACCCAAGTGCTGGCCCCACTCCAGTCCCTGGGAACCAACACTGAGGGTGGGTGGGAGTCTGAGCCACTTGAACCACACTCACTGCTTGATGCAGGTACCATAAAAGATGGTATTTGAAAGTAACCTAGGGTCCAAATTAGCAAATGCACAGCCCTGGGACTTCACTTCTTGTCAAAAAATTCCCTCCGCTGGGCATTTGTTCAGAGACAGAGCCAGTCTTTGCCAACTAGGCCATGTTACACATCCCAACATTAGCATATTTCTATTAAAACATATGTTATTTTGCTCAATTATGATATTTTGCTTCATTCTTAGCCTGAAACGATATTTGAGATATCACCCTGATACTCCGTAATTATAAAGATACACCCTATGTATTGCACTGAAAAATTGTAAGAGCATACAGACTACTCAAGCATTCTATTCTTTGAGTACAGCACAGAGAATAATTATGGTTTCTCATATTCTCTGAGTAATTAATTTGAAGAATTTAATTATATTTTTCATATTAATTATTAATGTATTATTCACCCAACATAGTCAGTTCATAATTCATAGATGTATTATTCAAGTAATTTAGTTGATGAATTTCATAGTTTTGAATAAGTTATTCAATTTTTTTTAATTATTCACTCAGCTCAAGGAATGTCTGTTGACGCTTGAATATCAACCATAGTATGGCAACTTCTTTTTTTGCAGGGCCTTGTGAATACCTGATATTAAATCCAAAAGCTAGTAAAATGATGTCCAGTCCTTAAATGTCCTTTTATGTAAGGTTACTTTACAAATAAATGGCAGTTTAATCTGATCAACAAGTTCAAATTTGGGATCATTTTGCCTATTTACATTTTAAATTCAGTTTTATTACAGAATATTCTCATAAACTACAGGCCTTATTTGCTACATTTCACCCTCATTTAAATTTAGATGGAACACAGTCCTTATATTTAGCATTTCACTGATGCTAGAATTACACTGATGATGACACAGCCATCCGTTAGTCGATGAGTTTTGTCATTAGTTTTATGCTCAGATAATTCTGTTTATGTCAGGAAACTTGTAACCATGGCAGAAGAGAATAAGAACTAAGGTTTCTACAGTGTGCTGCCAGTTCATCTGGACAATTTAGCTTAATCTAAACAATAAGCCTACAAGTCACCCAGAAAATATCCAGGGAAAATAACATGATCACACTGGGGGCAGCGCTTTGGGATGTGTATTGGGTAATCATTTTGTCCTGGCAGAGGCATAACACAAAGGATCTTTCCATATCTAGATTTAGTGATTGTATCACAAAACTGGGGTCCTTAATGCTGGTGGAAAATCAGAAAAGGTTGCACATATATATATGTATGTGTGTGTGTATGTGTGTGTGAAATTTTATATCGGTTTCTTTTTAGACAGAGTGCCTTGTATGTATGTACATAAAATAATAGTTAGTTTGAAGAAATTTAAAAAAAAAAGAAAGTGAAAAGTCCTGAGTGAAATATATGTGTTATTCATTATGTTTCCAGGTCCATTATTCTGCCAAATAAAGTGATTTCTATCAATTATTTTTATTTACAATGACACCTTTTCTTCTAAGAAAAGCTGGTCCTGTATTCTAAAACAGTTGTAATAACTTTAATTACATTCAAATGATTCTTGGAAACATTTTAGTAGTAAATATGGCACTGTAGAACTGATCTTTGGAGGGCAATGCGTAATTTGAAATTTTCTTCCCTGTACAAACCTCTGAGAGATATCTTTTAAACAGCTCTGAAAACAATATTGCCATTTTTTTCAAAAGAACCCTGTATTTAGACTACATTGGTTCCAAGGTCTCTGTATATTCATGTTAGCACATTTACCATTTGTGTATTGCTCTTTCACAGAACCTCAGTGTGTATGTCAAACCCAAAACACAGAGGTATGTGTTTCGCCAAACCTTTCACGATTTCCAGACCCATTATTACGATACAATATTCTAAAAGAAAAGTCTCCAGCTACAGGTAACTTCTTTCACTGAGGAAATTGTTTGCATTTGGGGTTGTTGCCTCACTAGCAGGCAGTCCATATGGTGCTAAATCCTGTAAACTAACTATAACTAGGTATAAAATTCATAGGGAAAAATGTAATTTATCACAAGTGCACAGCTGGTGTCTGCTTCTAAGTAGTTGTTTCCTAATCTGATATCAACCTGTTCAGAGCCCTGGTATGTTATTGAGCTACAAAATCAATAACAAATACCATGCATGATTCCCTCAGAGATTAACCATTTATTCCAGCTGTGACGAACAAGTGAAGGTTAAAGCAAAGTAGCTGCTTTAAGAAAGGTTTTCATGAAACGAAACAGTCTTTTATAGATTAATTGATATTAACCACAATAACAACATAGAATGTCTTGCTTGTTTTAATTACGTTTGTTTCTTAAAGCAACTGACTTTCAAGCACAGATTTGCATGCAGTTTGCTTTCCCTGTGCTCCCAAAAGTGCTTGATATGTGGTTTACATTTCTTCTTTCCCCCCAAATGTTTCACAGTTTCTTTGCTCTTTTCTTTAATTGCAACTAATATCTCAAGGAGAATTGCCTGGGGCAGTTTGAGCAGAAACACCAAAAGCTGCAATGGTAAAAAGACGCAGTGAGCGAAATTGTCATGCCCTTTCTTCCTGGCTCGCAGCTGTAAAAGCTGTGGATGTTTTAATGTGTGCATGTGCAGTGGGAAGGAAGTGAGAGATCAGAGTGGTGGTGAGCAGCAGCGAGGGTGAGAAATGAGTGGGAAGGCGAGAAAGGGGGGAGCGAGCTGGCGGCGGGCGGGCAGAGGGGCGCGGGGCAGGAGTCCCGGGGACCTGCCGGGCAGCGGGGGAGGGAGGCAGCCCGCAAGCGTTTCCCGCCGGCCTCTGAAAAGGGGCTCGGACATAAGAGGAAATGCAAAATTTTGCAGTATTCTTAGGGATTGACTGCTGGCAGCGTCTAAAAGCCTAAATTTTTAAGCAAAATACAGCTCTTAGCCTTAAGTGTGGTAGAACCAAACTGAAAGTAGTGATTCCAAAGGGGGAAGAAAACCTTTTGAGTGAAATCCATTGCTGTTTTATGTGCAAAGATATCTGATATAATCTTGCCTGCCTTTTACTTAACAGCTGTAAAAAGAGATGCTAGTATCATTATAATAAACTTAAACATTCCTGCTGCGATCCTTGGATTTTTTCAACTCTATGTAAGACAGTGCTTAGCTCCGTGTACCTGCTACTCTACCTCCTTTATCTCTGAGCTGGTCACAATTCATTGTTTTGCATTGTATGAAGTTTGTAAAGGACTTTACAATAAAATACACTTGGTGTGAGTTGCTTTAGTCTAATTCCATCAAGTGCTGCTCCTTGTTTTGCTGAAACGAGATCAGAATTTGACCTCAAAACACCCCAGTGATAGCACTATTATTTATACTTATTTTGTAAAAGGAGAAATTGAAACATTGGTTTAAGTGACTTGCCTGAAGGCTTGAAGCTTCTCAGTGCTCTTGCAGACTTGAATACATGAATCCAGATGCCAGTGTCCTTGCCTTAAATGACAGATGAACTCTGCAATCAGAATTGTGCTCAGAAAAAATCTACTAACACCCATGGACTTATAAAACCAATTTAAGCCAGGGAAGAGGTCTCTGCCTGTCTTCCATGATCAGAAAAGCAGTGCTGAACGGCCTTTTTTCCTGCAGGTGTGACATTTGCTTATGGGATAGGGGAAAGCTTCTTTAGAAATGTAAGTTCTGCAGGTTTGTTGACTGTTCCGTAACAGAAAGCCAAATTTTTCCCTCTCACCTCTGTGAAGAGTACAGTTAAAAAAAAGGGGGGAAAAAAAATTAAAGAAAAAAGAGAATTCCCCAAGAAAAATATGTACCAAGTTTAATTTCATCATTTTTTGGGTTTGCTCTATTTATAATTTAATGCTTTAATTATAAAGGTTTATTAGAACATTTTAATTGTTTATTCATCAATCTGAGACGCTCCTTGACTGGAATTCCTTCACTGGGATCATTGCAGTAAAATTACAACACACAGGAGACAGATCAAGCTTGTAATACTGGCAGTCCCGTGGGTGCTAAAATATCTTCAAAGTCAACACATTTGCTGATGGGCAATAAGAGAAAAGACAAAAAGTAACTTCTCCAGTGCACTGCTATTTTTAGTGCCTCTGTGGTTGTCTGTACACTTTTTTTCTGTAGTCTTCTTTATCAGTCATGAAGATAACTGAGCTCAGCTCCAGCCTTGGTGGCATTATTTCAGGCTGTCATAAGAATACACTGAACTCTGGAATTCTGCATGCCCACTGTGAATGATGGTCAGCAGAGACAGCACAATGGGGGCGATGCCAAGTCTTTTATCCTGCTTATTCCCTTTTCAGATGTAATGTCAGAAGTCTGATGTACTTTAAAGATTATGCTGGATTTTTTAACTGTTTTGCAGTAAGAAATTTGATGCAGGGGATACTAAGAGCTAACAAAGAAATTACTTGATGTTCCTTTTAAGCCTGCAGAAAATCTGCTCTCAGACTGTAATTTCTTGGAATTTATTATTCACAATTATTCACTGTATTTTGCTTTGGCAAATCTTTTTAACTCTGTTTTGATCACGCGCAGTCTTCCATGAATAATCATCATTTCAGACTGGAGCTGCTGTGATAGGTCAAACGAGAAATATGGCACTGTCATGTTTGTGACTGCAAATGGAAGAAACCTCTTCTAGTGCAGCATTTGCAAATGTGGATATAAAATTTGGCACCTGTAAATATTCATGTACATACACTTGCAACTATGCTCTGGGCTTGATCCAAAGCCACTAGAGGTAATAGAAAGAATGAATATTCATGTTGGTAAAACTTAATTCCTAGATGGTTCGCTAAAAGAAAATGTAAAGAGAAAGAAATATAGACAAAAATGCATTAATGCCATTAAATGCTCACAAGAAGAAAGTCCTACTTATTACATTCCTATCCTGGTGGGGTGTTTTTGCTTATCTGTCAATGAAATAGCACACATGCACACAAATATGATTACAGTCTTACTTTTAGGACTTTCTTTGCAAAACACAGAAGCCCTGCTCCTTAACAATGAGAACTTAGGAAAAAGCTAGAATTCAAAAATGTGCAAATCTGGTCCAACAGAAAGGAAGCATTTCCTTTTTTTCTTTTTTTGTGCATATAACTGGAAACTGAAAATGTTGGAAAGTGTTATTTGATTTATTACACTTTCTCACAAAGCTCAGTGCACAATACAAAGAGGGGTTAGCAACTTCACTGTGGGTAGTGATTTTCTCTTAAAACATGCACCTAATCTCCCACATATGTGAAATTATGTACATTTCAATCCTCCAAACTGAGCAGCTGAGCAGATCAACACAACCAAAAAAGAGTGCATCTGACAGCTTTCAGTCAGCTGTTACTATTTTGTTAATTTTTTTCCTCTAATACAAAGGTCAAAAAATAACTTTAAGCATTAAATTCTCTTGGATGAGTCTGAATGGGCAAATAGCATGCTGAAATGTCTCTCTAAGGCAGAGGCTGAGTTTGGGAGATGCAGTCATTTGACTCTGACATTGGTTTTGCTTGAGTTGTGTTCATCTGATGGCAAGTGGCCATCTTCATGCAACACTGCTGTGGCACAGGTTCCAGCATTGCAAGCTACCTGGAAGTCAAGTTCAGCTTTTTCATGAGAAATGAGGTGCCAGGATGGAATATCACCTGTTCTAGACCACAGAGCTGTGGTCTAGAAATCTATCACTCCTGTGATCAGATAATTAACAGGTTTGGTGCTTATAGCATTATACATCCTTGTAATTTGCACAATATCAAGCTGAATGGAGGGGTTGCCATGCTTACATCTGCATGTCTAGCAAAACATGACCATGTACAATCAGGAGAACTTGTCATTTTGTAGTTCAAGTACATGGGCTCTATTGTCAGCTGGCATAAATGTCCCATGTTCACTTACAAAAAGCAGTACTGTCTTGGACTGAACTCTTGTTGCTTTATAGGCTGTTTAAAGGAAGACAAAAAGTAACAGGATATCATTTCATATCCTTTCCTTTCAACAAAAATTCCAGAAGTCCTTAATGGTATGCTTCTGTGTACAAGGGAGATTTTGCCCAGTGTAAAAGAAGAGACTGAACACCAAATGCACCAAATAATTCTATTGAAAACGTGAACAACCTCCTGCTGGAAGGAAGAACTTATCAATGAGGAAAAAGATGTGTATATGTGAAAGTCACTCTTCTGCCCAAGGGGTGCTTTGCACCCAACACAGAGTATTCATAGTTTGTAAGTCAGACTTGATAAGACCGAGCTTTGCACATGATCTTCCCTGTTTCAACTTCCAGACATGAAGAATAATACCCAAATGTTGCCACAGAGTTGGATGGTTGCAATTAGGCAGTGACAGTAGCTCTGCAATTTTGGAGCAGTCTCCTCATTTACATTCCAACTGTAGGGCTTGCAAAGTGCTTAGAGTGGAAAGCAGATTTTTTTTTCTTTCCCTGTCACTGCCTCTACCACTAGCTTTGTAAACTGTGTGACAGCATGTTTTTTAGAATATTTTGGTAGCTTCCCTTCCACCAGGTGTTGTTTTGCCTTGACAAATCTGAAGGTTAGCACTGGGCAGGTGTGAAGCTGCAAGGGAAATAATTGCTGCAACTGACAGGGAGGAAGGCAGCTCTTCAGTATGGATGCTGATTTGAAAGAAGTATCTTGTATGAACCATGGACAATTGCCTTGAACTCTAAATAATGTGAAATGAATTTTTGATTTTCCCAAAGTCCTTGAAGTTTGATGTGAGAGGAAGAGCTACCTGGTATTCCCAGTCTTCTGTCTAGTTCAGAAATGCCTTTCATCTCAAATTGGGACATAAAGTGGCAAATTCTCTCAATATGAGATTTCCAAATAATTTCACTTCAGAAATACCCAAGTAGTCCCATGACTTGCTTAATTTAGTTAAGAGTACAGAATCCCTTTTTGACTTGTTTTGACTTTTGTAAAACCAGCTGTGGATAATGAGGTTTTTGTTGGGTGTCATAAAGGTTCATAAAATCAAAAATCAAACCAGTTGCTTAGACAAGACTATTTGACATTGTCAAAATGAAGTATTTCAAAAATTTTGTGCAAAAAAAAAAAATCTGTGTATTCCAGAAAATGTTTGAGACAATTGAATCAACATTCTCCAATGTTAAACCCTTGCATCTGTAAAAAGAGTAGATCAGCTTAAAAAACAAAACAAAACAAAACAAAAAACAAAACAAAGCAACCTGAAGTGAAAAACAGTGGTTGTACAATGTTTTCAGGGGGTCTGAGAGATACAGTAGGTCAAAATGTAATATCTGAAACTGGTGGAAATTTTGTTAATTACTATAACATGACTCATGTTATACCCTGTACTTACAAAAATTCAACATTATCTTCTTGATGGCCCAGAAAACAGCATCTATATGTACATATCAGCTGAGGATGCTGTACACTGAAGTGCATCAGCTGAGATTGTGAATATTGCAGTCCAAATGCATAAATTAACCTTCATTATTTGTATTTTTATTCCATCATGATAAACTATAAACTAAGTCTGATGAGCAATGCCCCTTTATGGATACTCTGGATGCACAGTGAATGTATCAGAATGAGATGCTGATTTTATTTGGATTTCTGCCCTTTTGTCCACGGGACTTCAGTTTTGGCATTGTTTGCCTTTGCTGCAAAGTTAATTTCTGTTTCAGCATCTGTTCATGGACAGGAGTCTGCTCCTGCTTTTTTTATGGTACATCTATTGTTTCACTACTCTACATGTGTTTGCTGCTCCTGCTTGCTTTCTGCAGCAGCCATGCTCCTTCTTGTCATGCCTGCCGTACCAGACACATCTGCACGTAGCCAGGCCTCTGCCTCAAACATTTAATTTGTTCTAGTAAGGAATGGTCTTTATTTTCATTCTAAATTAATTTCCTTTTTACACGGATCTGTTGTGATAAGCCTACCTTTTCTGCTATATTGTATTTAAATTACAAATGCAGAAACAAGACAATGAGGAAAGAAGAAAGGTCAAAACCAATAAAATAAATTGATTTCCTTGCATTTTAAGATTTTTTTCAATCTACTTCTGGTGAGAGGTAGGTGTGGGGGAAGTTTTTTGTATCCTATTTAATGTCAAGTCATTTGGCATTTATAAGTATTCATAAAACTTCTCACAAGATTTCAGCTGCATCACAAATCCTACTGATATTTAGGAAATATATAATCAAATCTTTGCACAAATATTTGAAAATAAAAAGAAAATATCTATTTTTGATTGTAATTTTTGCTTTTTTTACTTTTTTTTAACTTATTATTAGAAATGATCTCCTACAACTTCCAGATCAATATCACAGAATTAAAAGTCTTTCTGTAACAAGCTTTCTGTTAAATGCTCAAAGGCAAGTTCTAAATCTTTTCAGAATACTTTCTCCAGGATTTTTTTTATTTTTAGAGAAGCTATTTGTTACTGCAAGTGCAGTGATGTTGAACAGGTAAGGTTTTCATACAGCACCAGATGCTTCAAGGGTTCATGTAGCTTCAAGTGCATCTGAAGTTTGCTCCAAGAGATGATAGAAGTGCACCAGCTGTAATTTTCTCTTGAAATAGCCCCTGCCCACAAAGGAAACTACCTGAGATAACAAATCAGTGTCAGAGATCACACTGTAAACCAAAGTAGCCTTCTGGGCTGAAAACTACTCGGTCATGCGAAGAATGATGTTCAGATAAATAACTGTCGTCTACTGATTCTATTTGCACTAACATGCTGGAATGCTGTAGCTACATCTATGATAGTAAACTGAATAGTGCTAGGGCTTGTTTTCTTGTTGCCGTGTTAGCTGGCACAGTCTGGACCCCTTCCCATTCCTAAGTTCTCTTATCTGCAAGGCAGCCTGCTAATAATTAAGCTACCAAGTGGGGAAAAGTGGAGAACAAGTCCTTGCTTTGTGCTGGCTCCCAAATTTTTGCCCAAGAAATTTTTGGGAAAGGCTCCATTTGCTGGGCCAAATCTAGGCTAATGACTGTTCAATTATGAAAAGAATATAAGCAGTGAATTTCCCAAGAGTATAACTTAGTTTATTAGGATATATGTTCCTTATAACTATATCCTAAAATAAAAGAACTGTGAGAGTTTCTTTGTGGTTATACTGAGAGGCGGAATTGTGAGAAATAAAAGAAGCAGAAAGCTTTCATAGCAGTGCAGATGTAGGCCTAAAGTCAAAAAGATATAAGCATGAGGACATAGAACAATAAGACTGTGTTTTTGTACTGTGTAGAGTTAGGCCTTAGCAAGTGAAAAATATGTTAAGCAAGATAATAGAAAAGATCAATAATGAGGATCTGTGCTTTGTTTATGGAAGAGTATAAAAACTTATTGAATAGCAAAAAATACGAAACAAGCACCTGTTGTTAGATATAAGGCATACGTGTAATTTTAATGATTGGTTTGTGCAGGTGCCTGTAGGCTCTTCACAATTTGCTATTGGTTAGAAAACTTTTAAAAGGCCTTGTAACACAGAGAATTCTGGCTGCTGTTGGCAAGACATGACCTGTTGCCACCCTTATTGTCTCACCTTGTACTGAGGCTGATGTTGCAATAAAGCTCGAGGAACATGTCTCAGGAGTTCCATCCCGTTATTTGGAAATAAAGATCCAACAATCTGTTTTCAGGGAAGAAGGTGTTTCTTAGCATAAGCCCTCCATTCCAAGAGTTGCCCTTTACAATCACCTTTGCCTTTATATGTTGTCTGCAGATAACAAATAGCAATAAGTTCACATGAAGAACACTGTACTTACTGTTTTCTATGTTATACGAAATGTGCAATTTTACCCATGCATCTTTAGAGGCTTCTGAAAAAGAAAAGTAGCCTGAAATCTTCTGGGAATATGTTAATTAAGAGATGTGATTGAAATGTTAATGAAGATATTCTAAGGCTGACAAAGGAAGATGTCTTAATATTTCACAGGACCATGAGGTCTTTCATTGCCCAGTTACAGCAGAGAAAAATCAGAAGAAATTGAAATAGGAGTAGACCCTGCCCACTATTGGCCGAGTCTGCCCTGTGTCTCTGATATTTGCAGTCAACAATGGCAGGAAGCTAAAGCACAACTCTGGCAGTTCTCCTGAGCATGACAGATCAGAGACAAACTTTCAAAGCTAATTAGTAAATCTCAAATGCTTGTAATAATGAATTGTTAGCAGCAGCCTTAGAAATTTATTTTCTTTTTAAGCAGTTTGTTTCTTTGTTCTGTTAGTGCAGATCTCTGTTTTAAGTAAACATGCCATTTAAATCTTGTTTAAGAATAACATGGATATCCTGACAAAACATTACACTTTTAAAAAACTAAACCACAGAAACACATAGTCACAGAATGGGTAAATCTGGAAGGTACTACAGCAGACCACCTGTTCCAATCTCTGTTCTCAACAAGGGTCATCCTAGAACTCATCACACAAGATTTTGTACAGGTAGTTCTTGAATATCTCCAGTAAGGGACACTCCACAACCTCCTTGGGCAGTCTGTTCAGTGCTTGGTCACCCACACAGTAAAGAAATTCTTCTTCAGGTGCAGGTGGATCCTGTGCATCAGTTTCTGCACATCTGTCTCTTGTCCTATTGCTTGGTACCACCAAGAAGAACCTGGATGCATCCTCTTGACACTCTCCCTTCAGACCCTTACAGACCCTTACAGACACTCAGATGAGTGAGGCCCCTCTCAGTTGTCACTTCTGAAGACGGAGCAGGCCCAGCTCCCTCAGTCTTCCCTTGTAAGTGAGGTACTCCATTCTCTTGATCATCTTTGTCACCCTCCACTGGACCCTCTCCAGGAGCTCCATGGAGTCTCTCTTGTACTGAGGAGCCCAGAATTGGACACAGCACCCCAAATGTGACCTCACCAGGGCTGAACAGAGGGGCAGGATCACCTCCCTCAACCTGCTGGCAACAATGCTCTTCCTAATGCACCCCAGGATACCTTTGGCCTTCTCTGCCACAGGGACACACTGCTGGCTCATGGACAGCTTGTTGTCCACCAGGAACCCCAGGTTCTTCTCTGCTTTCCAGCAGGTCAGACCCCAGCTTGTGCTGGTCCATGGGGTTATTCATCACCAGGTGCAGGACCCTGCATTTTCCTTTGCTGAATGTCACTCTGCCCATCTCTCCAACCTGTCCAGGTCGCTCTGAGGGCCTGCACATCTGTCTGAGGAATCAGCCACTGCTCCCAGCTTTGTTCCATCTGTGAACTTGCTGAGGAAGCCTCTGCCCCTTCATCCAAGTCATTGGTGAATAAGCTAAACAAAGTATTAAATCCTGGAGAACACTTCTAAGGACAGGTCTCCAACAAGATCCTGTGATCCTAATTTCTTCTCTTTGGGATCTGCTGTTCAGCCAGTTGTCAATCCACCTTTCTGTCCACTCATCCAGCCCATGCTTCCTGATTTGCCTATGAGGATGTTGTGAGAGACACGTGACATTCTTGAGTTGGGAGGAAGTGATCCTTGAGTAACCACCAGTGTCTTGGAACCCTCTTCCCTGCAGGACCTGTTCTCATGGGATTTCTCCCAGATGATCCCTTAGGAGGCTAAAGTTAACTCTCATGGTTACAATCTTACTTGCTGCTCCTCATCCTCCGCCCCCAATACTGAGCTCCACAGTCACAGTCCCTACAGCCAAGGCTGCCCCAGACTTCCCCAACCCCAACAAAGCCTTTACCTGTTTGTTAGTATAAGGCTGATCCTTGTGGAATTCTCTGCTAGCCATGGCAGAAAGTCATCAATCCTTTCCAGGAACCTCCTGGAGTGTTTGTGCTTTGCTGTCTTGCAGATGCCAGGGTATTAAAGTCCTCCACAAGAACCGGTGCCTGTGACTTTGAGGCTGCTTCAAGCTGCCTGGGTTGGACATCTTTTGTGCTGTTCAGTACCTGAGTGCATTTATACTCAGATGGCAAAAAAGGAGGACCTCCACTGAGTTACACAAGTTTAGGAGCTGGTAATGCAGTTTTCTAGTAGAGGATCTCTTTGAAATCAGTGTTAACAAGCAAGTCTTTTTGGCAAGAGCATCTTAGTGAGAGAGTATTCAGACTGTTGGCTTTAAAAATGCACTTACATAAATTTGTCTGAGTAGCAGATGGTCCTGCAAATCTTATGTATGGGGTCACTCTGTGGCTTTGGAGGAACTTGCGAATTTTAGTTCCTAAAATTGAAGACAAAATTTTATCTTCTCTGTGTGGCTGTCCTAGCAGTCTTGAACTGCATCTCTGTGAATTGCATGTCTGAGGTGATCTGATAATGTTGAGAATTCAAAGTCCAGGCTATAAATTTTTAAGGAAGATGTGTTATTTCAGACTACACCTAGAGCAGGTCATGGACTAAACCCCACTAATATTTGAACCTGGTTAGTTGTACTTTTGGTGTTCATCTTGCAGTGTAATTTCATCCAAAAGGGATGGATATTCAATCTTAGACTGCTACATAGTGTGAAACAAATTATGTGGGACATGGGAATGGTTGAATAATTTTCTTCAAACCACATTCCTGATCTAAACTAAACGACCAATATGAACACACTCTGTCCTTGAACTGTTGTGAAAATACAGTTCCGAAATTTATCGGAGATGTCATGGTGATTTTGATGTCATTATTCACTAAAATGAACAGAAACAGGGGAACTAAATCCTTTAGAAAATATTTCTACACCAACCATAATGTCCTTTGCAGTCTTAAATCTCTCTTTGGAACCCTCCAAATAATAAGTGAAATATGAACAAAAAAAAATTTCTAATTTTGTAGTACTACAATTAAAGAAAAATGATACTAAAGCAAATACAGTCAAACTAATGTTCTTATATCTGTCATTTAAAATTAACCTACACTGGTATTAATTTGTTAGGAGCATTGGCATTTTTGGTTGGTTCATTGAATTGGGTGTAGATTTTTGTTGTTCTTCTTTGCTTTAAATTCTTCATGTAGTTGACCTTTCTGGCACAGCAGTTTGGGACCACCACTGATGCAATGTTATTAATATCTTAGCACAGATACATTAATAATCCAGAGGACACACAGCTGAACATGTTCCTTCCAGCTTGCTCAGTGACTTAGCACCAATGGTGTGCACAGCTTGTGTAGGTGACCTGTTTTCAGCAGGAGGCCTGGATACCCTCATTCCCCATGGTGAAGGAAAGGTGATTCCTTTGGCTACATCCTCTTGGACTGACACCATATTCGAGGCAGAAGCTGTTCTCAGCACCACTTTTGTGAGCTCAGGGTAGCTGACTTTGCTGGAACACCAGTTGCAGTGGATGCTCTCTGCCTCTGAAAACTCAGTGTCAGATTTACACAGACCTCTGAGTGACTGAGCAGTTTAGAAGATGCACTGGAAGACATCTGAAAACTGCACACAGATTCTCTGGCAAGGCCAGTGAGAGAGCACTGAGTGTTCTGCCTTCCAGTCCTTTTCTGAGATCACAGGATGGATAACTTCATCTTAATAGCTCCTATGAACTGTTAATATTATTAACATTTATTAACCCCTCTTGCAGACTGTTAATTAAATAATGCAGAGTCAAGCCTTAATTCCTTTGGTGCTGACTAAATATCTCTTCCACTTGACACAATTTCATTTATCATTACCCTGTGTCCCTTGTGTTTAATTTTCAGCTGAACTAAATGCCTGTATTTGGTATTTAAGATACCACGTTAAAAACGGCTGTGAACACAACAAACATAAGCAGGATTACCAAGAGTCGTCACGGAGAAGCCAATAAACAAATCTGACTGTAGGAAATTGAGTCCTCAAAAGTGTGGGGAAAGAACCTTGAGTAAGTCTGTCTTTTAATTTAAACTTATGAAGAATAGCAGTTAATAAGCCTTTGCTGAAATGTGGCAATGTTCTCCACATGTGACAGGTTTAAGTTTGCACATAAATGCTGGAGCAAATGGATGAGCTGATTGCCCAAAATGTGATCCTAAGTTATGGTAACCCTTTACCCCAGCTTGACTTTCTACTATATCATGCTGCTGTGAGCCCTAGCAGAGCTAAAGGAATGACTTGATGAATGGGCTTTTGAAGCAGTTAAGCTAATGCTCCCATAAACCTTGGGGAAGTATGCAAATGAGTTGTTCTTCTGGATGCTGATAAAAAGCACTATTAATAAATAGAAAATAATTGTTTGGCAAGCAAGATAACCTTTTTTATGGTTGTTGGTATGCAATAAACAATATCAGAAGTTTTAAAATCCTGGTAACAGGAGCACTGGGAGAGTGGTGCTTCCCTCTCTGGAATTTTGCAGTGTTTTCCAGAGCTGGCTTTAAAGGTTGGCTATGGTAAAGAAAGAAGGTAAGTTCAAGGATGAATAAAATCTGCCTCCTAGCTAACCACCCTCTCATCTGTGCTTTTGTAGGTCTGTCTTTTCCTCGTCTATTTTGTCCCAGCTGTGATCCTTGGGATCATGATTTTCTGTACTGAGGATGGAAAAGATGGAGAAAAAACATAAAACTGGTAATGTTCATCCAACAAAGCAGAAGATTGTCACAAAAAAAGCAAACCTACCATTTTTTCCTTTTCTTTCACAAACATTACTGAGGAAACCTTCCCCACCCCAAAAGTAAAAATACATGTGGTGAAATACTGAGAAAAATACTGCACAAGAGCAGATCTTGTTGCGTTGGTGTATCTCACAATTCAAGATGGAAAAGGGCACAGCAGACTTTCTTCATCTCTATAAATAACATGCTGTTTTGTATCTGTGTTAAAAGATTTACAGAATCCTTTCTTTTGGCACTTGATCACTCTAGCTGGCAGTAGAAACACAGGAACTTCATGAACAAAGAGAATCAGAGGAGAAGAAAAATGGCTCTGCAGTCCTTCTGGGATCCATTACCATGGCAGTTTGGTCTCTCACACATTAAGTAATGTTTCTTGATTTTTTTTTTTCCCCCTTTACAGCCAATACCAGCACAGTGAACCCAGAGTACAGGAAAGGCAGACAAGTGTTCAGAAACTAAGGCAAAATTAAGTTTTGACCCATGAGTTATCTAGACCTTGCCTTAGTGTTTCTAGCCAATCTCTTGCAGTTGCTGAAATAGAGGCAAGTCAAAACAGATCCTGTGGGCAAAAGAACAAGTGCACTGCTACATGAAATTCCTTATTTGCTACCAAAGGCAGGGTTTTGATATTAGAACTGATAGCAGCATTTTTAAATAACTTGTGTATAGAATTTCAAAACAGATTTTTAAACTAAAGAACACATTTCAGAAAAATGCAGTAATGAAATCTAAAACATTTTTTAATTTCGCCTTTTAATTTTTAGATGATGACCCCTTCCTTCCCTTTACTGAATTCCATGCCCCTTTCATTATTAGAGTTTAATAAGAGATGCAATATCCCAGAAAAGGAAGGGGAGGAAAGCCAAGGCAAGGCAAAGCAGGGCAAGGCAAGGCAAGGCAAGACAAGACATATTCAAAGAAAGCGTTTCAGCCATCATAAAGGCTGTAAAATTGCCTTCTGTTAGGAAAAAAAAAAAATTACAAGAAGTCATGCAAACCTTTCTCTGTTAGAATGATATTATAATTTGATGACTTGCACTTGTTTATGTGATTATGAGTTGTCTATCCTGGTCATTTCTAGCCTATATCTTAACCAGACCTGATGCTTTTTAACAAGAAGATTTTTTTTATTCCTCTACTCTCTACCTTTGCTTCTTTCAAACAAATTTTACTGGAATTCATATTAGCAGATTTTTTTTTTCCACTATTATTTTTTAAATTTAAATATTATATGACAATTATTTGGAATGTGCAATTAAATACCCAGGAAAAATATGAAAATTAGTGAGACCATCTCTTTACCAATATCTGAAAAACATTTTTCCTCTAACCCAGACCAGATACATGGTATACAGTCATCACATATTTTATATTGCCTTCTGTTCAACTGTATGTTTTCTTATCAAAATCCAGTCATGAAGCCTGACCACAGAGTGGTGTGACTTGACTAAAACCGACAGTAAAATAATCTCTCTTTACCTACAATGAATGCAATTATGAGATGTTCTTCTCAATTTCTCTTTCTCAGCTTTCTGAACATCTTTTTTTTTGATCAATTTTTCTGAATTGTACAATTAATTTTTCATTCATTGCATTCAAACACCCCACATTAGAAACGAAAATAAGAAAATCCCATTGTTCTGTCAAATGCATTTTCTAGGAATTCAGTGGGCACTGGGTGGTCTCACTGAACCTCCATCTGGGCTGCACAGACAACACTAGACAGAAAAGTTACTTACTGTCCCTGCCAGTAAGTAACCAGAGGGACTTTGGCAGCTGCAGAAAAGGATTTCCCATCTTTGCTGTGGGCACAATACTGCACCTTTAGCAGTTCCCTCAAACAAAGCTGTCCTGGCAGCAGGGCTGATGAGTTCAGCAGGGACAACATGGGAAACAAAGCTAAAACAAAACAGGAGGTATCAGCCAGTAAACATGCCTGGGAAAGGAGTAGGCTTGGGAGATCTGGGAAATGGGACTGCTGCTTGTGAGACAGTTTGTGTGTCACCAAAAGAAATTATTTCACCCTTTTTTGGCTTAAAAGACCTGGCCATCTGGAGAAAACATGGTTATCTTTGTGGTTCCATGAAATCCCACTGTTTCCAGCACAGCAAGACACTACTACTCCAGATTTACACAGCCATGAATATATGTTTTTGAGAATTGTAACATATTAAAAATATTTTAATATTGTCTGGTGTAAATATTGGAGTTATGTTGATTTACTCCCGATGATATATTAGTATTTTTATTATGATCTTTTATTTTTTAAACTAGCACTGATTTTAATTCAAGTGATAGGACAAGAAGATTGAATTTTTCCCTTTACAATTCTTGCTGTTATAGTCACTGGTATTTCTTGTCTTTCTATGCATTTAAAGGAACAGCAACCAGGTTTACATCATAAAAATATGATTTTTTATGATTACTTTGCCAAGATTAGTTAGTCTTTATTGTAAACTTTTAAATTTAAATATTTGGATTTCATATTTTAAAATGAGCATTGTTTAATTTGAGTAGATTGCAAACTTAAAAATATTATTATTAACAAAAGGAGTAAGATAACTTTCAAAAGTTATTGTAAATATGGCCTTATAAATGTTCAACTCGAGTACTTTTAAAATACTAATGTCACTGGATGCAGTCCACCATCTAGAGCTAAGTCCATTTAAGTAAATTAAATATATACCATTTTTCCTTCATGAAAGTTAAGAGAAACTTACAGCCTATTAGGAATATCTGATATGATTACAGATTTTTACTGGATGTCCTGTTTAAGCACCTGCTCATGTGAGAACTCTCTTATTGCCTACCTGCTAAAGTGATTTTTAATATTGGTGACTTGCAGTCTGTAGGACTGAGTCTAATGCTAGATTTTTTTTTTTAACTCTGTCTCACTGCTTACATTAAAAGTAGACTATGAAATCTGGCCATTTCAGCTTGCACAAGCAAAAACCTGTTGGTAGATCATAACAGTCATAAAAAAAACAAACCTGGAGAAAGTTGGTCATAGGTACTGATTGAGAAGGGTGAAACTTCCATATCTCAAAGAAGAAACCAGTATGCTGAGAAATTACTGTATTGTGCTTATACAGTAACGCCACAAATACAACAGAATTTTAATGCAATATGGAATTAGAATAATATGAAGTTAGAATAGGCCTGGAGCTAGCTGTACAGTGATGAATAAATCCCACAAAATGCTTATCTGGAGTTGTTCTTTTGCTTATCAGGAATTAAAAAAAAGATGATTCACCATGATTTCAGGCAGACCATAGCTGTAGTGAAAATCATCTTTCTTTTGCTACTCCAACATTTCTGCTCTTATAGTTGCTAATGAAAATTCAGAAGACATGAAAAAAAAAAAAGAAGTAATTATAAGTTTCCTCATCTTTCCTCCTTGATTCTGAAAGTTGGAAGAAATTATCAAATATTCAAAGATAACTATTTCTATCTATTTTCCCTCACACACCAAAATTCTTTTGAAAACATGGGAAAATATTATAGAAAAGGTTAGTTTAGACCCAGCAGGCTGTGGTGTTTTTGTGGCATGCTGACTTAGAGAAGAAAGAGAAGTTAATTCTAAGTATTTTGGCTGTATTGTTAAAACAGCTTTTTGTGCTTTGATTTTCAGAGATTTTTGAGGTAATTAGGTCACAAAACAAAGCAGCATGATCAAGACTTCTATTTGGATGCAGTTAGAGTCTAGCATAAAGTCTTGTAAAGTACAGAGGATATGTTTTACAGAACACAAGTTTATGCAAATGGCACCGTACGCAAGCATTTTTTTTTAAATAAGGCAAGAAGTCTGTAATTTTTGCAGCAGAGGTAAGAACTGTGCATCTGATGCTAAAAACATTACCTTTCAAAGATGGTTTCCTTTGATCCTGAACCCTGGGATTGAAATTGTACATGATAAGAATCTAATATTTAAGGTTTTAATTATTTAAGGCTTTCTTATTTTTAAATTTTCTGGACAGTGTATCTCAGGAGCATGTAACTTTGAAATGTTACACCAATTGATTAGCATTAACTCAAGTAAAAATACTGAACCATGACATTTAGAAATGTAATCTTGATTTCACTTAGCTGTTTCTGGCTGGTATCTGAAGGATATGCTACAAAATTAAGTCCTGATGACAGCACCGGAAAGAAATCCCTAAAGCACTTGTTTAGTTTGGTTTCTTTTTTGAGTGTGGAGCAAAACTAGTTTCAGCACAAGTGAAACTTACCATGTTAAAATGCTGGTAACACTTTTTTCCTTAACATTTACAATTTGCCATCACAGTAGTCCAAACAAAATGTTTTAAGAATGATTTTGTGACCCTGGGCCTTTGCAACATGTGCAGGTTTTGTTTTCAGTGCTCCCATCTCACTTTGGGACTCTGCTTGTGGGTAAGTCCATGTCCCACCTTGTACAGCTCAGTGTCCTCTCCAGACCTTTGCTGCAGCAGCCTCGCAGTAGCTGGTGATGGGCTGCACACCGTAACACACTGGCAGCTGGTATGAGCTGCACTGAAGCCAGAAAGGCAAAGTTGAGCTGCCCTTGGATCTAGAGCCCGTGCAGTCAAACAAATAAATCCCTTTGTCTGGATTTTCAGGTTAAGGAAAACTACCACTGAAATATGTAGAAATAAAAGACAGCAAATTTTAAGCACTCTTTTTGACTTTTTTTCTTTTTAGCTACTACGTGTGGCTAGCTGATTTCCTCAGGAAATTGGAAAATGAAAATAAAAGTTGGAATATCTATAATTTTTTCTATTCAATAGACTCTGGGATTTTTGAAGAACTCTAGAATAGCACATCAGTGCTATCACAGCTTCCAAAGTAGAGGTGGACAGGACAAGCACATATATTGCCTCATAGCCAGCATGGGAACTCTTCTAGGGCTCAAATACAAGTCACAGCAATTTAGGGCACAGGTTTAAAAATCCGAACTCTTTCTCTCTGTGATGTTCTAAAGAACATCTAAATGTTTACCTCAGATATATATAACACCCATTTTCACACAGACTAAGGACATTTTTAGTACTTTCACAATTTTTAAAGAACTGCAACTATCATTGGCTTTGTCATTAAAAACTTTTAATACTACCATAGTGAGAAAATGGGAGTCAAAATGCAAGATTTCTTTAAGTCAATGATTTTGCCCTTTCTTCTGCAAATTTTATCCCAAGTCCTTAATTCCTTCAGAATTTTTCTGAGTGCTTTTTAGTTGATGTGTGACAAAAAGTGTCTTTTGACACTTTTGACATATATTGAGCAGAAAAGGTCTTTAGTAGAGTAAAATACAGGTTTATTCTTTTTTATGATAATTTTGCCTGTATGCAGAATTTTAATTTTTTTTATTTATTTCTTTGAAAGTGGAAAATGGGAAAAAATGAGTAAGAAAAAAATAATAAGGAGAAGGAAGACTGCAAAACCAGGATGTTTCAGTGATAGAAGACCAAGATTGAGAACAGCTTACTGAAAAATATGCTCCTTCTTTTTCAAATCTGTCATTTGCATTTGCACACAGTTATAAATGTTTCTTCTGTATGTGGCAACACAGAAGATGAGATGGAAGGTGCATTTTCTCAGTGATGTAGGGGGGTTTCCTCCCTCTCCTTGCCAAGTTAGCTGCTTACAGTGGCTGTAGCTGCATTCACGTTTTGACTTTGTTTTCTCCAAATGACTGTTACAGCCTTCCTCGTCTCTCAGGGGGGAATTAATTATTTTCTCAGGTAAAGCAAATAAAAATGAGGATCTGTTCTACTACAGGTATTTAAGCACTGCAGGTGTGTGTATGTGGATAACAGGCACCAGGACTTCTTTTCTGGATTTGCAAGAGATGCCACCTGGAAAAAGCTGAGGAAAAAAAAACAAAATGAACATTTAAATTTGACATCAGGTTTCTGAATATAACTCTCCAATGTCTCTTTTCTAGTTTTGTGTTATCTCCTGTCAGCCAACTTTCTTATTTTTTCATCTGGCAGCCTCTTTACATGCATTGAATGACGATTCAAATGTTTCAGAAGCTGTTGTTTTCAACTTTTATTAATGTTTCCCAACTCATTCTCTTATTTTCCTACTGACAGGCTGCCAAAATCACCCTTTGGTGAATTCTAAAAGGGTCTGGGTAGCAGAAATTGGACCCAACATTTATTGCAGATAATTACTTGATGAGATCTTTGTCACAGAAAATATTTGACAGCCCACACATCTCTATTTCTTAGCAGCCCACAACACAGAACTATCAGAACTTTTCTTTCATTAAGTGTAAGAAGCACATTGCTAAATTAAAGATACTTTGATTAATTGGGTAGCATACTTGATTCTACATAATTTTTGGTTGATTCTTGTGATTCTACTTAGACTGTATTTAGACCATGTCCAAGAGCATACACCATTGCCTCCTGCTTCCAGGAATAATACATTCTAGTGGTAATCAAATCTGAGTTGTTTCGTCCCCAATGTCATTCAATATAGCATATACCAGTAATAGCTTGCCAAAGGACATTTCTGCCAAGTTCCAAATCTAGATCTTGAATGAAACAAAGAAAAAAAATATTCCAAGAAACTAGCCAGAGATTGTGCTCTGATTGCAATCAATTTTAGGATAGTATTTCAGGAATTTAATAACTGCTGTGTGAATACTCATAGATATAGACATGATCAATAAAGTTCATGCTTCATTTTTCCACTTGTGAAAATCAGTTGAATTTGATTTATTACTTTTTTCCTAGCAGCTCGGGGCATAATATTACATATTTACAACAGACAATAAATTTATAGTATTTAATTTAAACAATGCTGTGATACTGTACAAAAGTTGAGACCACTAAAACAAATCCTAAGTTATGTCAGAAAAAAAAATCTTGCTGTAAAAAGACCTGCCATAAGAAGAAAATAGAAACTAAAAAGAATAGGATAAAAAAATAATATAGATTTTAAAATTGTGGAGAAAATAAAAATAATCCTTTTTGCAAAGCCCACCATATAGGAACTTAATAAGAAAAAGAACACCCTGGTCTCACAGAGGAGCATAGGATTAAGGAAAGAAGAGGGACATGAATATGTGATTGTAATACCATTTATAAGTAGGACATTACTAATTCTTGAGGCATCTCTTCTGACTGTGGGATTTTAGATGGCCAGCTAAAATTGGATATAAGCCAATTTTGGCCAAGCAACCAAACACGAAGGAGAAATGAGAGGAAAAAGAGGGCAAAGAAAATACAATAAAACCCAGGCAGAGTAAGACTCTCCAGTGCTTATGGTAACACCATCCTTTTTTCTGTTGATTCCAGACAATATTACAGCTGTGTGCTGCTCCACCTGTTTGGCAGGTCTTCTGCTCCTCACCTTGCTCACATGCATTGTTTGCAAGCTTTCAGGAAGGTTAGGTTCAGCAACTTGAAAGAATTAATCTAATCTGTTTTTATATTTATTAACCACAACTCTTTGGGTAAGTGGTCTTCAGCTGACAATTTCACTGATATGAAAATTGACACCTATTACATTTTTAAGTCATAACATTTCTTGTTCGAACACCAAATCTTTACTTACAAACCTTCCTGCCTGATCTGGCGCACCTCAAAGTCTTTGATTTGTCTGCACATATGAACATCTGCTGGGGTGTTCTTTTAAACCTTGTTTGTATCTGTCGACATTTGAATGAGTTGAGGCTTAGTGCTGGAGCGCAGATTTAAAGTATGTGTTGTGTGATTATTTTCAGCAGCAGAGCTAGACCCCTTGATGTGAAGAAATTGTAGGTCATTAAATAGCATCGTGTGCTCCAGAGGGCATTCATTTCCTGACAAACATCTTGTTAAGGTATCCCTTCACCTAGGGATAGTTATTCCATTGACAAGAAATGAACTCCGGTGCCATGCATTCTTACAGGTTAATGCTAAATCGTCAGCATCCTTGCCTTCAAACCTTAACTGATGAATCCTCACAGCAGATCTGTTTTTAAAGCACTTATTATCTTTTTTGTACAGCCTGGGCAAGCAGGAAGGCTTAAACCAGTCATTTAAGGCTCAGACACCGTTGCACTCCCCAGACAGGATTTCTGACCAAACACCAAACCAATAGGTTAATCTTGAAATAAGCCTTATAGAAGGAAAAATAATACTTGGTGGTAGGGTAAACACAGTCAAAGTGACTAAATAATCACTTAATTGGAGTGTAGTAAAAAAAAATCTTTAAATGGTTAAACAAAATAAACATTTTTTTTTTTTGGTTTATTAAGCAAAAAAAATCTTATATGTACATAAAATTAATGTAGCCCTGGGTTTAGAAATTAACCCCTGTATAAGTTTAGAAACTGTGTGGTTCTTTGAAAAGAAGGGAGCCAAATGATTTAACAGGCCTCATTGTCTTCTAATAAGTGGTTGTGTTTGAAAGACATTTTTGCCCTAAATTTTAATATTGCATTTTAGGTCAAATTATCTTCAGTTACACTGAAAACTAGTATTGTTTGATAAAATGTGGTTCTACACTGAATTAAATGTGAAATTTATTTTTCATAAGACTAGAACAGAAAAATAGAAGAGTGCAAAATTGTTCAACTAATATGCCTATAAATTATGAAAAATAAGGCAGCTCAAGTAGAAAATAACAAGAACAGTCATAAAATGACAATCACACTGCCCCAGTCTTGGATTTTGGAGCAACCCTGTCAATACAAGAGGACATTTTATTTTTCCAGGCTCTTGAAGTGTTTTCTGGATGTGAATGTGGGTCTGAATGTTCAATCTACAAACAACTGATGCTGCACCCTTCACATATCAGGAAGGCTGAGGCCTTCATCTTTTTATTGAGAGGATCTACTAGGTATATTAAAAAAATGGGCCATGTACCATACTGTGTGTGCACAGTGAGATTCTGACTGTCTTTTGGAAAACTCTTTGCCAGGCCCTCAACAACAGCTTGGTTTTAACCTTCATTATTTCCAGCCCTTTATTTTTTTGTAAAATGCACAGTGAAAATTGGCTACATCTGGGCTCAAGGTTGCCAAAACATGTCGCATACAATTATAGTAATTTAAAAAAGCAAAACAAAACAAAACCTCCTCAAAATGTGCAGCCTTCATTTCTAACATTTAGGATGAGTCAAAATGATTTTGAAATTTATGTGTGAAATGTGGAAAGAGAGGAAAAAAAGTCACTGGTCCTTGAACACCATTTTTCAATCAGACCAATTCCTGGTTTTGTATTAGGCCAAAATGATACAACTGGGAGCACAGCACAGCAGAATGCATCCAAGTACATTTATTTTCATGATCCTTGTGTTTTCCCAGACTGTAAAATGTTCTTAATTTCTAGGACCTTAATTTACAGCCTTCCCAAATAACTTTTCAATCTGCAGATCTTTAATTTAAAAAAAGGCCTGAGCATTAATAATATAATTCCAACTGGGCAATAAACCAGGAAACAGAATGTAAACCAAATTAATAACTCTTAATTTTTTCAAAGAGGAAAAGTGGTGAATTCTTTAGAGGAATTCTTGTTGTTACTTTTACTTCTCACTTCTTCTTAGGTCTGTCTTTAAATATGGCCAGAAGGCTAAGGCTTAACACTGAGAGCTTTTTAGACTCTTAACCCAGTGGTTTTGTCAACAATTACAAAATCCACAGACACCTCAAATAGTAGTGGTAGTAGTACATGAAAAGTTAATACAATGGCTGTCTTAGGATAAACCAAGAAAATTAAGTATCAGTGGGAGAGGATTATCAGGATCTGGTACTACCAGAAATGTGAGGGAGGTTGGTGAGTGAGCAAAGGTTGTCAAAGGCTGTGAATAGGAAGAAAACTATATTATGGCAGAATTATAAATGCAGTAACTTTTTAAAATGTGAATAGCAAAACAACCACCTGTTAAATCATATTGATTTAAATCACAAAAGCTATTGAATTTTCCATAAGCAGCTGGATATTTTGCTGTCATGTGTTTTCTAAAAGAGAAAGTAAAATGAAACTGTAAGAGACAGAAACTGTGAGAGAAACAGTGTGGAAAGAAAGAGATGGAGCTCCGATTATCTCTTGGGTAGATATACCTTTGCAGGATAATTGCTCTTTGGATCAGCTTGCTGCCTCTGGAAATTTGTTTGGAAGATGATTTTCTTTGTCCTTTCTCCCCAGACTTTTCCACCCTATTACTTAAAACCTGATTATCTTATGAAACTCTAATTGCCAAGGTGGTCAACTTAATTTTCCAATCTGCAGTTTTCATTACTGTCACTGCCATTTTTGATTCAGGAATACTTCCAGGGAACAGTTTTGCCTTTATGAGCAGTCCTCCATCCCACCAAGTTAAGATGCATCATGAGATCCCACGTTTTTGCCTAAAGTGCATTTTGCATCCCTTTTTTATCTTCTTTCAGGCTTTGACAGAACAAGGAACCTGATGGTGGCGGAAACAGAGAAAATGAAACAGATCTAAAATAATGTGTGAAGACCTTGCTTTGGATACAGCAGATGCCTCCCCTGATGGTAAATAGCAACTGCCTTGAACCAAGCAAGCACAACAGATCCTGCATCTCTCTGATTTCCAAGATTTGTGGAACTGCACGATGTCACAGCCCATGAAACATGAAATGAAAGTGAGGTGATAATATCCTTGAGTAGTTGAGTAGTTAAAGATTGCTTGTTGGTTTTTTCCTGCCCTATATGTTATCTCCTCTCTTTTTCTTCTCTTCACTTCTCCTTGGTGGAGCAAACCGCAACCTTATGAAGGCGGGTGGCCCCTGTATCCATCCTTTTTGCCTTTTAAGTAGAAATGACATAGCCCACATCCTGCACATTTCCAAGATAAGGTGAGTGAGGTAAGACCTAAAAGCACTGATATATTTTTAGTTTATATCTGCCTTCATGTTAGAATTTTTGTCCTGTTATGGAGTGATAAAAAGAAACCACAATAAAACCCCAGTGTGTGGTATAGTTCTAAAGGCTATTTATATTCTGTGTGGACCTAGAAACAAAGATCAAACCAACACACACATTTGTCTATCTATGCATAAATGTGGCTAGCTAAAGATTATGAAGATGGATTCATACTGAATTTCCAGGTACCACTCTAGATGCAGTATAGATGAATCTTTTGTACATGTGTCTGCCAATATGCTATGCTTGTTTGTTTCTAAAAAGATCCACAGTAAATCCCTTTCTGGTTCAGAGAAAATAACTTGGATCCTACGAAAAAAGGAGCCAGCTTACCTTGGATTACTGAAATTCTAACTGAGAAATCAAGAGACAACAGCTTGGTAAGGACTATGTTCTGATGACATATTCCTGTGCTTATGGGTGAAAGGTGAAATAGCATCTCTTTTGTGAGCCTTATCCAGCACAAATAACTCATATTTGTCTTTGCAGATTGTATTCTTAAACAGAGAATATAAAAACTGAAAGACAGCGTGAAGGATGAATAATTCAAAGAGGAGACCATGCCCTCACTGAGGTAAACTAATTTTAAGGGGAATTTCACCAGATGATACATGCTAAAGTTTTCATTTGGAATATTATTTTTGTTATATAATATTGTATTATCTTGGACAGGTTTTTGCATTCTATGTAGTTCTTCTTATTTACCTTTGTTTTAAACCCATGTAGCTCTGTAGATTTCATTGGTGTTATTTTACACTCTGTAAATTAAGTTAGCATCCAGAATTTGCTTTCTTTGACCTGCTCAGTTATCACATTTCCTCCTCTATGAATGTCTGACTGATGTATTTACAGCAACATTGTTCACAGTACCACATGGGTATTGTTATTGGGTTAATATGGGGCAGAGACGGAGTTGACAGCATTGCAAAGTGCAGCAGCAAAAGCAGCTTATTAAAAAAACAGCTAATAACTTTTGGGGAATACTTCAGGATAATGTAACAAAAGTTTTCACTTTCAAAATACAATTTTTAGGGAAGGAAACTGAAAATCAGCCAACAATTTGTTGTATACCTGTTCTGCCTGGCTCTAAACCAGACCTACCAAATGTAAGATGATCTTCCTAACAGACTTGCTTATAAATTCAGCTGAAAACATGAAATCTAAGCTACTCTAATGAGAATCAGTATGAAATTCATTGGCTGAAACTTTTCCTTTTCCAGTGGAATGTGGCAGTTTGTCACAATTAAAATGTTTCTCAGGAACAGCACAGTTATAACCAATTTTTCAAGCAGATATATTGTCTTGAAAGTAATTTCCAGTGATCAGAAACTCAGGCTCATGCTGGCTGCAGTGAGGGCACCCAGTTTCCCAGGGTCTCTCCATGGCTTGCCTGCAGAGAACAGGTGGGTTAATCTGCCTGTGAATCCAAGTTCTTTCCTTATTTATAGCCTGTCAGATGAGCAGGCAGGTTTGATGCTGGTTGGGGAACTATGTTAGACTGCATAGAGAAATCTTAATTATAATGTCAGTGTTTAAGTTTTCTTCTTAACTCTAGAGAAATGTAAACAAGAAAAAAAAAGAGTAAAAAAAATTACATTAAATAAATATGTTAATTTTTTTCTAATTTTTTTATTTTGTGTTTCAGTTACTCTAGGACTTAGTTAGCAATGGCAGTAGGCAACCAGAATATTACTAGCAAGGTGGAAGTTCACGTGAAAGTCCATAATTTCTTCATTTCTTTCCTTCCAAATTTTTATTATTGTGCTTGATGGTCCATTATTTTCCAGTTACGCCTGGTGAAAATGAAACAGCAGTGGATGTAGTCTGGTATTTGGATGTCTGCTGTGTTAAGAATGTTTCTAGTAATTTGATGGTGCAGTTTTTTTAGCAATTAGTTTTTTATCAAGATAGCAAAATCTATCTTTGAGTGATTCAATCCTCAGCTAAGTCCTGGTGACCCACCACTCATTTTGCAAACAACGGAGGTACATTTTACTCCTTTTTTATTTTTGTCACACAAAAATGGTGTCACTGGATTTAAATAGATACCTTGAACTTTCAGTGGGAGGCCACAAACCATCCTCCAAACTGAAAGACATTTCTGATGCAATTTTGACCATAGGAGGCTTCTTTGACTACTTGCACAGTTTTGTGAGCACTGTTGTGGGAAGGTTTTAGTTTGAAAATAACCTGTGAGTTTTGTTATACGAAGGTTTTAGCTGGGAAATACCCAAGAAACAGGATATTTTCCTGGGTTGGTAGAGGTACTCAAACTCAAAGAGGTAAATCTACTATGCCCTGCCTTGTTGGTGAAGAAAGCTGAATTCTTCCCAGGTCTGATCTTAGTGATTCTCTTCTGACATCCTATCTGCCTGATCACAGTGGAGTTTTTTCCTGGGTTCTGCTTCCCACAGCTTCTAGGACTTGTGCAGATCAGCACTTCTTCTGTGTAACCCTTGATGAGATAAAGGGAAAATTCTTCCAAACAGGAAAACTCTGTGTTTTTCTCATTTAATTTTTGCTAAGTAAAAGTTTACTGAAATTGATTTTATTCAAATGAAGACACAATTAAAAAAAAAAAAAAGGCAAAATACATTGAGGTTTCACATTATTGCATGATATTTTTCCATGTCACAGACAAGCCTTCAGTTTGGGATCAATGTATTGATTTATATCTACTGTAAGGTCTGGCCTGAATAAAATTAACATGTATATATGCCTGTCAAGAAGCCGTGATCTTTTAAGAAAATCTCTGCTTGTTATCAGGGTTGTAACTGTAGCAGATTCCTAATGTTGCACTTAGAAACCTTGTATTTAAAATGTACTTTAGCACTTAGGCGCCTTCTGTGCAATAAACCAGCTAGTCAGGGGGAAAAAAATCTGTTTAACATATTGGTGATATAATCCTTGTAAAGTTAACTTCTGTTAGGCAGAGGCTGCTAAACACACGACAGGCAAGAGAGAAGGGAAAGAGAAAAGTTGGGAAATGTTGCCAAAATGACACTAAATGTTAATGATCCGATCACAAAAATTGTCCTTCAAACTGGAGTGTGTAGTAAATAGCAATGAATAAATGTACTTGTCAGGAAGATTTGATTTGTCTAGCAAATCCTTACTGACATATACACTCATTTACTACTATATAGCCTTTTGAAAATGCCATTCCAGCAGAGCATAAAAAAGGTTATTTAGATTAAGTATTGCAACAAGATGAGCAGCATACTGAGTTCATTGGACTACAGGCACACTCATTTAATACCCAGTGCTCCATTACTCTGAATGAAGCTGTCTCTGAAAAAAACAATAGGAAAGAAACAGCGAATAAAAACAAGCATGATATAAAAACAAAATTATGAGCTTCAGTGTAATGCTTTGTACCACCAGTATCTACATTCATCCCCTATATAATTGTGCTAGAAAAGGCATAACCATATCAGATGGTGCAAACACCATCACCACCCTGTCTCTCCCCTGCTTCCTGACAGCAAAATTGTGACAACCAAAAATTCATCTTCATGAACACCATTTAAAAATACCTCACAGTGAAAGGAAAAGGAAGAGTCAAATCCAACTTTACATGGCACTCTTAAGCCTATCTTTCTCATTCAGGGGTGTTACATGAGACAGCCATTCTGGATTCAGCTGCACTCTGGCTTTATTGAAAGGATCATTAGGTGGCAAAAAAGTAGTCTCACTCTTTGATTGATTAAAACAATGATAACATCTCATGATATACCACTGGCTTCAGGTTTAATACCCACCTACAGGCTTGTATTTTTTCCACTCTTTCTCTTAACTTTATTGCCATCTCAAGTCAACTCAGCTCTTCCTATGTACAGTTTCTGCTGTTATAGGTTAACAGCTTCACATCCTCTTCCTTCAACCCAAGCTTTTGTCAGGAGCAGTTCAAGCATGACAGTCAAGTCAATCATTATTATGATTGCTTCCATGCATGCATTTCAGATCTGCCACAGGAAGAGACAAGGAATATCAAACTAAATCCAAAACAGAGTCCAAGGAATGCAAGTGTATGTGGACACCGGCGCACATGATTTCACATATATGTGTACACACACAGACATACAGAT
This sequence comes from Hylia prasina, assembly GCA_013397195.1. NCBI lineage: Eukaryota > Metazoa > Chordata > Aves > Passeriformes > Sylviidae > Hylia > Hylia prasina. The sequence continues at coordinate 260,194 of VYXD01014540.1, forward strand.
ATAAATTATCAGAACTTTCACATTTGTGAGCAGTACAATTGCATGTTATGGTAAAAAATATATGCAGAATTATAGGATGGCAGCATGTAAGATAAGACTATGCCAGGGGTAGTGTATAGTAAAGTAAGGATGCTTTATTGTGTTCCTTTCCTGGAAGTCTGATTACAGTCTTCATTTCTCCAGTGTATGTTGAACAAAGAGAAAGCAAAAAGGGTATTACACTGAGCCATATTAGCTGATGAGTAACACAAGATCCTTTTACTGAGGCCCCAAAACAAGATCTCTTCTCCTACCCATAAGACTGCAGGAAGAAAGTTTGAAGCTGCTTGGCTTATGTGGCCCCGAATATGTTTTCTGTCCTACTCTGCCCAGCAGAATTCAAAGGTGCTTATTAAGGGCCAGACTTTCTGCCAAGGCAAACTAAGCATCAGTTTATGCTCAAAGACTTCCCAGAAGAACACACAAGAAATTGCAACTGCATTATCTGTCTGTCTAGAAGGCAAGTGTAATTGTTTGAGCAGAATGTATTTTTCAGTTGGTTCATCACTATCTCTTGCCTGAACAGAGAACAATTTTCTACTTCCCCCTTCACAAAAAGCAATTACTGAAATTATTTCAGAGGGTTAAGAAGGATTCCTTAGAAGTTTGCATGAGCTCATTAGCCCCACTCTCCTTTTTCTTCTTTCTCTTTCCTCTAAGGGTTTTCCATTTTTTAAATCCAGACTCCAGACTTGCCTCTTTCTTTGTTTTGTTTTTCTTTTTTTCTTTTTTTTTTCTTTTTTTTTCTGTAACAGAAACAGTGCTGTCATGCTTGTGGCAGAGCAGAATAATCAGATCAGTTGAGAAAGCAGGAGATGTAGAGAGAAGAAGAGGAACAGAGGGACACGCTCTTTCTTCCTCCAGCTTCCTTTCCCTAGATCTTGCTCTGCTGTCATTCTAAAAGTGAGGACCAAGTAAATTGGCTTATGCTGCTGTGAAGCCTTGAATTGGTACCATGTTGTGGCAGTAGAACAACATGCATATAATCTCCAACTTTAAAAAGCTGAATGTGTCTATAGTTTACCTGCTCATGCATCCCCTGTACAATTTATTGAAAAATAGAGGGACTTTTTCTGTAGGACCTCTCTGTCTCTCTCTCTGTCTCTCTCTCTCTCTCTCTCTCTCTCTCTCTCTCTTTAACTGGATTTGGGACCAGTTATATAAGAAAATGATGAAAACTCAAAGTCTGTTGACTACTTGTTTGGGTTTTTTTTGTTTTTTTTGAAGGCTTGACAAAACTTTTTCATTGAAACATTCTTTTTATTCAAAACCTCATTTCTGTGAAAAAGGAAAAAAACAGTTTCACACAAAAATACTTTGAGTAGCTACATTTATGAACAAAGACTCATAGAAACCTCTTTTATCTTATGCATTAAAAACTAACCTAGGTATGCTCAGAAAAAACATTTCGCGGGTGTCTGGGTATGTATACAGGGACATATACATAGAATTACAAAATCAGAGAATATGCTGAGTTGAAAGGGACCCATCAGGATTATTGAGTCCAACTCTTGGCCTTGCACAGGACACCCCAAGAATCACATGTGTGCCTGAGAGCTTTGTCCACATGCTTCTTGAATGAGGTCAGGCTTGGGGTGGTAATCACTTCCTTGAGTGAGCCTGTTCCAGAGCCCAACCACTCTCCGGGTGAAGAACTTTTCCCCAGTATTCAACCTAAACCTTCCCAACTCAGCTTCAGACTGTTTCCTTGGGTTCTGTCACTGGTCATGAGAGTGAAGAGATTGGTGCCCGCCCCTCCTCTTCCCCTCTTGAGGATGCTGAAGACCACAATGAAAGCTCCCTTGAGTCCCCTCTAGGCTGAACATATCAAGTGACCTTGGCCAATCCTCATAAGCCTTCCTCTCCAGACCTTACCCTCTTTCACCATTGTCATGGCCTTCCTTTGCACATGCTCTAATAGCTTAATGTCATTTTTTTATGGTGATGCAAAAAACTGCACACAATATTCAAGCTGAGGTCACACCAGTGCAAAGCAGAGCAGGGCAGTCACCTCCCTCGACTGGCTGGCAATGTCTGTGTGCATACTAAACAACCCAGAGCAGTACCTCTGCCTCTGTCTGTGTTTCTTTTTTCTCTCCTTCTCTATTCATAGCAGTTTATTTTTCTTGGGTGCTTCACTGTAAATCTAAATTATGTGCTTGTGTGCAGCAAAGCACTGTATGTTCACAATCAGAGCTTAATTGAAGGAATGGACTTTAGCTGAGCACTCTTAGTATGAAACTTCCTGAAGACCCAAATGCAATTTATTTTGGACTAACAAGGTTACTCAGGATTCTCCCTTTGCAAAGACTGAAATGTCAGGCGAAACCTTTATCATAAGTCCAGCCTGAGCAAGAGAGGGGCAGTTAACAGGCAGATACAAAGCCTGCTGAGAAAAATAAGAGCTTTTGGACTTTTCAGAGCCAGTAGGATTTGGCCAATAACTGAAGGATTGAATTTGGGTTCCCTCTTTATCACCTTTATGCAGAGCTATGAATCACCATTTCAGAGTCTTCTCTTCAACCCAAAACAGTTGTTATTGGAAAACTTCATACAGCAATAAAGAATCCAGTCCTCATATAACCCACATCAATAAATAACTCACTTCTAATTGAAATTATAGAAAAGGTTTTGCACTTCTACTGCCCATTGTGAGAATACAAAACACAAAATCTTATTAAATTATTAAGCAGAAACCGATCCTTTTCAATTCCCTATTTAGTACTCACAGTATGATGCAAAAGCCTTATTTCCCTTTAATTGGCTTATCTATAAAAATGATAATTTTCAGACAGTTGGTAGTAAAATCCCTCAGGACTTCAGGAAGCATAATTCCCTTTTTAAAATTCTCTGCATTTATTAATGGACTTGAAAAATAACACTTAAAATTGCTCGGTAGGTTTTCCCTCCTGTGCATTGTACTCTCTACAGACTTGAGTGGTGAACCTCAGGCAGTTCTTCCTAATTTTTACCTCCAAGTTAGGTTTCCCAGGTGCTAACCTGGCTAATCACTGTTAAATTCTGCCCACTAAATGTTTTTGAGAAGATGGAGAGTTGCATATCAGATGTATTTCACCAAGGCCGAGACATGGGACAGGAATGGTTAGGTGCAGGCTAAAAGACATGTTCACCCTGACTTTCATCACTGTGCTTTTCAAGTCTGCATTTTCTTATTTTCATACTAAAAGAGAACAATTTTATTAATTTCATTCTTGTCAACCCAGTTTACATTAAGGAAAATGGGAAGGTGCAAAAGCACCTTCAACACTTTCAACTCTTATCCACCAGGACTGCCTTTTTTTTGTTTTGTTTTGTCATCTCTCTGTTTTGATTTTGACAATCACTCTTGACAATCACTTGAAAGGCACAAGCTGGTCACGTGCTACAAATGATGTAATATTTTGGGTATTTTGTTATCTTATGTATAATTTCCTCAAGTCTGGACACCAGAGGAAGTAATGCTAACATTTCAGAATAAATATCAACCCACCATTTCAATTTTTGCTTTTCATTAAAGACTGAGGATGGCAACTCAGCTGAGACTTATCATTTGAAAAGTGATCAAAGACTTTGTGTAGGCCTTAAAGCTGAAATAAAGATATTGCTTATTTTTTCTCTACCTACATAAGAAATTTGTTTGTTTGGTAGCCTTGAAACTAAAGCTACTGTGTTTACTAATAGTTCCTTACTATATGCCAGTAGATGATGAGTGGATGGTGACTTGGAAGACTAGCATCCTTAGTCTTGAGCAAATGAGATCAGAAAACTTTGCCCAAGCATTATCACAGAAAATCTTATCTTCTCAAACATCCTTTTATCACTTTTCAGGAGCAGGAGTCAGAACACTGAATGTGTACACGCTTCATAGGAAATTTTCCATTAGAATAAGGTGGGATTTCTTGTTATATGAACATAATGTATTTTTCCCTGCAGAGAAATATTCTCTGGGAAAGCAGAGAAATGCAACACAAGTTCTGTAAACAATTCTCTGTCTTCCACAAAATGGGGATTGTTTTTCCTTCCTAACCAATGAGTGAAGTTTTGGTATCTCCCTGGTATAGGAAGGACTGGGGGGAGGGTGGTGCTGCAAGTGCTGGACGGAGCAGGGAAAAAAGAAGCAGCATGCTCTTCACCTGGGAGAATAGCCCAGGCCCAGAAAGAATGGAGTCAACTCTAATAAATCTTTAAGCCTTCTGATATTGAAATCTATGAGTCCTGTTTTCACTGCTTGCATCACAACCATAACTGGTGATCCCGAGACCACAATTTCCAACATTGACTGGGGTGAACATTATCAAGGGAGAATTTAACTACTGCCTGGCAGGGAGACTCAGCTCAGTGAAGATTGTGGTGAAGATTTGGAAATGCTGGCAGGTGACAAAGGGATGTGGTAGGCTGGGACAGGATCACACCAGAATGAAGGTAACAGTAGCTGTGTAAATTTTGCAGTTAAACTGTATTTTTTTGCAAATGTTGTGTAAAGGAATAAAGTAGCACTAGTTAGGGATTATTCCTACACGTGACACGGGAATTGGAACTAGTTGACCCTTAAGGTCCCCCCCAACCCAAACCATTTTGATTCCAATGTGCTATGTCCAGATGAAATGGTGGTTACGATTTCCAGCTTGGATGAGTCCTCCTTCCCTCTTGAGTCTCATGAAAAATACTCTGCCCAAGCTGCAGACAGCCCAAATAGCTAAAAAGGGGGGAAAGAAGGAGGAGGGAGGGAACTACAAGATATTCATGCAGTGAGCAGAATGCGAGCCCTTCATCTCAGAAGGGTAAGTTCCTTTATATTACTTTTACAAATCTGCTCCTACTTTCCTTAGAAGAATACTCATCCACTCTGCTATGTTGCATACAGAGATTTCTAATTGAATTGGGATCACTTGGTAAAGGACAAGCCTGCAGTCATATCTGCATTTGAGGGTGAAATATGACAGAGATGTGAGTTGGCCTTACTGGCTTAATTAGCCAACTGTTTAAAGAAAGAAGGCAAAAGTAAAAGGGAAAACAAAACCAGCTTTTTACATGCAATTAATTCTGTCAAAATAAATAAAGAGCAACGTAACGGTAGTAAATAGAATTACAAACCAGGAAGTTCAATGGAAGAATAATTCTCAGGTTATATTTACAACCTGTATTTATGGTTTGTGGCTGTAAAATAATACAGATTTGTGATTTTTCTTCTTTTTCTCTGGTGGATCAATGGAAAGATATTTAGGAATATCAGGAATATAAAGTTCAACAGTATCCTGTTATTGTAATTAATTTTATTTTCTGAGTAAATTAGAATACAAAATTCCTATATTTTGATTATTTATATTTTCCTACTGCCTTCATTGCTAAGGTGGTTTTGGGTTTCTGTTCATGTATTTTGTGGTGTTTAGCCTTTTTTTTTTTTTTTTTTTTAAATCTATCATTTCTTTTTTATTCATGTCATATTACCCTTAGGCCCAATGTGAAAGTCTGGTGTGTATCTGACCAAGCAGGTCGAAGCTGCAAAAGATTTTAAATTTTATATCTAAATCTAGAATTAAAATATTATGTTTTTTCTATATAAGAAGATACTCCTACATCATGAAGAGCTTTATTGGAAAACAGGAAAATGCTCATTTTTTTAGATTGGGAAATTGAAGCAAGATAGAAAACAGTGATGCTGCAGTAATCAAAGCATCTGCTTTTTTACGTTTGAATACTTTGTCTACTGAATCATACTGATAAATAAATGAGAGATTATTATAATCTCTGTGTTACTACCCTTGCATGATCATTTGCTCTGTGAATTCGTTTAAGCAACATTTAACATAGATCAAAACCAAAATCCCTCAGGTCTATCCCTAGCAAGGATCCAGCACAGAGTTTGAACAATTATCAGTGGCACTGTGAGCAAATCATCTATGCCAACAAACCTAGGTATCTGGGTGTGTAATTTTTCTGCTTCCTCACTGACTGAATGATCATGTTAGTATTGCAAGCATAAATACTATCCTTCACTTCTGCCAATATACTGCCAATGCTCATCAACCCTGAATATAGAATAAGGTGGAAACAAATCAAAACTGATTTTATTTAAAATGTGGGCAAATATTTGCAGAAACTATTTTGCATTATTTTTCTCCTCTGTTCAGCATTCTCAGTTCCCAGTGGTATGATGAGAGTTTGAAATACAGAATGTCTCCCAGAGGTGCTCAGCAATTTGCAAGAACAGCCCCACAGCTAATAATTTTTTTTGGTTCAACAGCTTCAAAATAAATTAAAATACTTCTGGTTTCTACTGGCACTGATAAAGATTGAATAGATAGGAGCTATTTGAGCAACTTATTAGGAGGATCTGTCTTACTGAGTTTTCTTTCTTTTGGGACAAGTTCATTAAGGCAGTATTTCAATGTTTTATTTCTTTTCAGGAAAAATTCATGGGGCAGTGTTTTAATGATTGGCATAACTGCATATTAACAAATAGGGAAAAAAAGGGAAAAAAACAGAGGACACTAAATAATCTACTTGTAGCCTGATTAACTATGAAAATTTTCTGTATAAACTGCAACTGGGATATGTTCAGTACAGAGGCCATCAACTGTGCAGGGAGGAATATTTCCATAGCAAATAAGGTGGTGTGTATTCCAAGGTTCTTACAACCACTGGCTGGTGGGTTAAATGTTTAACTGAAGACATTGCAGGAAATGGACAAGATTCAACTGTTAAGAAAACTTTATCATTTTTTTCAGAAATTTGTGAGGACAAGACTGGACAGTTAAATTCAGGCATTTTGGTATGATTTTATATCGAATGTGCAAAGGATTATAGGTTATGACTATAAGGAATTAGAGGGCATTCCACCAATAATTAATCTCTGTGACTCATTGCTATCATGAGAATGAAGGCATCAAGATGATGCAAGTGTTACTGCAATATTGAGAAAACAAACTAGACACATGCTAAGGGGGAAAAAATGAAGGAAATCATAACAGTGTGATTACTATTTTTAGTTTTCCAGAACTTTTTGTATCCCCTACAGTTATTTTTCTCTTTCATTTAATGTAAAACCTGTAGGGATAAGATACCAGATGTCACAGTTTTGAAGGTTTCCTTAGAAAAGAGTTAATTTCTGCATAAAATCAATCTTCAGTGTAATGTTTCTCTAAGCATACCCCAAACTTTGTGTAGTTGAGCAGGTCTGGAAAGCTGAAGTTAAATGTAATATGAAAAGAATGGGATAAATTCTTTGGCCAATGCTTACTTACTAAATACTCATGACAACACAAAGTGCCCTTGTGTTTGCAATCACAATTTGTCCAACATATTTTTCCTGCTTTTGTTCGTCTCAGGTTTCTGATTGGTGTTGATATTAAGTCTGTAGTATTCAACGTTTAGGTGTTGGTAAGTCATGACTGGTCAGATGAATTACACATTTTTCAATTTCTCTGGTGCAATGGGTCACTTCTTATAAACACTTGCAAACAAATTTATTATTATTTATTAAAATTACCAAATGACAAATAAATTCTAACTATAATCACATGAAATTGCTTTCTTTTTAATTGTGGAGATCTAGCTACCTATTTTCAGGCCTGCAAGTAGCAAAAGTGCAGTTTTCCCATTGCAGAACAGGACTCTGTTTTATTGATGTTATTTTGTTTGGTGTAAATTCCCAAATACGAGTGCAGCGTCCTGAAGTATCACAATAATATTTTTCTTCACAACCCTTGCAATAATATCCTCAAAGTATCTTCTCCAAAGCCTATTTGGAGGTGCTGTAATTTTGACCTACTCAAGAATTAATCCAGCTATTAAAATTGCTAAAATATTTTCCTGTTTCATAAAGAACTCTTGAGGCTAATAATCTGCTAATCTGACCTACTCATCATTATTATCACAGCTATTTTTTACTAAGTTTGTAGAGTCAATTTTTTATTTCCAGAAGTGGAATTTGGTAATATTTTATTTACAATACAGGTGCTCAAATGAGTTTCTCTACAGAAATGCATCTTGTATCTATTTAAGTATAATATCCTGAGCATTGTGATACATGTAAACTTTTCTAGAATATAATATAAGGTATAAAAAACAGATTATCTGCAGAAAAATGGCTCCCAGAGGGAAGTAGAAATAGCACAGCTTGAAATGCCTTGTGCTTTGTAATGTCCTTAGCCACCAGCAAGGCAAGTGTCCTGTGGAAAAGACAAATGCCTGACTTCATAGTATATGCAAGGATGTAGCTCAGGAGGGTTTGCTGGATTAATATGAAAGCACAAGTGGGAATTTGTTCTTCTTTCACAGCACTCCTAATGGCATAGGACAGCAGGGGAATAAACCTGACTGGGATCTGGATAAATAAGGGCAATGATTTATGTTTTGCTTAAACCCATAACTTGAGGGTAGGAGGGTGGAGGGAAAGAGAGACCATGCTTTACTCAGAGGAAATCAGTACAAATTTTTCCTACAAAGTTGGGAAAACAGGATTTTATTCTCAAGTTTATAGAACTGAGGCCAATAGGGAACTCTACCTAAGGTATTGTACAGCTTTCCCTCAGGGGCAATCCCTTAAAATTTCACCTTTTTTTGTCATCCTTTCTCTATTCTCAATTTATTCTGATGGGATCAGGCATAAATGGTACAACTAGGCACCTGCTCAATTATACTGAAGGACATTAAAGAAAAAGATTCAGTTATTATTTATATCTGTTGAACCAAGTCAATGACTTACCAGCAAAGTTTTGACTTGACCCAGTTAGAAGCTACAGATTGCCTACAGAAGCCTAGTTGGAAAAGCACTAACTTAACTTTAAATCTTTATTTGCTTTCATCAGTGAATAATAAAAACTTCAGAAAAGCAATGCTCTGCACAGACGTAAATCAGCAGGAAAGTTTCAGGTCAAAACAGGGTAAGGGCTTTCTCACATGGTAACATCCTGCTTATTCTCTAAGACAGTCAAAACCTGTATTATTGCAGTGGCATTGACACAAATGCTCCATCGTTAAATTTTTTTCTTAAAATTACTTAAAATTCCATTCCAGATAAGTATTTTTTATACCAATATAAGAAGTTTCTAAGGTATAGAGTATCTTGGGAATCCATTGAGGGTATATACTGGTAGATCAGTTTTTAAATGGTCTTGCTCTGCGTGTGCATGAGAAAGAGAGTGAGAGAATGTGTTTGTTTTATATAGCTATGTCCACACAGAGATGTAGGGCTTGGTTTGTTACTGCTTTGCACTTTGCATATTATTGTTTTGTACCGGGAACAACATATGAAGTCTACTAAATGCTACCAATTCAGACAAGTAGTGTTTTACATACTTTCCTGGTACATGTCCTTATGAGCTACGAAGCAATTGTGACTCCAGTCTGTTAAAGGCATGCCATTAGCTTTGCTGCCATAAACCATGCTGAACAGCAGTGAAGTGTTGTGAATACCTAGGATGAAGGGCATAACAAATTCCCCCTATTATTACAAGGAAAACAGGAGAAAAGCTACTGCCAACAAAATGCAAACAAACGAACCCAATCATACATTTTATAGCTGAGGCAAAAATAAAGCTTTAGGAATTTCTTCTGGGGAAATTGAAATGCATGTGACCCGATATTCTCACAGAGCAAGTTGCTCTCAACAGAGCAAGTTGCTCTCACAGAGCAACCCGATGTTCTCACAGAACATTCTCTCTAATGACTGTAGCCCAGTCTCCTAAACAGGATCTCCAGCTTTACAAGGTTCAAGTTAAAAATATCTTTACCAATTACACCAACTTAGGGCCAATTTAATAATTTTAACATTGAAATGACAGGATGAGCAAGAAAAAACACATCAAGCTGTTTTTCTTTATTTCATCATTTTATAGAGCAATTCCAACTTTGTGTATTGAAAGATTTCAATATAACAGAAAAAATAGTGTGTATTACATGACTGTTACTGGTTGGGTAAAATGAAGGAACTTAATAGAAGCAAATCCTTATGATGGGGCTAAATAAAGCTGCAAAATTTAAGACATTTAAGACTCTAGATAGACAGAAGAAATCTCTGGTTTTCCATGAAAGAAGATAGCATCAGTCCTGAAAGGTCTTTTTCACCACTTCTACTTGGTTCAATAATAAGAGGGACAGACTTACAAACTGATGTTTTGAAAGTTTATCTCTGCAGCTTTTAATTAAAAAGTATAAAGCTATGTGATTAAGACATTTGATGGTGTAAAGGACATAACTGTGACATATAACAATGTAAATTTTTTCCATTGCATGAGTACATGAAAAGGTAAAGTGTTTGCAAATCCTGAGTTTCTTTAACATGTCTATACTCTGTGACTTTCAATAATCTTAAATTTTAGTTTATTTCCTTTAAAGGCAACATTGCCAGTTTAAGTAATGTTCAATGGGTTTGTATAAAGACAAGTTTGTATAAAGATTAAGAAGTCTCAAAGTCAAAAGTTTGCAGAGATAAAGGCAGAAAAGAATAAAAAGAAACAATGGATAAACATAGAGTAGACGGAAGCATAAGAAGATGACAGGTGAGCAGAAGAGAGAAAGCTTACCAAAACACCAACTTTGGAAGGGAAAAGATTTTGTTTAAACTTAGTGTAAGTCTCAGTGTCCAGCTGAATAACATCACTGATATTAAGCATACAAAGGAACTGTGCTAAATGTGAACTTCTTTCACAGTATAAACTTTGAGTAGTGTTCTGCTTTGTTATTCTAATGGATAAAATGAACAAATATCTCCACTTCTACAAGCTTTATTCTCCATCAGGTTGTGCAAAACTTCATCTGTAAAAGCCTGTCCCATACTGTACATTGGGGATGTTTGCACTCGTGGTTTGGGTTGTGCTTGAAAAAAGAAAATTGATAGCTATTTAATTAGTCATATAGTTTATAGGGGTCAGTTCTTTGTCTTAAATTTAAAATATGGAATTGGAAATTTCATATCTATTTCTTTTCTATTCTGTTTAGTCTGTCTCTAAATTGAGAAAATCAATATTCCTGTGGAGGGTCAAACTCTTTTCACTATGCTCAGGGGTGGCTCAAGATTGTTGTAGAAGGTAGTTACAAAATTATTGGCAGCTGTTTCTATTATTATTCTTATAATCAGAATGAATATGTTAAGTTTCCAGTTTTAGGATTGTGTTCTCCAATATGTAAAAATTGAATGCTTCACTTAAGTTTTTTCATGTTGTTTTTAATATGTTATTTCTTTAGACGCTCTTGGGAGAATTGGAATTGAACTCAGCAAAGAATTAAAGAAGTCCTTACACTTATTGAAAATAAATCTGTATCAAAAATTAAGAGTCAGAATTCTTGGAAGACCTTACAGGCTTTAGTTATCTATTATAAATTGAAAAGCAGATGAGTACCAAAGATTCTCAGACTCCCTTAAGAACTCAACTTTTAAAATCCTCTTGAAGACAAGAAAAATGTCAGAGAAAACGTCCAACTCCTTTTCCACAGAGCTAAGCAGATCTGATAGTGAACTTCATGCCCATCACAAGCAATACTTTTCCCTTCTTTATGAAAGAAACATTGGAGAAAAAAGAAAAATTAGATGGGACTCTTTGGAGAAAATTTTACCAAAACAGCTGTGAATTGGGGACTGTTTATTTATGAATAGGCACAGGATGTTTTAAATATTTTGTAAAGTGTGGTAAATTATATAGTGATCACAGTGATTACAGTTTCTAACAACACTTAAAATGAGGAGCAGGAGTTGGAATGAGCAGAGCTATCTGTGGGGTGGGACAGATAATGAAACCCTTCCATGAGTTTCCACCTTCTCCCGTCTGATGCATATTTCTGGAGTTACTTACTTACTGTGTAGATGAAGAGCATTTGCAATATGAAGACCTGTCAAGCACATTGCATTGGCTGACTTATTTTGTAGAAATGTCCTACTGATTTTTGCCAAAACTTGCACACATAATTTATCTGACTATAACTCCTTATTTTCAGAGTTAATTGCTTAAATCTTTTAAGACTGACCCAAATTATTGTAATCAATGGACCCAAATCAATTGTAATCAACTTTTCTTTTACTTCAACTTAGGATCACTGATCAGTGATCATTTTCCAAAGGAAAAAAAATTGAAATCAAGAATTACTTTCTCTTAAACCCCAAAGGTCAATTGTACTAAAATTGGGATTAATTGAGCTTCCTCTAGTTTAGAAATGTATTTGTGTGTTTTTCTTTCCATCACACACTTCAAGGTTATCATGAGACTTGTTAGCATATACAAGGAGACAAAATGCCTGTTGTGGCAGAAAAACAAAGTGTTTTTTTTAGCATTGGTTCATTGATACAGGTGAAAACGGGCACAGATTTACCATCAAATGAGTCACCCAGAAGACGTATTAATTGGAACCGAAAATTTAAGTGAGCAATATAAAATACATGCTGTGAGCCAAACCTGAATTCATTATAGGAATTCTTTTCACTGCGGAAACCGGAATCTAGAAGTGAAGCCAATTCTGTTAGAGAACTTTATTTTATTGCTCACAGCTATCAGACTATCAGTTCATGTAAAGCATTGTAATTTCATAGATTTTACTAGAGCTATGCAGTTTATACTATCCAAAGGTCTCACTTAGGAGTGTATCTGGTAAAAGCAACACAGATTTAAAGTACTGAGTATGCTGATAACTCCAAGAAAGTTATTAGTAATTAATTCAGAATATTGAATGCACCCAAACACCATAACTTCCTAGAAAATCTCAGGAAATTAGAAAGTTTTCCTTTTGTCTGTTGCTACATCTGTAGGGACAGAGGCTTGCTGTGATCAGTTTCTGAATGTGGTTCAACCCATGTCGTAGAGATATATCTTAGGTGATCTGCTGTCAGGGTTAGGCTTGTATCCCTTCAAAGGATATGATGTTCTGTAAATAATATGTCTTTGGTAGCCACTGTTGTGGTTACTGTTGTCAGGAGAGCTAATAAAACTGACAAGTAGAAAGAGGTGATCCTCCTCAAAGAACTGACTGCTAGAACCCTCTCACGCACCTTGTTCCTGCCCTTTGCCTTGGGCACGGCCGTCTCTCAGTTCCCGTGATTAGTCTGTTGGCAGGCAAGAATTGCGATATCAGTTCCACTCCTGATAGGTGGAAACAAACAGAGTGGGGTTTTTAGCACTCAGTAACATAACTTAGAACACAGTGAGATCCCAATCTGGCCTTTACCACATGCATCTTGCCAGAAGACGCAGAGAGGCAGCATTAACTAGGCCCTTTTCCAATTAAAACCTATGTAGAGTAGGGAAAACCATTCTGAATGGAGGATTAGGAAAGTTGTCTGAATTTTTCTTTAGTAAGCCCTGCTCAGAAAAAAACCAAGGCATGCTTAGTAAGCCTTATAATACATTACTAAATGAGGCCCCATCTAGTTATTCAAGTGAAGTGTAAGTTTTCATCCCAGACAGATTTCCTGATGTGGCTGCACCACAAGCCATCCTGCTAGGGGAACCAGCAGCAATGGAATATGCATAATAATAATAATGTGAAGTAAATATATCTCACAAAATAATTAGCTGGAGGTATATGTTATGAAGACTCAGCAAATATTCACAGTGTACTACAGCTGTGCCCTGTGAGGATTTTAGCCACACTTAGAGTCAGGGCTATGCTATTACAGCTATATATCAGGACTTTATAGCTTAAAAACAGTGGGGTTTTTTTATAATTTTAACTAAAGTTTTCTTAGGGGGTGGCAAGAAAGGAATAATTATTTTGCTCTATTAAGATTTAATATTTGGATCTACAGAATTCTTCTATAAAGCCACTTAAATTGTTTCATTCATAGGAAAACCATCTGTTGTTGACTCTGATACCTCACTATACTTAAAACTACTCAGAAATTAGTGGCTAGGACCTCTTGCTGTTTGTCTTTTTAACTGACAGTGCAATGCTGCCCCATTCAGTTTTGAAAACACCTGTCACTTTTTTTAAATGTATTCTTTTTTCCTTACACCACATTTGTTTTAAAGCTAAACTATTTGACAACAAATCCGTACCACTGGGAGTTTTACTGCTGACTTCAAGGGGAACACAGCTGAAATCTGTATAGATCTTTACCTGGGTTTGAACAGACTTTAGATGAGTGCCTCTAGTTTCATTTTATACTCAGCTGTCAGTCTTGAGTTAAAATGAAAAAATGCAGCTCCCTCAGGTGAAAAAACAGAATCATGTTTTTCTTGCATCTTCACTGTACTCATGGACAATGCTTAGTTGATACATCTTTGTGTATTTCTTGTAAATGAAAGCCATGGCATTTCAAAAGCAGCCCTTCCATAACCTTGAACTTTCAGTATATGATTTTCCACGTTATCAAAACTGTTGTGTCTTAAATTATGATGAGCTGTAGAACTTCACAGGAATTGTGCCTTGTATGTCTTGGCAAATTATAAAGAAAATTTATGTGAGTGGGGTTTTTTAGAAGGTTCCTTAGTTGCATGTCACTTTCCACTCCTTAATTCCATCTTTCCTCTTCCTTGGAGAGGAAGGGCATATTCTGCAATTATCTCAAGAGCCTCATGAATGGTCCATATCTACTTAAGTATTCCACCTTGAGGTCAGCAATAAACTTGAAATATAACTCACATGATATGTTTCAGCATCTTAAAAGAAAATGTTTAACAGTTCATGGTGAAAAATAAACCAAAAATTTTCCATACACAGTGAAGACTTTTTCTTACACTTCTCTTTCTACAGAAATTAGATAATGTTCCCATATATACACCATACACAAATATATATATAATAAAAACCCCCTCCAAACTTTCTTGAAGTAATAGTGTTTAAAAATTGATTTCAGTTAGAAGTAATAAAGGCAATTAAACAGCAAAGAGTTCTGAGATTAATTTTAAAAAGTTCACCTACTTTCTTAATATAGGGTCATTACAAACATTCATCTCTCAAGCATTTTTTTGTCCTTGTTTCAGGATAGAGAATATCTGAGCATAATAAACAGGTACAGTCACTCTAATTTTAACTGTCTTAAAAAGCCAAAGGTAGGAGATAGTCATACACAACTCTCCACTATAGTGTTACTTAGGCAATTTAAGTCAATCTTTGTGGTTATTGAGATATGTACAATTTATTTTTTCTGTGTGTTTTATATTTTTATCTTTCTAAAGATATTATGACTCCTTACACTTGTAAGTTAGCACATGACAACCCAGATTCATTTGATTTGTCAGCTGAACTGTTTTTCAGGAGACTCTCAGTATTTCTGTCAAGTTGGTGCTTGATAAGGGTTAAAAACAAAATAACAAACTTGAAAAATCAGCTCTTGACTGCAACAATCCAGTTGAATTTGCAGCATCCGGGAAGAAAATCAAAACCTTCCTGAGAAGAATTAACACAGCAATAATGAGAGCAACATAATGCATGATAAGACGTGTTTTGGTCTTGTGTCATTGAACATTATCTCCACTGTGTAAGTAACAGTATCTTTTCTCACATATTGCTAGCCTTTAAAAAGTGCACATGCAACCTTAGATTTTCCCTGCCCATCTGGCTACTGAAATCTCTGATAATAAAAACAATGAAATCCAAGACATGACAAGTTTCCATCTGAAATCTAGTGGGACCAAAAGTTAAAAGTTGCTTCAGAAATGCTGCCTCTGTTCATGTCTGTTTCTTTAAATGACAACACTGCAGGGCTCGACATTAGCCTCTCATTCTTTTTCATTAGTATCCATCAGGTAAAGGACATTGTGATTGGGCTGCTGCTGGCATTTGATGTTTGACCAAGATGCCATCTTTCTGGGCAAGGAATACTTGGTTCAGCTTTTAAACCCACAAAGAACTCCCTAAAGTGAACTTCACATTCAGGTTTTATTTAGATCATCCCAGGCACTATGAATCACTTCCTATTGTGGATAATTCAAACATCTAAATTCCTATGTCATAAAACTTCAAATTTATGCCTTCTGCCTCAAAATAACACAGCATAAAATTAAAATCAAAATCTGATCCAATTCCTTTCATTTTCTTAAATGAAAGAGGACAATCTTTTCTATCTCCAGAGGTATACTACAGGCAGAATGTCCAGATGGATGTCAAATAGTAGATAAAAGTCAGTGACTTATGAATAGTTTCATTTATTCGTCTACAAGCACCTTAAAAATAATAAAGACAAACATAATTTTTACAGGTGGAGAAACCGAAGTCTGAAGGTAAATGCTGTAGTCACTGCTACAGTATAGGAGAGGTTCAGACCTGGAAACAAACCAGAGCTGGACCCAGATATCTTCTTGGGTCTGAAGTATAAAACATGGCAAGTACTAAATGTAAAAGGTTGTAAGAGGTTTATTTAGCTTACTGTCTTTTGCTTAGATATTATGGCAGGACAGATTATTCCACATGGTCTTACTTAACTGATAGACTCTTGTAAAAGAATTTTGAGTTACCACGGTCTTACATCATAGTCTGTCTGTGCAGTTTGTAATTTCTGTATCTTGTTAGATTTGCTTCTGTTGCAGCCACTACAGAGGAGCTCCCCTTGTGCCCTCCCTTACCTTCTGACAGTCAGCACAGTCCATTACTGAGAGGAGAAACCTGTCAATCTCTTATGAGGCAAAATAGGAACCTAAGTACTAGGTAGCAGACTAATTAAATAATGAGAAACACAAGAAACTGACGTAACTGAAATAAGTTTATTCAGCCAACGACCAGATTTGACCAGCAAAAATGAGCTCTGAGAAAAAGTTTAAGTCTATGGTTTAATTACTGGTGTGATTTCATGGTAGATTAGATTAAACATCTATGTGGAATTATATGCTGTATTATTAGAAAAGATCAACAGCCACCTGTTTCAAATGGGGCTGACTCTAAAGAAGTGACCTTGACAGTGGCAACTGATACACAGTTCTGCCAAACTGCAAAGGATGTTCTCTTAAGGATCCAAATCTTCCAGACTGCCTTCAGTTTATTTCAGATATGACTCAGTTTCAATATAATTTAAAAATGGGTTAATTAGATTTTGGAATAAATTAGCTTTCCATAGTTCAGAATGTTTCAAAAAAGGAGCTGCACAACTGTTAATCTTATAGATAGTAAAAAATTAAATTGTTTACAATAAGTAGAAGGCTGGGAAGAGATTTACTGTGATAGAAGCCCTGAAAAGGCTTTCAGAAATGTATTTGCTTTCATGCAAATCATAGTTGTTTGTCCATTGCAGTTTCCATGTAAAGTAAAACCAGGGACTAAAAAGCAACATTACAATCCAGGAAAGAAACAATACCAAATGCTAAATGTCTTATTATGAATTAATTTGCAGTCCCTAATGGCAATTGAAATTGTCTTGACAGGAACCTGGGTAAAAGAAACACTTCTAATTGTTAATGTCAACAACAAAATAAAATAAATGTCTGCACAGAGAGTGGTGTATCAACTTTGGAATAACTACATTTATCAGGATTTATTTTTTCATGAGACAGATTGTATTTAATATGTAGGTTTCAATCACCATGATGTAGCTTCACATTGTTCTAGAGAGCATGTTTCAGGCTGATGCTATAAATTTATTAAATAGAGTGTGTTTTGTGACAAAGTAGATCATCCAATCATGGAAAAGAAGCAAGTACTTGGCTTTAGGCAACCAAACACTGATACCCAAAGGAGTACTTGCAAGCAGTCAGTTTGCAATAACACAGGCTACAAGTTGCTTGTGCAGAATAATCAGCAAGTAGTTGGGAGGAACAAACAAATGGCAGCAATCATTGTCCGCTTGTAGGTAATTACCACAAGAAGAAAAAGAACTAAAGTAATTGAATAAAATGTACATAGATTGTTTACTCAGCTCTATTAACAACAAGCAGCACGCTCTCATTAAAACTAAGAGATGAGAAATAAAACATTGCTTAGAGCCTCAGTGAAACAGTGATATTGGTTTCCACAACATTACCTGGCATTTTAAAGAACACTAACAGAAAACAAGAATTCAAAAGGATCCCATAAACACTTTTGCAAGTTTACTTATTCTGTACAGGCTATGTACTATGAGTTGAATACAGTTGCCACTGCAAAAGATTTCACTGAAATTTGGGCAGCATGTAGAGCTGGATTTCACCACTTCTGATGTCAAGAACAGTCTGCTTTTTATTTTGATAAATCTTAACAACCGGTACCAGGAAAAGAGATAAAAATGCTGAATTCCAGTCAGAACAGCAAGAAACTTTTGATAGTAATTTTTTAGGAGAAAATCCTTTTGCAATCATGTTTTTGTTTGTTTGTTTGTTTGTTTTTGGGGTTTTTTTAATATATATGTTTCTGCTTTTGTATTGTTTTAACTGATTTTTCTGATGACTATATTTTCTTTTTGTGATAGGGGAACTTAATTTTTATCTTTAAAGAAGTTCTTCTTGGCCTAAATGAATCTTTCCATTTACCCTCCCACAATTTGTCAGCTAGTCCAAGAAACCTAATCTACAAAATAATAAAAGCACAACTGAACAAGTCAGCTTCTCTTTACTCATAGAGACAGTCTGTGAAGATTTCACTTCCCTCAGGGTTATAGGTAGCAGGCATTAGAGAAGGGATTGGAAAGGTATAAAATTGTTTTTACTGCTGCACCATTCATTCTGCTGGGCAGATTGTCCTTTAGAGGAGTCACACAGGCCAAGATTGCAATTTGTAGTTTGGTTTTACAGACACTACCTATAGTTTATGCATAACTATATGTATGTTCATGCTGTACATGACATACACTGACATACTTTTATTGATACCCACTTTTGTCTGCTTATTCTAGTCTTTTTCTTCTCTGATACAACTCTTCCTTTCAGCGTTTTAAAGATATTTGTTAACTTGATGACAAAGCTAAATTTAGGTCCAAAAAAAAACCCCAGAAAAGTTCCAGTATTGGCTAAGATTATTTTTGAACTGCAACCTTGCCTTTCAAGACAGTTTTTATACAATTTTAAAACAACATTCACAACAAAGGCATCCTTAAAACCACTTTTACATTAGTAGGTCATACAACTGAGTCCACAGGGAAAGAACCTTATTTATTATTTACATTTTAGCAGCACACCTTGTGTAAGGCTCTGTCCATAGAGACAGCCAAACAGGTGGTTCCATTGATTTCCTGCAGAATTCCCAAGTACAGGTTTTCAAAAACCCCCCAAAGAGCTGAATGCTGTCCAAAGTAGAAGAGCAAGGAGATGGTATCTGGAGGCTGTATACCTTGGTGTTGGCAGCTGTACTTTGGCTGTGCAACATACCATGGGGCAGAATTCTCCAAACTGGCTTGAAAAGTTAGGTCTAGAGCTGGAAATAACTTAGGGACATAAATTTAGCATGCAAGATAATTAGCCCAAATGAGAGGAAAGCCTAATTAGCTGGGACAATACTCCCTACTAGCTGTGCCTGCCATTCTTATGGTGATTCCATGTAGATCACTGCTGCTTGCAGTTTTTAGATTTAACCAACTTTTGCTCCCAGTGAACACTGGTGTGGGCTTGAATTTAGAGACTGGGGGGACCAAAAAAAAAAAGCTTTCATATCTCTGGCATTTTTCCTGGTTTTGCCATAAATATGTCTCTGAATTCAAGGATCTCATCTTTCTTTTCCTGATTTTACTGCTCAGAATCAGTGTGGGAGGGAATTAATTCATAATTCCAAAAGTAGTAAGAGGTTGGAAGAAAAAAAGTGATATATTTACCTGAAGATATGCTTCCCTAAAGAGTCAAGTAGATCTCAAATTCTTCATAAAGAAAAAGAATAAGCAACTAATTTATTTTCCTGACCCAACTCTAGGAATGGAAATTTTGGACGTGCCTGGAAAAAAAACACAAATAAGCACTTAAAAATTAGGCACAATCAGCAAAATTGAGAGTGGTTACTGAAATATTGCACTTGTCACGTTGATTTGACAAGACAATGAGATATAAAGGAAAAAGAAGCATAAGAGATTAATCTCATGACAGGCATGGGGAAAATGAAGGAAAGGACAAAGAAGGAATTTGTGTACTTTAGGGCTCAGGAAAAAAAATTATTCTGCTGGTGAATCAGCACTGAGCTCAGATGAGTTGAGCTGATTCTTATTGTCTTAGGATGTCCAAGGCTGGAACTTATATGGCTTTCCTTCAGTACACAAGAAAAACAGAAAGGTGAGCTAACTCTTTTCACTGTAATTTTTCTTTTTTTCTTCAAAACTAATTTCTTAAAAAATCAGTTATTTACCAACAGTTTCACATTCAGTCTTCTCCAATTTCTTTCTGTTATCCCATAGTTCTCAAAAGGAGAAAGAGTAAAATGTGAGATGAACAGTAAGATAAGGCTTCTGGGATCAATTCCATCACTACTAAGGGCAAGAGGACATGGGTTTATGGTCTGAAGGTCAGTTCAGTGTTTTCTCCAGAGGACCCATTTTCTGGAACATAAACATGTAATTTAAAGTATATTGTGTCAGCAGCATTTCTGGGGCCTGATCCAGCAGCAATAATTGCAAGTTTCTGGGCAAGGTGGCGTTTGGGTTCTCATTAGTGCAATAGGGTTGCAACTGCATAGTCATTTGCACTTCTGCTCTCTGTGATCAACTGTTGGCAGCTTACCTATCCAGCAAGAGGCCAATGTGCTGCAAATATGGGGGCACACATCCCCTCATTGCCTCCTGCCATCACTGTATTTTCCAAGTTGCTGCCACACAGTTTGAGGAAGAAAACCTTACATGAAGGTGGTGCTTGTGTTTTTAGTCTTCTAATATTATCTCTGATGGACTCTATTTACCCTTTATCCTGTGTAAGGCTCTTGAAGAAAATTATGTGGTCAAAGGAGAAAGCATTTGCTTTGAGTTCTTATCCATCGTATGAGACTAGGGGTGAGATGTAGACAGAGAAATTAATAACATGAATCCCCAAACCAGACAATTGCTAAGTAGGATAAAAATGCTGTAGCCCTTCAATGTTACCATCTTTCTCTGTGGGATGCATATTGTCTGCCATGTGGCTTGGACTTATATTCAGCTCACTGTTCCCTTGTTCACAGCATAATTGCATTCATTTAACAGATCCCATTTTTAGCTATTAAAAAAATAAATAAATAAAAATCCTTCTTCCCTCCCAAGTGAGGTTTACATCTAAGTTATTTCTGTGCTTAGTCACATTTTTTTAAACCTTAAAGTGTCTGCTGGACCCAAACACCATCAGCTGTGTCTAGAGAGTGCGTACACATGTATTTAGATACACACCCACGTACACATGAAAAGACATTACTCATTCAAATTTATCTCTGTGCATTAAAACATATTTTCACACATAAGTGCATAAACACAGAATTCATTGTGCCTCTACCTTTAGTTCTAACAAATAACAAAAACTGTTTGATAAACTTTGTCAACGTGCAGAGACACAGTCTGAGTTCAGCTGTAGCACGTGTGTCTATACACACACGCATGTCTGCATGGGTGTGTGAGCTGTGTGTGTGTACAGACACACAAGAACTGTCTCCACACTCTTCCTAATTTGTGAAGCATGCTTTCCTGTTAAGGCACTGTGAACAGCAAATGAAGCAGAAAGCACCTAGTACTTCACAAGTCAGATACTATCTTGAGGCTCCAAGGATTTCTTAATTGAGTAGGGTGAGGTCAGGAGCTAAAATGACTGAGCAGCAATGATGTGTGCAAAAACATTTTTGCTGCTTCAATTTCCTTTCCTGACATCCAGGAAATATCTCTCAGAGAAAGAAGAAAACCTTTAGAGTGTCACCAGTGCAGGAGGACAGGATTTACACTGAAGAGTTGAAAGAATAAAGAATGTATCCAATGCAAAAATTTATGCAAGAGAGTACAGGCAGCATTAGTTTGCAATTGTGAAATCAGGATACTGGGCTTATTTCAGCTCCTGCCCCAAATATAGAGTGTGTACACTTTATCTTTCTTTATCCCTTTATCTTCCAATTAAATTGGAAATGCTTTGTTGTAGGCATTGAACTCTGCACAGCTCCAAATAAAATCAAGATTCAACTCAGGGAGAGGGCCACTGAAAATATTTGGGTAAATATCATAGGTATGTAAAACAACAGTCAATCTACTGATGCCTTACATGATTATTAACCTGAAATAGGAACTAATGCTGATTAATTAAGATGGATTTTACATATCCAGTGAGCAGTATTCTCCTACATTCATATCAGAAAACACGCATAATAATTTGTATATTCTTGTTGGCTTTAATTTGACTGCTAGTGTATAAACTATCATATGTGCTGGAACAGACATACATCAACAGCCATCATGATGACCTTACTCCCCATGACAGTTTCATACTAATGAAATATTGTTTAAATGGTCGTCATTTCCACAGTCTTCAGGACCTTTTGTGAGTGGCCTTTGAAATCGGTAATTCCAAATTGAATTAGTATTCTGCTTTTCATTTAAATCTAGAACTGCTTACATTCAGAATCATGTTAAAGTTCCATGAACTTTACAAATACTACACTTTCACGATGGATAATGCACTCAATGAACAAAAATATTTGATTACTTCTTAAAACTGGAAATATCTTGAGGAAAAAACAGTATTAACAGATACATTCTAGGAATTTAATTGTTAATTTATCTCACAGAATGTGTGCCAGGTCAGGTGACTAATGTCTCCATATTTACCAGAATTACTAGTTTACATGACTCTGCTATGTCCTTTTTTCCCAAATTGTACCAGAATTTTTTTCTCTCTTGCTCCTTTTTTTTTTTTTTTTTTTTTTTTTG
>VYXD01014540.1:282928-294325 GCA_013397195.1 Hylia prasina
TTTTTTTTTTTTTTTTAGTTAGCTATTATTTTCTATATTTTCTATTCCTCACTCTTTCAGGTCTCCCTTTCATTGCATGACTCATTCTATGGCTTTCTACACCCTTTCTTTTTCCACAGTGTCTAAGTCCACATCTATCTACTTCTGCTTTTATCTGCTTTTATTCCCCAAGTCCAAGATCCCTATTTCTCCATATCTTTATAATACAATCAATTCCATCTTGATTTTGCTGATAACACACAATATCCAGTTCCTGCTTCACAGTTTGGCCACCAATTGAAATTTGATTGACTGGCTGAGCATAGATAGGACTGAATAAGCTGTTATTTAAATCTTTTCATGGCCAGCTTTTTAAAGTGCACCAAAAAAATGGAAACCATCAAACTTCAGCGCATGTCAGCAAATTTCAAACTCACTGTGTTTAATTGGCTTTGGAAAAATAATCTTTCAAATCTTGCCTTTTCCGTATACTGAGACAGTATATTCACAGAATCACTCCAATCTACTCTGGAGTGCTGAACCCTGGCAGTGAATTTTGAATGCCCCACTCTCTCTGAAATCTTTTTTGCTGCAGCAAGTTTTCAGTATCATTGAAGTCTTGGCACGCTAGTTTATGTATAATTAATATAGACCACTTAAGTTTTGTTCAAAAACACCAAAGAACTGTGGTTTATGTTATTTGGATTCTACCTTGCCAACAAAGATTAGGAGTTGAGATTCTATCATGCGTTGAACTTTTTTATGGGACCCGAGTAACTGATGATGAAAAGCAGGTCTTTCCTCCCAGAAAATAAATCTTTAGCAAATTCTTCAGGTCTTTGAACACAGAAAAAAAAAAAAAATCAAGACTTGTACCACACACTATGTTTATCCTAAATTAATACAAAGTAGACAAAAGTTAAATATTTAAGATATTGTCCATCCACTGGGGAAAGCAATTTTCCATAAACACTGTCAGATTTCAAAGAAGTGGTTTTCAATAAGCCATAAAATTAATATCTGAGAACACCGCTTTGATGACATTCCCCTCCTAAATGGGACCTTATCCTTCTGAACTTTTGTTTGAAAATTTCATTTTAATCAGGCTCTACGAGCCCGCTTTAATTTTTTAAGAAAGAATTAAATACATCTTTGATGAGGAGGCTTGGGCAAACAAAGCAGTATAGAAAAACCAAAAATGACTGAATATTTTTCTCTTCTGTCCTCTGAGTTAAGCCCCCTTCAAGGACTAGACAGAATAAATAATATTGGATTAATGTAATGTATCTTTCTGGTGAGATCAGGAAGAAACACAAATAGAACGGTAAAACTAGTATTTCAAAATGGCCTTCAAGAATACTCACTGTGTTTGTTTTGTATGGTTCTGGGTCCAATAGAGACCAAACAGCACTTTGAGAAAGAATAAAAAGGTACTGTTAAAAAAGGTGAAATTAATGTTTTGGTCAGAACAAAAGTCATGTTTCCCTCATTCTCACAGAGAGTTTGCTGCTTAATTTCCCATGCTTTGTGTCAGCAGAGGTTTGAGTCTATTATTCATTTTGGAAAAGGAAGACAACGTTGATCCTCTAGTCAGATTGATTCCCATGATCCATCAGGTTCTCAGGCACTGTCCGTTGTTGAGTATGTGAGTTGACTAAAACACCAGGTGATTACTTTGCATGGTGTTCCACTGCAACAGAACAGTTGAGCCTTTCAGAGCTTCAAGCACATCATAAAATACAGGTGGCTGCTCATACAAATGTTGAAGACAATATTCAGATACCCCTTTTTTAACTTTAGTTTTAATTTGGTTAATTTCCATACTGCAAAATAACTTTTGATGTCATGCGGTGCTTTCTATGGTTAATATTTCATATATTACACAAGCTGTCAGAAGAAAGCTGGGTATATTGTCTGGGGACATTTGGGACATTTGGCAGTCAGCAAGCATAAGACGCAGCTCAGATTTTTGGTATCAGCTTATTAAAGTCATATGTCTTAAAATCCAGCAGAGAGATTTCTATGAACAATGAAGAAAATGTTCATTCCTAGCTGAGATAGTTAACACCTCATTAGAAGGAAGAGATTACTTGCTTTTCAGGAGAGTTAACATTATTGAGGAACGAAAGTAAGAATGATGGGAGATAGGAGAGGTTTTGTTTCTAAGTTTCACTAGAAAAACATTAGCTGTGATCAGATGGCTGAGTAGCCTCATTCACAGTGGGATAAGAACTCAGTTCAATACAGAACTGCTTAGAGACTCCTTGTAGAAGTTTTGTTGAAACTAAATTGAACAAAAAAAATTTAGTCTAGAACCCCTAAGGAGTATCTGAAACATGCTCAAACAGTATTACACTTATCTATGAGAACATTTGGAGAACAGGTACATTTTCAGGACACTCAGAAAAAGCAGAGTACTGATCTGTAAAGGGAGAGGTAGGAGGAAGCACAAACCAGGATCAGAATTTCAGAGTTCCTAGTAACATAAAGGTATAGATAAATATAGATTGTATATACATATAGATAGACATAAGAATTACTATGTTTTAAAAACTAGTAACAACAAACCAACCAAGCAAACAAAAATCTGGTTTTAAAACTCTAAATAATAAGTTGGGAAGTAACATCCAGTACAGATTTGTAAAGAAGAAATTACATCAGGTCAATCTGATTAGGTTTTCTGATGAAAGGTAGTTGATAATTTGTGGAGAAGTAGTGGAAGGCATCATAGGTGAAGAGATTAACAGGTATGCTGCTTATAAATTCAGAGAATATTCAGACAGAGTAAAACTATAATTTTCAGAACCCCAAAATTTTTGGACGGAATAATCTTTCTATTTATTCCTTGCAGATAGAACAGGAAGAAATGGGTTTAAATGACAGCAAAAAAGATTTGGGTTGGCAATTGGGAGAAACCTTTTCAGCTATAGGCATAGCAGAGCACTAATGTACACTGCCAAGGGAAAACATGCAAACTTCTGTCACTGGAAGTTTTCAAAAACTGGTGAGACAAAAATCTGTCAAGAATAGTTTAGTCATAGTTGATCTTGCCTTTGGGCAATAAGATGTATTAGATGATCCCTTGGGCATTTATTTACTATGATTCTGTGATTCCCATGTAAACATAATGCTGTTGATTCAAATTCAATTAATGTCTAGAAACTTACATAAATTATTTTAAGAAAAAACAAAGAAAAATAAAATATACACCCAAAGAAATGTTACATGTGAAGGTTAGACAGTTTTCATTGTTTTACAAAAATCATAAGGATAAGGAATGCCTGAATGAAGCTACATCTCCATGATGAGCTTCTGCCTCCATGTCGTCTGCTGGCTACAGTTACATCTCACAGCACATTTAGGTACCTGCCTTTTTCACTACCTGCCATTTCAATGTACTAGGTGTAGCAGAACTTTCAACTCAAATAGTTTGGTATCTGGAAAAGTGCTCAGAAGTAAAGATTCAAACTAAATTATTTGTGTAATGACATCCCTCCAGAATACATGCCCGTTACCCTCAGTGTCCAAAACAACAATTAAATTTGTCCAGGGGTTATAAGAAGACACCCAGAAGGGCTTTTGAGGGTGCAGAACTGGCAAGGACCACATGACAGAGGTATGGCTTCTCATAAGGGCTTGGCCAGCCTGCTTGCTCAGTCTTGGAAGCTGAGTTTGCTTCAGGAAGGGCATTGTTAAGAGCACGAGAAGTTTGAAGAAAGCTCCAAAAGAATTTTATTCTACATAACAGAGGCTGTTAGCTGGCACTGAACACTGAACAGTTAGCATCTCCATCACTGCTTTGCTCCATAGATTTCATTTAATCCTCTTTACTTAAAGCACTTACCTGAGGAAAATAAAATAAAATTTAGGTATCTTAATCTCCTATTTTCCAACTCAGTAATACTGAAAGATTCAGAAAATTGAAGTTACACTTCCTTTTGACTACAGAGAGAACCTAGGCAGGCCAAGACCCTCATTCAAGCACATCAGAGAAGTCTGTCAAGATAGGAGTGAGGAAGGTAAAGTTCTGGGCCCAGGTTATCTGTGTAAGTCAAGAGACATGAATTAGGGCTAACTCCTCAACACTTCACTCATCAGCCAGGATAACTTTGCAGTGTGTAGATCAATTGGATATTCTACAGAAGAGTACAAAGGCCCTTACAACAATGTACCCTCAAAACCACTTTCCTGTTTCCTTGATCTTAGAAATGTGTGATAGGAGGTCTCTGTGGCAAGGATACAGCTTTCAAAAATATGAAGAGCTCTGTATAATCACAATGAGATATGAAGGTGCAGGGAGTGGAGAAAGCTGAAGGCATTGTCCTAATCTCTATTGTAGGGTTGCATTTTCTGCAGGAGTATCTTTCTGTTCAAGACAACTGCATCCCTAAGGCTGATCCTATTTTTTCTTTTTTTTTTTTTTTCAGAAGAAACAATTGTTTACAGAGGCTGAGTTCTTATTCATGTGCAGCACTTGGTAGGGAATCAGGCCCCATAGTAGGAAGTACTGAACATCTTGAGAAAGCTGCAGCTGCCTTTTGCAGACTCCAGAGGCACGTAAAGTTCAGACTGTGTTTGTATCTTCAATAAACTGAACACTACCTAAACTGAAACAAACTTCAGAAGCTGTTGGGGATCTGGGATCATTATGGCAGATGTCTGAAAAAGAGAGATTATCATAAACTAACTTGTGTGTGTGCATTTATGCACATCTTTGTGCAGATAGACAAACACACAGTTATTCACTAAAGCATGTGGTATTAGATAACTGTGAAATAGAGTCAGGTGTATTCAATTTTAATAGGAGACAAAACTGCATTCTCTATTCTAGAGCAATTCAGTTGCTGATGGGGATGGCTGGAGACCCCTTTAGATTAACTTGGCAGTGGCATTATGGCTGCTCTGTGGGTATTTTAAAAGACAATCTAACTATGAAAAAACCAAGTAGAATTACTAAAATTCAGCAAAGTGCTTGGGTGGCTGAGCTTCTCACAGTGAAAAAACCCAGGGTCTTATGTAATCCAAGACATGCAGTTCCGCATCAAGAAAAGTTTCTTAATTTCCAGTGCATCACCTAAGTTAATATAATTGCAAATAGAACTTCTTTTAAGTCTCATATTTTCTTATGGTCTGGTAATTTTCCAATATTGCACCTTTAAAGTATGGAGGTACAATGTGATAATCCCAGATGGATCCAAAAATCTAATTATTACAGTGAAGGAACAAAAAATGAAACAAAAGCACCAAATTCCTCATCAGAGTGAACAAGAATGGTGCAACTTCAGGTTCACATCAACACAGGGATTCAGAGGGCTAGAAACATACTTATAATGATGCATACTGTGTAAACTAGTTCTACACAGCAGTTGTGAGGCTGCACCTGGAATATAATGTCCAGTTTCGGTCCCCACAATTGAAAAATGATGCAGACAAACTGGACGGGGTCCAAAGGAGGGCCATGGAGGTGATCAAAGTGCTGGAGAGCCTGCCTAGGAGGAAAGACTGAAGGAGTTAACTCTTTTCTCCCCAGGGAGAGAAGGCTCAATGGGGAGAGAGCTCATCACAGTATTCCACTAGTTTTAGGATAACTACAATGGTGACAAAAGTTCCCTCTTCACAAGGGACCATGGGATGAAAACAAATGGCAGAGGGTAAGAGCTGTACTGGGAAAGGCTTCATCTGGACATAAGAAATGAGTTTTTTACAGTGAAAACAAGTAATTCTCTGGAACCATTGGTCATGGCAATTCCCATCATGGAGAAGTTTCCAAGATGCAATTGAACAGGGTTTTAAATAGCATTATCTAGGCTTCCTTTTCTACAGAATGTTGGACTGGGTGATCTATCACAGTCCTCTCCAAGCTGTGCTGTTTTGTGATTGATTCTATAAACACAAAAAAGCACAGATCTGTTTCTTCTCTTCTACTATCTTCTTATATTGCTTTTCTTAACAGCAAATGATTCACAGCTTTCTTTTAGAAGAAACTATTCTATTCCTTCAAAAGAATATGCATGACAAATCCTTTCTGGCAGGAGTGAGGCTCACATGCATCAAATATTCCAGATTTTACCACAAGACCTTTCTTTTTACTACCTGTTTGTATGGCATCACGTTAGTCTACAGTAATTTCTTGTGTAGTGTGGATTATGTATGCACTGCATTATGAGTCTGAAGGAAAGGCTGAAAACTTATGCAGACTGCTTAGAGCAGCCTGCTCCAAAGTTCTCAGCTTTGCTTTGGAATGGCAGTCATAGTTTAAGTCTGAGACATTCTCTCTGCATTTGAATGCAGTGTTTCTCTGTTTTTCTTTATAAATAGAGTAATCCCAGAAATGAGCTGCTAAACATTCAGCTGATGAGAAGGTAAATAAGCAAGCTCCACTTTGAGTATCACGGTTCACTCCATTTAGTACGTACTTTGGTGTCCAGGTTTGGCTCAAAGAAACATTTTTCCTACCCTTCATTTTGGCATAATGACTCCCAGGTGGCAGCAATTGCTGAGGAAGGTAGGTTCTCCTAACAAAATGGTTTAATGCTTCGTAGCCCACTGTTAAGAATGAGGATTTGAGGTTTTGGTCTCTGTTTCAAAGACTGCGTGTGCACTTGACTTTAAATGGGGAAGATGCTGAAATGGTGTTAGGAGGAGGGAATGTCCCGGACTGGTGTCTAGACTTTCTTCCCAGTCTCAAATGGAAAAATACATACTTAAGGAAAAAAGTTAAATGGGATTTTGGCGTGTCAGATTTTCAAAGCTGAATTCTCAGAGATCGTCCGCAGCTGAAGTCCAACCTTAACAGCATTTTCTTGCTATTCTTTACAACTTGCTCATGAGCAGTGATTTTGATAGGCTTAGGCAGTTAGGCTCCCAGCAAATCCATGCTTAAATTCCTTTTAAGTGAGCATGCTAAATTTTCCTTTTACTTTCAATGCACGGACATTTATAAAGTGTATCTGTCAATTTACATAAACTATTGAGAAAAGTGAAAAGGCAAAGTAATTTCCTTGATTTTCCCTGCTAGCTCAAGTTTATGAAGTAGAACACAGGGTGCAAGCACAATTTTTATATATCTCCCATTGAAGAAAGATGCTTTTGACATCTGGAGTCTTTCTAGACTTTTAATTTTAAGATAAATTTAATAATATATATTCTTTCTAGATATAGCCTAGTGATATTTGGAAATTTCTCTTATCTCTCTAAATATACTGAAAACAACAATGAAAAAGTAAAAAATATCGTGTATTAATGACACAAATGGAGAGATCGCTGCTGTAGTTAAAGGTAATAACAGAATTTGAATTTTCCCGTTTTGCCTTTATATATTTTTGGTCACTGTATGCAACATTAACTTCTAGTTATCCTATGTTATTGAGAAATGATGAAAAAAGAGTTTAAACCATTATAATGTATTTATACTAAAATAAGTATAGAGTACATTATACAAGGGAGAAGAAATATGTGGATATTTACTAGAAAAACTACCATATAGCCAGTTAATAGATTATAGGGAAAAGAATGAAAATTATACTTGCTAATTTGTACTGAGCTCCTAGAGAAATAAATTTGGAGGATACTTAAGTGATTTTTTAAATACAAAAAATAATGAGGCAAGCACATCCATCACTTAATGCTCTTTGTTAATTTTAAAGGAAAATACTTTCTTTTGCTTCTTTCCCCATACCTGAGCCATTTGCTTTCTGTTTTTTATCCTTTATTTTTGTTTGTTTGTTTTGTTTGTTTGTTTTGTTTTGTTTTTTATAATTTGCACAGCCTGCTCCACAGCACATGGATATTCTTGAAGGAACTGCAGCCCATGAAGAGACCATGCTGGACCATGAAGGACTACAGCCCATGGGAAGATCTCACACTGGAGCAGAATAAAAGTGTGGGGGAAGAAGCATTAGAGAGAAGCTATTAGACTGACTGCAGCCCCTCACTCCTCATCCCTCTGAGATACTTGGGAAAGAGGATGTATAGGAGTTGGAGATGAGGGAGTGAAACTAACCTGTGGAACAGCAGGGGGTGGACTTTAGTTTTTGTCTGTTCTTGTCTGTTTTTCACCATCAGACTGTAAATTATATTAGCTGTAAATCAGCTAATATTCCCCAGATTGAATCTGTTTTGTTCATGACAGTAACTTGCTAAATGACCACCCCATATGGATCTTGATGCACCAACTTTTCCATTTTATTTTCTCCCCCTGTCCTGTTGAGGAAAAGGAGTGAGAGAGTAGCTGGGTGTGCATCTGGAAGCCAGCCAAGGTCAAGACACCACAGATTCTTTCATTTTCTGGAGCTTGCAGAAAAACTTGAAAGCCAACAGATTTTATCTAGTCAAAAAATATTCCGTGTTTGAAATACTTGTGTCAATGTGAAGCCTAATGCATGTTTCTCCCCTTCAGGGTGAAAGACAAGGTTTGTGGAAAAATACTTAGAAATTAGCCTGCCATTTTCTGTAACATATGTGAAGTCAGATTATGTCCATAATCCACTGTCAGACATGCACTTTCTTAAAAGTAAACATGTTAACATACGTGTATACGCTCCTAAACATAATAATTTCTCCTAGTTTTGGTATAAGAAGGTATTTTAGCCCACAGACTTCAGTCCTTGATGTGTACATGTCACTGAAGCAGAAGGCAAGGCTAGTTTGAAAGACAACCAAAAA
Organism: Hylia prasina; assembly: GCA_013397195.1. Lineage (NCBI taxonomy): Eukaryota > Metazoa > Chordata > Aves > Passeriformes > Sylviidae > Hylia > Hylia prasina. The sequence goes on from VYXD01014540.1 coordinate 291,572, forward strand.
AGCTATTTGAATAAGAATGGAAAATACTGATTTAATTAGGGCAACAATGAATAACCAACCTCTGGGTCAAATGAGTCATAGAGAAAAAAAAAAAATACTCCCTTTAAAATACAGTGACATAGTAATTGCTTTTGATAGTGTAATACTTTGGTTAAGGCAAAGATCATATACGTTCCTCTCCTTCCCAAAGAGTGACACATAACAGAAGATGAAAAAACTCTCCTAATCTGGACACATTTCTATATGAACATTATTTTTCAAAATGTTTAAGAGTAACATGCGAAATTGGTGATTTTGTGATGAAAAAAACTTATCAGTGAGTTGGGATGATGTGGGCTTTGGACCCATCTCTCTTTAATTTCAGTTTCAAACTCTTCTGTTTGGAAATATTAAATGGTCTGGTTTCGTTAACCAAGGATGGCAGTTCCATATCAGCTACCCAAACCACCAAACATTTAGTCATTTATTATTATTTTGCTGAGCGCATTGTGTAGCTCATCTATTGAATGTACAGATGTCAACACTATAAGTTCAAAGTGTAGGTTTTTTTCTGTGTGAGTGTCAGAGAAAAATTATGTATCTATTTGTTATTCAGAGGCTTCTCTGAGGAGTAACAACTCAGTACTGGCTCCAGTTCATGCTCTTCTGCAGCAATATTTCCTATCCATTTGGCTTCAGAGGAATATTTTCTCTCACTGTTTTGGCCATCATGTAATAGACAACTCTGCACAGTTCTGCAGGCCAGATTAGACACATAAAGCTGTGCCCAGGAACATCTTTTTCCCCAGTATAATACAACATAGAGAAAAGGTGTTTCTAAGCAAATTCATCACCATATAACACTAACTTGTAAAATTTTTAAAATTATTTACATTCAGAAAACAATATACTGAATTAATAATATTGAGTGGAAACACAAGGGTGACCACATTTTTTTTACATAAAACAAGTACCACAAATGAGAAAACTTTAGCTCTGAGGATTTAAGTGCCTTTGTGGGTAGTAATGCTAGAAAAAGACAGGTACAATGATTATATAATTTTAAAAAATACAGAGACAATTATATCTCACACTTTTTTTGTTCATTTGCTTGTTTTCAAGAAGTGATTATTGTAAGGACCAACTTTCTAAGGAAGTTCCTAAGGTAGGTGTTAAACATTCAGGGACCGGTTATAAACCCAAAGGCAGCCAATGCCTTAACAGAAGGAACTATTTTACCAAAGGTGAAGTAGACAGATAAGGTTTGTTTATTTTGCTGACCTGTGTAAGCAAGTGACCATTTAAGGGGAAAAATATAGCTAAACCCAAAAATGTTTGTGCATTTTGGTACCCTTCGGGTATTGCCATTGAAAATATGTAGTCCAAATGATGAATTTGAAGGATATTTTTCAAGCTGAGAAAATTAAAAATATTAAAAGTTATCTTGTTCTTCTGAAAAAGCTTATCAACAGCACTGCAAATATCTTTAGGAAAAGGCATTCAGTATAACAAAATGAGTACTTGTCATGTTGCATGGCAAAATGTATGAAAAAGTACTAAGGACATTGAATCTCAGATGTAAACTATAGATTCTTATGAGTGTTCTTATGAGTTTTTATGTGTATTTATTAGGGATTTTGTTATTCATATAAATTTACTGTCTAATAATCTCATCATTTCATTTATTCCCATATCTGTGAGAGGCAGAGTAAGCTTCTCTTAGATAGATCCTGTTGCTGCTGACCACCTGGGCCATTGGTCTTGTGAAGTCTTGGAATCAGTACTCTTCAAGAAAATTAAAAATTCTTATTTCTTAAAGAGGGAAATTAATGTGTCCATGCTGTAAATAGAATCAAGAGACAAAGATTGAACTAAATATTCACTTTCAGATATTTGAACTTGCCCTTCATTCAGAAAAAGAATTTGGGATTGGTGTACTGTGTTGCAAGAATTCCACGCTCACTGGTCTTTTCCACATAAGAATTTCTTAGATAAAACAAATATTTAGATTTTATCCTTTACACAATTTTAAGCTTACATTTGCTTTCCAATTGTCCTGTGTGATGGATGAAGGTGAGATAACTTGATTTTCTTGCAAAGAAATGAAACAACTTGATAACATTATAAAGGCTAGGTACTCCATTTCAGTGCTTTATAGACAAGTAGAGAAACGCATTAGATTATTATTAGGAATATTAATTATTGTGTCACTTTGACACATACCACAGAACAACTTATACTTGCATGTCTGGATCAAAATTTTCAGATCATTGGTTTGTAGAAGTAAAGAAATCACTAACTGCAAAGTTCCATCCTCTTTTATTTATTTTACCATGTTTCTGGAAATATAAATACCCAAAGGTAGTTGTCATAATAAGATATATACAAGGAGTATAATTCCACAAACCACTGAGATTCACTTGCCCTCTACAGAACTTTAGATATGACTAGAATTTAAAGCTAAAGTTACTTTTAGACAGATTTGGATATGGTAAAGGTATTTTGAAGGAAATAGTGTGGCTATTGTGTCTTCAGTGAAAGTTCTGCATTTCCTTAGAGGGATTTGAGAATGTATAATTCTAGCTTAGCACCGCTAGAAATGAGAACCAAATGTTTCTCCATCAGATTTTGTCTCTGCTTGTTAAGATCCAATTATTAGGACTATTAGAGAGATGCCTCTGCCTAAATTAAAGTACAAACAAGGTCATATGCCAAGTCAGTAATATGGATTTTATTTAATAGTAACTGTGAGGTAAAGAGAGGCAAAAAGAAATA
>VYXD01014540.1:294370-305110 GCA_013397195.1 Hylia prasina
GTAGGAGAGAAAAAGAATGAGAGACAGGTTAAATAGAAAGCTATCACCACCTGTGGGTCCAGATGGTTCCTCACTGATACTTTTCTTCTGGTCTTCTTGATTGCGGGGATCCTGCAAAACACAGAGTTCAGTGCGTTAATGTATGTTCAGGTGTTCTTGGGAATGTCCAAGCACTTCCCCTGGGAGCGTGGTGAGTTTTACATGGTCTTTTGCAACTCTGTGGATCCCATGCAATGCTCTGGTGGAAGGGCCTCAGGAATGGGCTGTGGCTGTGGCATCTCCCTCTGGACCTGGCCAGAGCTGATTTTCATCACAGCTGCAGTTGGCTTTCCTAGCAGGCACTTCCTTCTCTCCCAGCCTTGTTAACCTCTCCTTAGGCCCGAGATAACTGGACAATAGCACCACCTGCACCTTATCTCAAACTTCTCTCAGGTGGCTTAACTCACAGTCCCAATCTCCAGAGGCATATTCTGGGGAGGGGAGGTGTTTGCAGAGGAGGAGATGCTTCTTTGCACACAGTATGCTACAGGGGGCAAAATCTTATCGTGATCTTAACTTAACAGCGCTGGAGGCAATCATTATCTTTAAGTCTTTTACACTGTTACCAAAAAGTTATTAACTAATTAGTTACAAACTAATTCAAATGTGATTACTGAAAAACAAGGAAGATGCTATGGAAAACTGAATTTGGATTTTGTGTTGATTAACTAAAAAGAAACACACAAAGTAGTAGAAAAATAATCTTTTTATTTGGACAAATCAAAATTTAAAAAATGAAATAATGAAAATTAGTGGTATTGACTTTCAAAAATGTCATTTTTACTGCAAGTAAGGCAGAAAAATATTGAGGAAAGACTTCTAGACTTAATTGGACAAATTACTTCTTCTGTAAGACAGTAAGAATAAATAGGAAGTCTATGAAGACTGTAAAAAGAGTGATATTGTCAACTCCATCAGGGAAGTGTTAGATCTTGAAAAGGTTGTTTTAGCAAGTAAAATCTCCTTCAGCTATATAAGGAAGGAAAGAATAAGGAAAACAAAAATAGGGTCAATATACAATGGGGATATGTTGGAGATTAAAAGAGAATTGGGAAATGCCCTCAAATAAATAAGCATTTTTGTCCCAGTTTTCAGTAGAATAATGAGGTCTGGTAAAGTATGTTCTGTGGAGATCATCTCCACTGGCACAAAAGAACTTCTCTCCTTCACTAAGTAAGAAAAATTAGTGTAGTAAGTATAACACAGTTGCTTATTCAAATTTATAACTATTTATGGCAACACATTAAGCTAATTTAAATTCAAACAAATTCAGTTGCACCCGATGTTAATAGCCTGGGATTACAGTAGCTGTTGAGAATTCATATATTCCCTGGTTCTTTTTTTGATAGTACGAATCTCCAAATTCACCCTATTTCTTTTGAGTGGATTATTCCTCACTTCAAAATCAGTGAAACTATTAACCAGCTTTTCCAAATGAATGAGTTTGAATTCCTTTGTTTCGTGGTCCCTTAAAAGTTGAGTTAAAAAAAGACTGAGCAGGCTGCTAAATGGGCGATTTGAAACTTTCTCTTTTTCCCATAGGGAATGAAAAGATATATGGGAGGACAGATCCTTCTCTTTGTGCTCTGTATTTTCAGCAATATAAAAACAAAGCCTCCTGAGAGCTGGAGCCTTCTCTCTCAAGCATGCATCTCCTTTGCAAAAGTTGTACGAACAGAGAACTGTAGTTTTCTTTCAATTTTTACAGAGTCTTCAGAAAAAAAAAGAAGCAGAACAACAACCAAAAAAACCCAACCAAACAAAAACCCCCAAAACAAACCACAACCCCCCCAAAACAAACAAAAAAACCCCCCCAAAATAAACAAAAAAGAACAAAAAACAAACCCCAAACAAACCTAATGCAGAACAGTGATTAGAGCAAAGCAGATAATATGATAAACAAAGATACACACTTCTGTACAGATAGCATATGTGTATGTGTACATCTTAGGTGCTCTAAAAGCATCTGGATTGAAAAGATTATGGTGGATCCTTGCTGCATTTTTACAAGTTTCTTTCCAAAGGGACAACTTTGTAAATAAAAATCTGGATATGAAAATTGCCAATCTAATTTTAAACAGAAGTAAAAAAAAAAATACATTACTTTCTGAGTATTTTTTGAATGTTTAAAGAAGAAATAGTTATCTTAGTTTCTGCACTGAGAAAAAATTATGTGCGCAATCACATGTCCAGGAAGAATCAATTTTATTGCCTTTCCCCATCTATTATTGGGGAAAAATGAACCACAACATTTTAAGCCAACATTCAACAATAAGCAAACATGAACATGAACTGGAGGAAACCATAACTAAGGAGATGAGAGTAGGGAAAAATGGCATAAAACCAGAAAAAGTCTCTTAGTGGTATATTTCACTATATAGATTTTACAAAGGAAACCTTAATTAATTTTAAGATAGACTTTACTTAGTCTAAGAAAGGAAATAAATGAAGGAGTTGCTTATGAGTGCAGATAGTTGCCCCTGATAACCCAGACAACACTTTCCACTTCAATCTGCCAAAGATATGACATACTTCAGTTGGGGCTATTGAGCCAACTATTCACCACAACCTCCCATAAGGATTACTTCACTTGGTTTACCCCAATAAATCTTCAGTATTGCCTGCATCATTCAGAAGCTGGGAGAGAGATGTTCAGCAAGGAAATGAAGAAATAAGATCTGACGCCAAGTGAAATCCCTGACTGAGTCAGGTAAGCTATTGTTGTCCACTTTAGGTTTGTTAACAACACAGTTTCTCAAAGAGTTCACTTCTTCTGAACTGATGAGTTCTTTGATGACAAACTGATTTCAGTGCAAGTGGAAGTCAGTGTTTTAAGGACCATACAAGAAAAATCCAAGTCCACAGGGTATTGTTTAGTGACATAAATGCATAGGTTTTTTGAGATGGTCAGACTTTCTAACACCTCATATCCAAATCCCTGTAAATTCCACCAGGTCTTTACAGACTTCTGAGCTATACTAAATTTCCAGAATGCTTTTAAGGTGAAACCTTTCTAGTAAGATAGACAAATGTCATGACTCTCTTTGTAGAAACTGCAGTTTATCCCAGTTTTCTTGTACCAAATTTGTTCTTCCTCCACAAGACACTCTTCTATTTACTGCTCGGCTGCTGCTTTTAAGCCCAAAAGTAAACAGATTTTTATGGAACTGTCTAGATGCCTTATTGTTTGTAAAAGTTCTTTGGAAACTAAGTATGTATTATTATTGTAGTAGTAGCAGTAGTCACAATAGTAGTAGTAGGAGTGATGATGATGGTGTTGATGATGACAAAAACTATTAAAACTATATTATTATTAATGTTGTTATTAATATTAATATTAATATTATTATTTTTGAGGGATAGTTTGGAAAAAAATCACATACAGCATATCCTGCATACATCCGTAATTCATTTCTCTGCTTAGGAAAGAAGATAAATAGCTAGATTACACACCATATTATGATATACCCTACCAATATGGTATTCCCCTGAGAGAGAGCAGAAAAGAAGAAGGTCTGGTAAAATCTACCCACAAAGAAGATGACATTTGCTGGTTGTTTCCCACTTTGCGGAAAGAAGCAGTGAGGTTGGGAAGCACTTGCAGACCAGGGATGGGGGGAGGCTCAGACTTTATGTCCTCAGAGCCTTAGGTCCCACTTCAAGTTTTGACTCCAGTGTAATTCTTGTGTTCCCCAGAATCTGAAGTTGTTCAGAAGTAGACTTGGATAAGTGTCTGAGGCCTCATTCCCTACCAATCAGTGGAAAGCAGAGATCTCTCCCTGCTGAGCAATAGGGTGAAAAGAGAAGGGAACCCCTTGACTGCCTCCATGGACAGGTCTTGCCCTGCTTCACTTCACTGCTGAGACAGGGACAGTGCCCATGGCTCCCTCTTAACTGCAATTCCTGCAGTTAAGTGATCATCTATTTTAAAAATAGAAAATATCACTAAGCTTTCAGAGCTCCTGGTGTGGAGAAAAATGCGAAAACAAACTCTGAGAGTTCAGTAAGCAATGCAAATTTTAAAAAGAAAAATAACACTATTTTTAAATCTCATGGATTTTTTGCGAGGGCAGGGAGATGAGGGAAGAGTGCAGAACTGAAAACAACAAAGAATGATTTTGTATTTCTAAAAACAGTCTGGGTTTGGCACTCCTCCACTGGGGTCTAGAAAACCAAGATGTATTCATGAAGGTTCCTATTACATTCTGTGGCTTTTTATGTATATGATGGAACTATAAATGAAAAATTATTTTAACTGCTTGCGTGATGCAAAAAAGAGGAACAGCTTTTTCCTCCTGTCTTGCTTGCAGAATCAGAGCCAGGTGAGTAGATTTTTCCCTTATGTATCTAGAAAAATTTCTCTAAACCACAAGTCAAACCCATAATTTCAGCTGTTCCCTAATGTGCAGTTAATACTTATCTGATAAGGTTGTTTTTTTCTAATGCTATTATTTTGTTTGAACACAGTATTTTGAGAGCCACAGACACTTTTCTCTTTGTCGACTCATTAGCACTAAAATGCCATTTTTAAAAGGCCTTTTAAAAAAGCCCAAAATATCAGAATTAGTTATCTGCACACAGCGAAAACAGATAATTAAGAGGGAATATGGATATGTCAAATCACATATTTTGTAGCTATGATACATCTTAAAAAAAACCAATTAGAGATATGGCTGGAGAGGAGGAAATTATTTTGGATAAGAAGCAACAAAAATAAAAGCAATAATATAAAAATATTATTTTTGCCTTTTTTTTTTCTTTCTTTTTTTCAGTATAAGAAAATGGTCAGAATTGTCTATTTGTATTTCTTATGAGAATTTCCTTAAGGTTTCTTTTAGTCTGCATTCCAAGAAACACTAAAAAACAATCTGGAAAGCAGTCAGACTTTAACAAACAAACAAAAAAAATTGAGAAAAGAATTGAAGACTTTAGCACCTCATCCTCTGTAATCCTTGTGGGATTCCTTATCACATGGTTTTCTTGATTATATAGGTAGACGAGAAAAATAAATAAAGTTTGCTGATGCATCTGAAGTCCTGTGTGCAGTGTGTTCCCAGCTAGAGGCTGAATGTTGGATGTATATATGACTGCAATGGACTGAGATTTATTTTAGTTATGCAATATCATCCCTAAATTAGTCCTACTTTCAATAATATTTTACATTAGTAACTTTATTTTTGGAACATTTCTACCAGTCTAACAGACCTGACAATCCCAATCCTTTTAAGGCCAAGGCTTTTGGGGAAAAAAAATAAAAAGAAGACAGGACTTCTAAGAAGATGTCAGAAGCCTTTTCAGACACCTAATAGACTTACTGAGCCAAATGCAAACATTTTAGGAAAACAATGTGCCATTTAGTTTCTTTGATACATCACTATTCACTGTTCTGAGCCCACAAATTACTACAAAATCTGATCAGTTCTTCAGATAAGCTTTATAAAATAAACTGCTTTTTGAGAGCAAGTCAAACAACATAATGAAATTAATTAGTCTGGTTTTGACTTGACTGTATTTATACATTTCAGAAGACAAAGAAAAAACCAAGTATTACAGAACATGACATTTCTTAAAAGGGTTGACTGTTTCTTTTTCCATTCTTATGTGGTTAAAAATAGCATGGAAAGAAACTTTTTTAAAAAAGCCATATATTTAATGTGTGATAAATCATGACAATATATTATACTGAAATTTAAAAAAACCCATGCAATCTTTGGAGCTTTGAGAGCTTTGGATAACTCTGTATACTTATGACAGCATATATGAGTGAGTTTTATTTAAATCAGTAACAGCCCTGTGATGACATCAAACACAACAGACCTTTTGAGCCACAGTTTTCACCTGCAAGTATGATGACATTCAACCCTCAAAAGGCGATGAAATCGAACAAAACAGAACTTTTGAGCCACAGTTTTCACCTGCAAGTATGATGACATTCAACCCTCAAAAGGGTTGAAGAAAAATCAAGCATCCTCTCAGACCTAAACAAAAGATACAATCATTCTAAAACTGGCTTTTTTGGATGAAAATAGAAATACCTTTCTGCTGCAATGTAGCTGTGCAAACACCTTCAAAATTAGGATTTCTACAAGGTAACTTATCTCTTACGCTGAATAATTGATCTACCTGTCAAAGTACAGGAGTAGGTGTGATCTGTATGCCAAACTGTTGGGAAATGCATGCCTGATTTTATACCTGCCCTATACTAGGTTAAATATATCAGGTGGATACATACGACCTAAAGGAATATTCACATAGACCGCTAGCTGCACAGTAAACAAGTGGTCATGGAAATATTATCCTGTGAAATCATTGTGCTGGCACTTGCTCCATTTAAATGAAAATATGGCACAGAATGGACATTTTATTTCTTGCACTCCTGAAATTTATAACAAAGCAGTTCTCCTGGCTGATGAAGAAAGAATCTGTGATCAGAGACACTCAGCAGGAGAACCTGAGACAACAGTATTAAACTTTCTTTTAAATATCATCTTTTCAATAGAAAAAGAGACTACAAATTTAGGCTATACATTACAGTTGCATGAAAACTTATGTCTCTGAAATTTGTTTATGAGTTAACTTTGTTAGGCTTCATAACAATCCATGAACCCTGCACATAATAGCATAAAAATTTCTCTTCCCATTACATTAATGAAGAAAATATCGGTCTTTGACCATGGAATTTAGCTGAGAAACAGAAATTAGAAATAGAATCAGTTACTTCACTAAGTTCTATATAACTAAACTATATAAATCCATTTGATTTAAGATTATTATAAATCTTGAATCTAGAGGAAAAGCCCTCTAAATTTCACGTAGTTTTGTTGCTATAGGACTATTTTGTATAAAATAACTCCCACAATAAAACATTAATCTTTCAGATGTGAAGTCTATTTGCAAAGATTATCTCTGTTCCTATCAGAAATGGTGATTTGTTTGTCCTCATGGTGTTTGTCAGAAAACAGAATGAAAACATAAATATTTTAGAGACCAGCCTGCTCCAGAACATAACCCTGTTTCTCCTATTCCAACTGGAGAACTATGTTGGTTTATAAACTGTGATGTTATTGCATTTTTTCTTAAAGTAGAAAAATATTGTAAGAGAAGTTACTATTCTATTATTATTCTATTATTACTCAGCTTTGCTGAAGCTAATGGACTTCCTTCCGAGCACTGTCAGAAAACAAGAATTTGAGAATTTAGGTGTTTTTCATTGAGGGGTTATTGTTTAACTAACACTGTAATTCCTACACAAGGAACTGTTCATTTGTGCTTAAGTTCCTGTAGCCAAGGATGTAAAATCCTACATCCATTAAAATAAGCCCGTATTTTTCCAGCAGCTTTGCACGCATATCACTCTCACTGTTGCATTGTGTGAGGCAGATTAACTATTAGGTGTCAGAATTATGCTGTAATGAGGATGTCTTGCTTTCTAACCTAACTTCACAGTTACATTGCAAGAGAAATGTAGGATTTAGGCAAAATGTTAGGACAATGTGACTGTTTCAATCTAAGTCTCAGAGTACAAATTCCTTGAATACTTGAATTGCAGGAAACAGGCATTTCAATGTCTGCTACAACACTTTGTTGTTAGCATATCATGGTAAACTTTATATCAAGCAATGATTATTCCCTGAGATCAGATGCACAAATGAGATGAGCTTTGAAGATTGATTGAACCCTGGCTTTAATGGTAATCAACTGTTAAGATCCCAAATTGTCTCATTATAAAATGTTTTCTGTCTTTTAATTAATTGTGATGGGCAACATTTAGAACCATAGAAACAGTGTTGGATTCAATACAAGAGGAATCCTGCTGTCTTTTGAACAAAACACAGCACTTGGACAAAATTCATGTATTATATTCTTGTAAAAATTTAGAGTCTTAAACATTTTATTAATGCAAAGCATATCATCAACAGCAGAAAAAACTTATTTGTGTTGAAATACATGCAAGAAGCCAAAGCACTGTGTCTAGGTGTAGAGTTATTCATACACACTAACAAGAATCTCATGTTCTTGATGCTGGTTTGGAAATTGCCACCCCAAGACGTGTTTATGTTTAAAATGACAGGTAGGTGTGTGATAATCTGCTTGAAAACTGAAGCAGGGTTTTAGCTCCAACCACACATTGTAATCCTTGTTTCTTATCCTTTGCTCTACCACTTCCCTCCTCCCTTCCTTTCTTTATAAATGCAAAAGCATATCTTCTAATTTCTTCTGTTTGGCTTGAGGGTATAAAGAGATTTAGGGAAACATTGCCTGCATGAAAACACCAGGAAACTACACTACAGTTTCTTTTCTTCCATCACTGTGGAGCAGATACTTGATTATTTCACATGCCAGTTTTCATTAGTGTTTCCAGTGTTGTGTCCCTTTCCTTAGCTTCTGGAAAAATTCCTTGCAGCTAGCTGCAGCTGTATTTGGTATACTACTGACCACTTGGCTTCTGTTTCAGACCAAGGATACATGCAAAAGCAAGTCAAAATACTGTAGTCTTTGGATTGTAGGTTCAAAGAGCTTAAGACTACATTCTAAGCATTTTCATATCCATTTGTATAAGGGAACCTGAGGAATAGCAACTCATGGAAAAATCTAGGTTCAAAGGAACCTCTGGAGTTCATCTGCCAGAGCCTTCTTGTGAAGGCAAGGTCTTACTCAGATTAGGTTTTTCAAATTAAGTCTTGAATATGTGCAACAGAGACATTCTTTTGGGCAACCTATCCCAAATCTCAGTTGTTCTCTTTGTGAAGAACTTGTACACAAACTTGTACGAATTTACCCTGAAGAAGCTTGTGCTTATATTCTTTTCTCTTGTTGTCATGCATCCTCATGAAGAGAGTATCTCCATCTTCTCTTTAACCTCCTTTCAGATACTGGAAAATTGAGGTCCATCTGAGTCCATTATAAACTTCAACCTTTCTTTATATACCAAGCTTTTAATTATCTCAGCTCCTTACTGGTCTTGTGCTGGACTCACTCCAAACTCCCTCTTTTGAACTGGAGAGATCAAAACTGGATACAGTATTCCAGGTGTGGCCTAACAAGTGCCTATACATTCTTTCTTCAGGAACAGGAATAACTTAACAAGACTATACCAAGTAAAACATATAGTGTGTAAAATTTATCGATTATGTGAGTGCGATTATGTACAGATACTTGTATGTTCACAGAATACACATATAAATGGGGTTGTAGGTAAGAGATTTGCAGATTGCAAATTCCAGGTAAGCATTTAACTGCTTCTATGCCTGCAGAAATTAGTATTAATTAGTAAATATACATCTAATAAAATAGTTACTGACCAGTTTTACTTGCTCCTTTTATGTCTTCCTTAATTTTTTCTGTTTTTTTCTTTCCTTTGCCTTTGGGACCCATCTTCCACAACCTACACGACAGAGAAGGAGAACTTGCCATAGAAAAACACAGAACAACACTATTTTCTCTTTTCCATAAGACCTATAAAAAAAGGTCTTTACTTCAGAAGATTTGAGATAATGACAATTTAAAAGAGTAGGGGAGTGAAATTTGTGCTGTTTTAGTTAGGAGTACATTTTCTTGAGTACCTTTTCTTTTTCGATTGGGAAAAGCAAAAAAAGGAAGCTGAAAAATTAACTCAGTGTAAATTTTTTCTTGATATCCTTTGATCATAAAGTGGGCAGAGTGCTTTGTTATTTTCTCTTTCTTGCAAGATTGGCTGCCTTGCTATATAGAGCTTTCTCTGTCCAAGCTGCAGTGAGAGGGTTACTGTGCATGTTCTTATGGTTGTCTCTCTTACCTTCAGTCTTTCAGCTGCTAAGATTGGGTTATTTGCAATATTTTTGGAAAACAATCTCATCTTACCAAGTGGAAGACTACATCCTAATCCAAGAATTTCCTTCCTGTTTGCACAGCTGGTGTGGTATGTCAAAAGACCCATTGGTTATCCTGACATTAACAATTTTAAAAAGATATTTTTTACTGAATGTTCCTGAGTTGGATATTCAGTTTTGCTTGCAGATCTGTATAAGGCAATGAGATTATACTGATGACAGAGACCAGAAGAGTATTTCCAATTTGAGGAGTTCTCATATTTCTAGCAGATGAGTCTGCATATTTTGGAATTTAATCTGGAAAGCACTGTGTGGAAAACATGCAAAGGCGACTGCTACCTGACTTGTAAATGAATAAATCACATGAATTTAGGCAAGTACTGCAAGTTTTGCAAAACTCTATTACAGAATTTCCCGATAAAAGGGTACATTTGCTGAGTACCAAAGCTTTCTGCTTAAGAGGTCTCTTCTGTAATTTCCTCTATCTGTTACCTAAGTGAAAAAACAGAAAACTGAAAACAACATTCGCTGTTAGTTTATTGCTTTGGCTCAGGGATTCTCATATTAGTGTTAACTGCCACTGAGAACAGCAGGTGGTAATTTCCAATGGAAATGAGCAGCTACTAGACCAGACAACCCTCATTTACTTACCCCCTGTGCAATGCTTCTCAGGAATATTGTAAACTGTGGGCTCTTTCTCATTTGTCCTTGTTTTAGCTGACATTGTCATTCATGACTATACTGTGAGTGCAAATGATGATCTAATGTCACTTCTATAATTACTTGGCACCCTGAATAAACTGTAATCCCCCTGGGTCAATAACTGCTCTCAGCTTGACATTCAATAAACAAGGTTTGGAGAATTGCTGTAGTTTCACTTTTTTTTTTTTTT
>VYXD01014540.1:305134-487565 GCA_013397195.1 Hylia prasina
CCCCTTTATCCCTCCTGGTGCTTTCAGTGAATGCTATTCAGGAGTAGTTCAGGACCATTAAGAAAAGCAAGGAAACAACTGCACACAGTGTGAGACTGCTGAAGGGACGCCTCTGATTTCTAGCACTTACTTACAAAGGCCTCTTACCTGTAGGGTCCAATTCATCTTCAATGCAATTTTTGAGAATGACTTCAGGGGGAGTGTGACACCCACCCCAGTCTGGGAGGCTACTCTTTGTAGTGTCATGAATCATGGTTTTAAGAGCACATATTACAGGTATTGTGACTATGTCTGCTGTATCCCTCCTTTATGCCTCAAAATTTTTGTCAGAACTTGACTTTTGTTGTTGTAGCCTTGAACCTGGCTTCACATAATGGAACCCAGGTAGGTACAACCAAGCCTTTCAGTTAGAAAATAAATTGCCTCTGTCATGCACAAGGATGACATGCAACAAGGACAAATCCAGTGTTGTTGCAACACTGTCTGTGTTGGTTTCTGTTGCTCTAATAACTACCCAAAAATCACTGCTCCATAACTACTCAAGGTCTACTTCTGCCCAGACTGCCTAAAGGTCACAGTGATCTTCAGCTTCATTCTCAGTTTTCCTATATCCATCATCTTCTATATCATGGAAACAACACCTTGTTTGCTTGTACATTCTCATGTCCTATGTGCATGTGCCATTGTCTAAGAAAAACAAACCCAACTTGTCCTTTTACTTCTGCCAAACCTAAGAAAGACTTTATTGGGTGGTAGGATTAATCATAAGACAATTACAGACACAGTAGTCACTGCAAGGAATGATTAATAAACTAAGATTATGGTGAAACTGAGAAGCAAATGATTAATAAATAGCAAAGGTAAAGCAATAGGCCAAATCTTCCATAAGGTAAAGGATGAGAAAAGTAAATCTGGAACTGGTTCAAAGATTAAACCTTTTGAAAGAGACTTGTATGACACAGAAGTTCAGACAGACATGGACTTCTGATCTGTATATCATGTTTTGAACAAAGAAGAGCAGCCCATAAAGAAGGAGTGAAAGGGAGAAAAACTGAAGTGGTCCCGCCATTGTGAACAGAATTGAAAGAAATTGCAAAAAGTGATCATAGGAAAGATGATGGATTTGATGATGGCTGGTTGATGATGCCAGAATATCTTGCCAGAGAGGTTTTGTTCAGTCTGAGACCAATATTTCATGGTTTTGCAAGGGCAGATGGATGCTGAGGACTTTTAAAAGAAGCATTTCCTTTTACAAATATCTCTATATTATTTATATTTTTTTATTATTTTATATAATATTTAGAGGTATGCTTTGCATACAGCTCCAGAAAACTTTTAAGTCACTGCTAAATGTTGATACTGTAAACAGTAATAAGCCAGCTGCATCCCTGCCAACAAAGCTGTGCCTTGCCACTATGCACAAAAACACAAGAGCAAATTAATATTTGCCTAATTGAATATCCGTGCTTTGATGACCAATCCTGTGCTTCTTCTAAAAAAAGAAATATATTAAAATAGTGTCTTGGTCCCAGGTAGAGCAATCATGTACATGCTGAGAAAGAGTTGAAAGTGACATAGCTGGTACAGAGGCAAGGGCAGGAAAAGAGGGTTGCTTTTCTGGCATGTGTTGCTAAGCATCAGAAACACACCCCTGTCTTAGGGTGTCTGTTGGTGTATAGAAAAACATCCTGGACACTTTAGTAGATACTCTCAGTGTTTTTAATAAAAATGCATGTAGATCTTTTTTCCAAGAGACTTTTCAGTGCCAACATGTAGTGAAACCCACGGAGATCCTTTCTGTGTGCAATTAAGTAGCAGAGGCACAATAAAAAGTCTTAACACTCTCAGGAATAAAAATTGCAGCCTTAACTACATTATATGTAATAAGTTCCTTAAATTGTTCCCTATAACTTTAAACTCCTCTTAAGCACCATTCCCTGTGGCTGGGAACTAAGATTGCCACATAGGAGAAAATCTCTGCATTAAAAAGTAAAGTGAAGAAAAATACTTTCATCTTCTACCTATCAGTAAGGGAATCTTTATAGGGGACAAAGGATGGAGGGGAAATAGAAGTGTAGATGGATTTCACCATTATTTTGTCCCCTTGAACAAGTCATGTTACTTTTCTTGATCAGTGTCTTTGTTAGAAACCCTTCACAGCATTCAAATATTGACTCAGATCACGAAGTACAAATGAAAACTTTCAGTGAGCAACAAGGAATAGAGAGAATCCAGCACTGGACAGGAAACAGAAGACCTGTGGAAGAAGGAGCAGACCCTGAAAGAAGCAGAGGGGACAGTGCCCCAGGACACCACAAGTCTTCAAAATGATGCATATAATTGCATAAATTGGCCCGACATGCTCTCACTTCCCATGCACCACCAGCAGTATTTGCTCTTTGTGCTGCTGTGCAGGTGTTCTAGGACAGTAAACACTACAACCCATGAAATCCATGTTGTTAACAACTCATTCTGGACATGTGGAGAATAAAATGAAGTATGGCAAATCCTTGAGGGCTAGAGCTTCCATAACTCTAGGGATAAAGCCCAGGGAGAAAGTACATTCCCTGTCCCTGGAAGCATTCAAAGTCAGGATCCCTGAGAAACCTGATCTAGACACATGTCCCTGTTCATTGCACAGTGGTTGGACTAACTGGCCCTTAAATACCTTTGAAAGGTCACTTCCAACCCAAACTATTCTGTGATTCGATGATAAACAGCTTGCACTCTCTTCACACTGGTTTTATTTTTTTAATTCCAGGAAAATATTGTTCAATGTTTTTAAGAATTTTTAACTTATCAACATACTTCTTTTAGCACCATGATAAATCCCTTTGTTGCTTTTCAAAGGTCTTTTAGTATGTTAATGAAACATTTTTCAAATATTTTTGTTATCTGACTAACAGGTCTGGCTTAATTCTATATTTGTTTTTCATGGAATGATAGAGTTCAATATCTTTTACTTTCCTTTTTTGCATGCAATAAAAATATTAAGGATACAAAATACATGTAATATGTAGTATTATGTATTAAAATATTTTCCAGGTTTTCCTCTCAGAAAACTGTCAACAATACTGCATATATGACTAATATTTATCATTCAGGCACAAACAAAAATATTTTTATTCATAGCACACCACTTAGTGGCCTTCTTAAAAGCATATCATAGTGTAACAGCTTGACACCTGACTCCAATAAATTCTCTTATTAATGATCACTCTGTCCAGCTATCATCTCCCTGTCAAGGCATCCCTCTAAAGACACTGAAACACTCAGAAATGCCAAGTCTATTGGCCTCCCTGAGATCCAGGCTACCACAAGGTCTTTCCCAAAGAAAGCTCTTTTTGAACAGACTCCACACTACAGATATACTGAGAAGAACTGTTAGGGACTGTGGACTTAAAACCCTCCAAAACCTCAGGATCCAGCAAATGCGCTTTTTTTATTGGAAGAAAGGAAGCAAGAATATGAGCATAAAAGTCATATTTGCACCATGTAGTGATAAGGTAGGAAGTGTAAGGTGGACAAATTTGCTGGTGTAGACAAAGGCCTAGAGAGTAGAGACTACCTACGTGTAATTCTTTGGGACACCTGTAACAGTTTTTTTGAAATGGAGAGAATGGTCTAAATATCCCTTCTGATAATGTACTTACACCTGATCTGCAGCATTCTGTTAGAAGGTGCAAAGCACTTCTCCCTGGGCTTGTTCTGTGTTCAAGGAGGTTCAGTAGGGTCCAGAGAAGAAGAGTTTAAGTTTTCATTTTGTCCCCATAGTGTGATCATGACATGCTGCAGATCTGTGTTAGATATCGCTGTCTTTACAACTCTGGAACACCCTGGATGACTTTAAAAATTAAAATTTTTTTAATTACTTCTGAGTTTTACAACAGCTGTCGTTAAGACACAGGACACCATATGACTGGAAAACATCCTTTGAAAGTGAGAGCTTGCTTCCTGCATTACACTGAAGGACCCTTGTTCCTTGCTACCACATGGTGCCATTTTGATCTGCTTAGTCCCTAACTGTGCTAGCTGCCTTCCTTTCTCATTGGTTTTTTTTCTGGGAAGATTATTGCTTTCAGAACAACAAAAAATTCCCCAAACAAAACCCAATCAAACCCAAAAAGTAAAACAAAAATGTTTATGCGTGATTTTCTTTTTCTCTAATTGTGTGGCCATTTCATACCATCCTCTGGTTCCTCCATCCTCCTTTGGCACAATCAACTGTCTAGCGAAAAGGTTTCTATGAGTCTGTGTTTCATATTCCCTAGAGTGTGATCAAAGCTTGAAAAACCAGGGGGGTGTTGCCAGCTGCATCACTCATTTGTTTCTGTATGCCTGAAACCAAGGCTGCTCTGAATGTTTGCAGTAAGCAATGAGGAGAGGCAGAAAACTGAGGTGGGGAAACCTCTGTCTGCCGTCCATGAAATGGTAGAACTTTTCTACTTTCACACAATTCACACAGACACTGGTACCTGTATCAGAATTATGAAATACAAGGGACTGGACATTAAACATGTTTCCACTGAATTGAAAAGCTCAGACCTAAGCCATATCTGCTTGACCCAAAATCTGTCATTATTTAGCAGTTTTTCAGTGACCTGTGTAAAGTGAATTATAAAATTATCTGGTTTTAGGAGAAATGTTATTTGTTTGTCAAAAATCTTTCTCTGGTTGTCTAAGAGAGACTAAAGGTTGGGATAAACCAGGCTATATTTAATTTTATTTTTTAAACAACTGGAAAAATGTCCTTACTTTTTTTCATATAAATTTTGAACTATTATCCTCAATTAAAATTATTAGTACTTTATCTTATTTACTAAATTGCCTGATTTGGACACAAAATCTTCTTTGGGATATTGAAAATAAATGTATTGCTTTTCATTGTTGTCTTTGCTCAAAATTTTCATAGAGGGTTAGTTCTGTGTTACATGGTGTTTTCTAATGAAAAACAAAAAAGGAAATGCACAGACAGAGAGGAAGCTGAGTGTGGTGCCTGAGACTAGAGATTCTGAGAGTTTGGGCAGGATTACATACAGGTTTTTTTTTGTTTGTTTGTTTGTTTTTTTTTTTAAGATATATTTTATATTTTATGTTGCAGAAAATAAAAAGCTTACCCTTGAGAGAAAGGCAGTTCACACTTGCCTTCTTTCACTGAACATCTTGTGCCACAGGTTCTGTATCTGGATACCAACATACTGATATCTAGATACAGAATGGTGTCTGGATACAGAGGTACTTACAGATCTCTGTTCAATGGGGAAACTGGTTCCAAAAATAAAATTCAAAGGAGAGGGCTTATATTTTCCTTGGTATCAGTTAAGAAAAGTCACTACATTTTTTCATTGTAACTTTTTGAATTTAAGTCTTTGTCCACTTTCTCTTCCTTTTCTTCCCTACTTTTTACTAGAGCTAATGACCAATTTCTGCTCCAACATACAAAAAAGCTCTGTACCTTTGAAAAATTACAGCACTTGTCAAAATACTGTCATTTCTTTAATGATGCCCCTGTCTTGAGATGTTTCATTTGTGTTTTGCTTGTCTAGAGGAAACGTATGCTATGTGCTTGGGAGCACAGTCCTTTTACATTTCTAGACCTAAGAGAGTCTAATGAAACACATCCAATTACAGTAATTTCAAGCTGCATTATTTAGACCATATAGAACCAGAATATTGTGTCTTTGTAGGAGCATATTACTGATTTTTCCTTGAGTACTATCCCTCCATTCCAGCAAGGCAAATACTGCAATTCCCTTTCACCACATAATGTCAGGTTGCTCATATGACTAACATGATCCATAACATATCTTTAAGATATACAGCCTTATATAGAAAGAACATCCACGGTTTTTGAAAAACACTAGGCTTGGCTGACAATAAGTGACGTTTTTAAAAGCTTATGGCCAGTTTTTGTCAGAAAAAAACCCAACGGAACAAAACCAAAGATAGCCATCTGCAATAGCACCATCTGCTGGTCCTCAAAATTTGATACAAGTTGTCAGCCTCTGACTGAAAACCGTACTGCTCATCATGGATGCTGTTTATGAACACTTAGTTGTAGGGAACTGCCAGAATAAATGGAAAATTTTGCAGTAAAAAGCAGCTCATTCTAGTCTGCAATGATTGTCTTTTTGTAGAGTGACCAAGAGTTGGCAGGAGTTCTTGTTTCTTTTAATAGTAGTCTGTAAGCTTTGAAATGGGAATGACTGCCTCCTGTTTGCATTTTACCTGAAATTAGGATTAAAAATCTGGACCTTAAGTATTGTGAGTGATGCATGAAATTTTTTCTAGAAGAGCATTTGTACCACATAACTTCTTTTCAAAATATTTTTTTCTTAAAATGGAAGATACATATCATGAAAATAGATATCAGTTCACATTTTGGTTTTAGTTTCCATTAATTAAATTAAAAATATATTTTCAAGACTGGGTAAAGACAGACAGAATCAGACTAACTGAGTATAAAGCATAATAGAAAAGAAAATTTTACAAATGGAAAGAAAAAGAATGAGGTGAAATCTTAGTGTTACCAAACTTCATTATCAGCATCCTTTAAAACAACCAGAGAAGGATGTTGGGTTGTCTTCAGATCAATTGCATTGTTCCTCAAATGCTGATAAAGTTAAATGAGGTTACTAATCAGAGAATGTCTACATTTCAAAAGATAGTATATGAAGAATTTGTAAAGCAAAATAGTTTGTAAATGCACCTTGAGTTAGCACGTATCTATCACTTCAGTTACCAAGCAGTCTTTCTTCAGGACTCTATTCACTTCTTTGCAATAAAGAATCAAAAAATCAGTTAGCACTGGATCTTCTACCAATACTCAGAGTGCTTGTTTCTAGAATTTTTTTTGAAATCTGATTAAGATAGTTTTTCCTGATGACTTACAGTAGTTGCCAGTTTGTGTCAGATGATCCCCGGAACAGTTCCTTCTTTCCTTACTGAATTTTGGATACTTACAGAGAAGCAAATCAGAATGGACCTGAGCGATGTATTTCAGACAATTATTTATCCACCAGAAAAGTGTCTGCCAAAATGGAGGGCTTCAGGAAGTGCCACATCTGAAGCTGAATTATCCAACAAGGTTTACACAAAATGAAAAAAATGTGCCAGAGATGGCGAAGGATTGTTTCAGAACTTCTGAGGTTTTTTTCACACACTACTAACAAAAGGCAAGGAAATGAAGGGTTAAATACATTAAATTAGTACCACTGATGACAACATGAAGTTCAACAAGGTCAAGTGCAAGGTCCTGAACCTGGGCCAGGACAATCCCAAGCACAAATACAGGCTGGGGGAGGGGGCTGGATGTAGAGCAGCCCTGAGGAGGACTTGGGCTGTTGGATGATGAGAAGCTGAATATGACCTGGCAATGTGCACTTGCAAACCAGAAAGCCAACAGTGTCCTGGCTGCACCAAAAGAAGCATGGCCAGCAGATCCAGAGAGGTGGTTCTGCCTTTCTACTCTGCCCTCATGAGACCTCACCTGGAGTGCTGCACCCACCTCTGGGGCCCCCAGCACAGACTTGTGTGAGTCCAGAGGAGCCCACCAAGGTGATCAGAGGAGGATTGAACCTTCTCTCCTATGAAGAGAGGCTGAGAGACCTGAGGCTGTGCAGCGTGGAGAAAGGTCTCTGGCCTTACAGCAGTGTTGCAGTACCTGAAAGGAGACTACAAGAAAGATGGAGCAGGACCTTTTACAAGGGCATGCAATGAAAAGACAAAGCAAAACATTTTTTAACTGAATAAGACTAGGTTTAGATTAGATTTAGCAAGTAATTAATTGCTGTGAGGATGGTGAGGCACTGGTACAGGTGGCGCAGAGAAGTTGTGGTTGTCCCTTCCCTGGAAGTGTTTAAGCAAGGTTGGCTGTGGCTTTGAGCAACCTAGTGGAAGGTGACCATTCTATGGCAGAGGATTTTGGAAATAGATCACAGAATAATCAAGATTGGAAGAGATCTTCTAGGTCATGTAGTAAAGCTGTCAACCCAGCACAACCATAATAGCCCCCAAACCATATCCCTAAGTGGCATACGCAGATGTCACTTGGACACTTCCCTCTGGGCAACTTATTCCAACCACTCATTCAATGACTTTTTTTTTTCCCTAATATCAAATCTGATCTTGTTCTTTCACTTGAGACATGCCAGAAGAGGTGATCATTAAGGTCCCTTTGAACCCACACCATTCTGTGATTCACAGAGGGTGAGGAAGGGACCTGCTGGTCTCCAAGGAAACCAGAGACAGAACCAGAAACTGAGGTCAACCCACAGTGTCATACTCCACTTGCTATAAGTTAGGCTATAAAAAAGATCACTGAATTTCTTCAAGGCTTAAATGTTTCTTTAATATGGTCTATAAGAAAAAATTGTTTGATTCTTATTCACAGGTGTCAGGCTTGTAAGAAAACTCTAGCAAAAAGCATAGATATATACTGACCCATGTACCAACCAGGAACCAGTTATTATTCAATAAAAAGGTTTTTCTTTTTATTGAATATTATTTGAACTCAGTTGTCAGTTTCTCAGAAATTAGGACACCCAAATACATGGAGGGATTTTCCATGCATGGAGGTCCTGCAATTTTTGACATCCTTTCATTTGATAGGAACCAGCCTTTTTTTGCTATTAGAATATGTAGCTTTCTAACACTTCAAAAGTTTTTTAAAGACCACTAACACAAGAGGAATGTTTCAGTGACCTTGCCAAAACAACTTGAAAATAATGTGTTCCATTAAAAAGGTCATATTGGAATTACATCTTTTCCCAGAACCATGCAGTTTTGTTCCAAATGTTGAAAGTATTTTATTTTATCTTTGCCTTCCTTTTGAACATATTCAGGCAGAAATTTTAGTCAAAATGCAGTGAAGACAAGCTTGAACAGTTAGAATTGTCATCCAGATTTTAATTAGTGAGATACATATTCAAGTTCATACTGTTACTATTAATCAAATATTTTTCTAGCCCAGACTAAACAGAAGGTCCTGTAAATACACTGTTTCATTTACATCCTATTCTTAACCACTGAATAATAGGACCCAGTACACTACATGATGATACAGAGGGGAACAGCTGCCGTAGTACAAGTTGAAGGGATAAGCTGAAGTCTCATTCTGTAGATAAGCAGGATGCTCAAGTTAATTCAAGTAAATCTGTAGCATCAGTCTTTTTCCTCCTATTCTTTCCAGAAAGACATAAGGAAAGTTCACTTAAATGGAAATCAGAATAAAGCTAGTGTTACACACAAAGCATAATTTAGTACACAATTATTTTTCCCTGGCATCTTGATTTTATGCAGTACTTAGAGTGAAATAGTACTTTCATAAACAGAGGGATGCACATGTAAATTTGATAACATTTTTGTTCAGTTTTCTCTATTTCTCTCAACAGTTCAAAAATATCTCTCTCTTCTTTCCTAAATTCTCTATGTAGATTGGACCTACATCCCATCTGACATCCCTACATCATCTGACATCCCTAGTTATTAAACACCAGAAATCCTCTCTGACTTTCTTGAAATTCTGAAGTGACCACTGTTTTAAACAGAAAGATTCATTAAAATGAAGAGGTTGACATGTTTCTCCATGATTCATGCTGGATAAGTTTTGTAGTATTTGTGTCACAGATGGATCATTTATAGAGAAAATTATTGAAATAATTGATGATGCATGTAAGTGGAGATATCATGTCAGAAACATACAAAGAAATCTTACAAGTGCTGGCATAATACACATTATGACACTGACATTTTCTGTTCAGTTGACACTTTTTGTTCAGTTTTTTCCATTTCTCTCAACTTTTAGAAAAGATTTCCTGGTTCATGTAGCTCTTTTTGCAATATGAAGCACCTTCAAGAACAAAAATATGAATATCTATATGAAAATTACTCATGGCATAGCCTGTATTTTTTGATATGTTTAGACCAGCTTAAGTAAACCTTAGTAGTTTAAACCACTTAGCTGTAACACAACATGCTATTTGCATTGCCAGACAAACAGGCAAGAATGTGTTAAACAACACATAAGAAAACATTCTTTTGATATTTCTGTCCTACTCAAAAATAAATCTTACCATGAGTATAAACACTTTGCTCCTTTATTCAGTGACACTATGTGGTTTATTTTTTGTGACACACATTTCACTTTACGTAAACTAGTTACAACACTGCCTGTAAAAGAAATCAATCTCATCAGCGCAAAGGGGGCAATTTTTTCATCTCCAGTTTGACAGGAAAGGGTACTGCAAAATGAATTACTGGAGGAAAGATGTGAGGATTACTTCTAAGTACTTGCTGACATGTTCCTCCCAGATATCTTTTGGCACAGTTTCACTGGGAGCTGATTTAAGCTTTACAGAAAAATATGTTTACAGAGGACCCATGGTTAGTATAATAGATTTTTTCAGAGCAACCTGAGCCAAATCTATAGTACTGTTGATCTTACCATATGCAGTAGTTTAATCTGCCTGTGGGTGCTTCGTGAGTAACAGAGTCAGGAGAGTATAACACTTTCATGAATGAAGTTACTGAAATATGGGATTTCAATTACTTTTTGTTTGATTGAAGCAAAGAAAGTGTAGGACTGTTAGGTGATTATGAAGTTGAGATGAAGATGTGGGGGATAGCTACAAATGCTAATGAACAATCTTCAGGGTGGAAAGGAGAACTCTGATCTATAGGGGACTTCCAAAGTTCCTAAAATCCATACCCTTCATGTGAACTACATGCCACTCCCTATAATATGCCTATATTTTTTGTCCATGTTGCAGTTGAAGAATAGAGTCTTTGGTAATTCTCTACTGCTATTTTGTACATGATTTCTTCCTCATTATGTGGATTGATTCTATGACCGTGGTATAGGAGACAAAACCAGCTTCTTTCTTTCATGTATGCATGTACATACATATGCAAATGTACACATGTGTATTTCTTATATGATTCATCAAAATCTCTGTATCCTATGTGCATGTGAAATGCTTTGTTATAATTGATGAGGGCATTAGGGAAAGTCTTTAAGCTTCGTATCATTTAATAGAATTTTTTATATGTTCCGTTTATATTGTTTTATCTAGTCTATTTCACTAATTCATGAGGGAGAGTTCTGTTGTTAGGGTTACTAACAGAGAGCATGAGAGAGAAATACCCATGAGTAAAAACCTTATTAACAGCTATCCAGTGAATTTAATTCTTTCTGGAATACTGCCACCAATTACTTTTTGGCATGCTGACTTACACAAGTTTCACAGTATCTTATACTAACAGTTGCCATGAGTACACACCACCAGAACTACCTTAATTGGCTGAGTATATTGGAAGTTTCAGCCTGGAATGACCTGAGCTCACATGTACTAGAGAAATGAGAAGGGAAAACAAAAAAGAAGTAAAACTTAACGTTGAGGTACATGAAGTCTTTCCACCCTTCCTGAACTGTAGAGATTTTGTTTTCCTTCTTTCTCTGCCATGTTTCAACCTTAGAGATTCCCATTTAAAAGGAATAAAATTTAATTTCAAGGAAAAGAGAAGGCTCATCAGGGAAAGTTCTTAATGTTCTTATATTGAATGATCCAGCGGCCTGGTTTTGGCCAGGACAGAGTTAATTTTTCTCAGTAGCTGTGAGCAGGAGCTGGGACGCCTGTGGGAATGTCTAGATTGTTATTTGCACCACCTCAGGTCACCGATAGGGTGAGAAGGGTGTGGTGGTGTAGGGAACAATTGTGCATTGTTGCCTGGAGTCTGCAGTGAGCACTTTTGTATGTGAGCTCTCTTTTTGTATACTTTTGTTATTAATATTGTTACTGTTCATCTTCTTGACTCACTCCACTTTCCAGTAAATTGTTTCTTATTTCAACCCATGCTTATCACCTTTTTGTGCTCCCAGTTTTCAAGTCCACCCCCAAAGTAAGAAGGGGGAGCCAGAAGTGAGAGGGAGGGAGCAAATAAGCAGCCTCTGATTTGGGAGAGTCTGGGAGGGGGGGTGATGCACTAAACTGGGGACTGCCCTTCCTAAACCAAAACATTCAGATAAAGCAACATACTTGTAGATGGACTGAGAGGCATTTTGTGGACTTGAAATACCCATTTTAGGTGGATAAGGATTTAGTTGGATGGTCGCATCCTGAGGGTAGTGGTCAACAGCTCAGAATCCTGATGTGCATCAGTGATGAGAGGTGTCCCTCAGGAATTTGTACTGGGTTCAGTGTTATTTCTTATCTTAATTAATGACAGATGAATGGATTAAATGCACCCTCAGCAAATTGCAGATATCACCAAGATGAAGAGTGTGGTTGCCACACTTGAAGGCCAGGATGTAATCTAGAAACACTGGGACAAGCTCAGATGAGCCCATGGGAATCTCATGGGGTCCTATAAGACCACAAGAAGGTGCTGAACCTGATTTGGGGCAGCCCCCAGTATCAGTCTGAGCTGGGGGATGAAAAGGTCAAGAATAGCCCTGCGAGAGGAACTTTGAGGTGCTGGTGGGTAAGAGGTTGGACATGAGCCAGTAATGTGCACTTACAGCTCAAAAAGCCAATTGTATCCTGGGCTGAATCATAAGAAGCACGGTCAGCCATTTGAGGGACATAATTCTGCCCCTCCACTCTGGTGAGACCCCACCTGGAGTGCTGCATCCACCTCTGGGGTCCCCAGCACATGAAGGACATGGGCCTGTTGGAGTGAGTCTAGCAAAGGAACATCAAGATTATTAGCGGGATAGAGCACCTCTCCTGTAAGGGAAGGCTGAGAGAATTGCAATCATTCAGCCTGGAAAAGATAAGGCTTTAGGGTGACTTTAGCATTGTTTTCCAGACTGGAGGGAGTCTGCATGAAAGATGAAGAGCGACTTTTTACAAGGAATGTAGTGATAGGAAAAAGGGGGGGATGGTTTTAAACTAGAAGAGAGTAGGTTTAGAGTAGATACAAGGAAGAAATCCTTTACTGTGTGGCAGGTGACAGGTTGGCCTGAAAAACTGTGGATGCTCCATCCATGGAAGCATTCAAGGCCAGGTACGATAGGCCCCTGAACAACCTGGTTTTGGGAAAGATGATCCTGCCTATGGCATGGGGATTGATGCTAAATGGTGTTTAAGATTTTTTTGAAACCAAACCTTTTTATGATTCTATGATTTTATACATGAATAGGTATTGTCATGACTCTTAGTAAAATTAAGACCATTTTCATTAGGAGGAGCCATTTCTGTAATAATTCTTAGTCCAGGCCAGAAGGGAAACTTTTGAGTCCAGTCACCTGTGATTTTTTTCTGACAATAACAAATTTCATGTATGGGCTAAGCAATAATGTGCGATTGTGGACTGACATGGAAGAAGCTTTTCTTTATCCTACATTTCTATGACAGTTTATAGTTTTGACACATTGACTTTGTGACTTTCCTACTGTAAGAGTACTTATTCTTGTTATCTATGAATATATTAGGATGATTTGAATACTATTGAGCTTTGACCTAAAAGACAAGTTGTAGAATAATTATGTCAAGCTAATGGTGAATTGTGTATATGTTTATTTTCTTTCTATTCATTTGGAAGGGGCTGCCATTCAGTTCTATAAACTGTCACATCTAGTTATTAGAAGAGATTATTTTGTTAGCTGTCCCTAAATCATATATTATTTTGAACACTTCTGTACTTTCCTTTTTTATTGTCTTTTTTTTTCTGATCCTATAAAATTTAAACTGTTTTTCTTTAAATGCTGCTGTGTTGGGCTGTGTATGTATCTATAAATTCATATATATATATCTGAATGTATATTGTGCACATTTGGGAGTAGGTGAAACGTTGAGAACCGTATGTCACTTACATAACATTATAAAAGCAAGAAAATAACTCTAGTTAAAGTCAAAACAATTTTCTTTCTCATTAAGATCATTGTCAATTACTTTTATAAAATGTCATAATTAATCTTGTCTCATTTCTGAAAAATTGTTTATGTGACTCTTAGGTCTAAGTGTGTCAAATGATCATTGCAAACAGAAATATGAATCATAAATTCTCTCTCAGTTTTCAAGGTCCATTGTTTCTGAGGTGAATTGATTTCAACAATTAAAATTGTGTCTCTTGCTTTCCATAGTTAAATTTACCTATCTATCATAGGTATGAAGAACATTACAAAAATTAAGACTACACAGTATTCTGTGAAAACATCAATTAACTGCAATTGTTTATATCAATAGTCAGTAAATATAAATGAGGAAAATCTGTGCCTTCTCCATGCTGGATACCACCAGAGCACGAAGTGAAGATTTCCAAGAAAATCAGATGCAAATGCACAGTTCTTACCTAATCTGTGTTTTCTTCATAAAGTTTTCATGTATTACTTAAAATCTAGAATAACATGGGTCTAAGAAACAACATACTCTTGAGCACTAAATGCAGAGTGAAAAATAACCCTTACCTCAAAGTGCTCACAGACTAAAGGGGCTCACAATTGAAATGCTTTGACTGAGAAACTGAAGTAAAGATACTGGTGTGCTAACAGGAAAAAAAAAAATTGTCTCTTTCAATCAGATGAAAGGGAAAGAATTTGAGAGAGGGTCCACTGAGAAAAAAAAAAAAAAAGAAAAAAAAAAAGAAAAGAAAAAAGCTACTACAAAACAATACTGTCTAGAAGAAATTTTAAATTCAGACATGCATAGACTATACCCACTGCTCTCACTGAGAGCTGTCTGCCTATAGCAGAGAGAAGAGTTCATCTTTAGCAGTTTAGGCACAGCTCCTAAGTGATGCTTTGTATGTTGTACAAAGCTTACATTATTCCTAGGTTGACAAAAAGTAACAGACAAGATTCTCCCCTACTGTCCTTGGCTTTTTGCCATTCTACCCATTACTGAAACAAATTGTCCAGTGCTCATTATTAGGATGAGGTCATGTCTTGTGAGGTAGTTTTGGGGCTAATTTCCCAAGTGAATCAGGAATGCATAGCTCACTTAAGTCACGTTCCAAAATCCAGCAAAATCAGGAGGGCTGTGTATTAAATGTTGTATTTCACCCGGTATCTTTCACCACTTAAAAAGAAAGATGTTGTCTTTTGGTCCCATCATTAAAAGCAGCATCAAATGTTTTACCCGTTGAGTTATTGCATGTAGAGAATATAAGATAATACATAAGGACAACAGAAAATACTTGCTAATTTTGTGATAGGGACAACAGTATTATTATTTTTCTTTATGAGTACCTCTGCACGTGCTAGCATTTAAAATAATGAAACACCTTCATATTAAAGATAAATTAAAAATAAAGCCTCTGGGAATTAAACTGTTGAATATATATGAAGACTTGAAAGCCCTATTAAAATATCCATGCTCAGCTAATAATATATTCTTTGCTTTCAGTTTCAGCAAGAGGAAAAGCTTGCTATCTTACAGAAAATACTAAAATAAAGAGACATCAAATGTATAAAATTTTATGTACAAGTGAATTCAGTAAAAACAATTCTCTAATAGTCAGAAATTTACCTTATGTTCCTAAGAAGGTAAAAACAATGGTAAATAACAAACTCAAAGAGGTCGTCTCAAAGAAGGTTATTAAAAAGATTCTGAGGAAAACTTGGAAGATGATTATTTGAACAGAAAACCTGAGACCTGAGTCAGAAGCTCAAATGTAAGGAAATATTTGTTTTCCAGTTCTGATGTTTTTCATCTATGTTTGCCCTGACAAAGATAAAGTTCTTAGTGGAAAAACATGGCCAGTTTGTTGAGCCTGTGTATTTTCTATTTTCAAATGTCTCATCTACAAGACCACAAATAAACAATACATGACACCTACCTTCAGTGCAGATGTGAGTCCAGCATTTTATAACAAGAACAAATCTAGCTGAAAACTCTGTCAAACACTTTGGTCAAGACTAAAGCTGACTGAAAGTTGCAAATATATTCTTGAGGCAAAAAAGGAAATTCAAAGGTTCACTTCACTTTTAATAGATAGAAATAATATCAGATTCTTTTAAATATAATTGTAATCTAATATATAATAATATAATCTTTTATATAATATATATAATAATATATATTTAATATGACCATATCCTTTTTTTCTCCCAAATTTTAAATATCACAGAAAAAAAGCTTAACCTAAAAGACAGCAAATATTATGTTTAAAATATTCATGTTTATATGTAGGTGCATCCATATACATATCCATGTATATTTATGCATGAATCTATAGAACATTACTTTCCTTTTCTTACTGACATCCAATATATGATGGTGAAAGAAATAGCCCTGTGTATAAATGAGAATGGGAACTTGTTTTTCCGTGGCAGAGTGTGGATCACCACCTTGATGTAACATTTGACACACAGGACAAGCTGAAATGCACAAGAGCACACAATTAAATTCTTCTGTTAGGAAGAAGGAGCTGTCATGTGAAGAGGAGATTTCCTCAACCGTTAGTGTGAGGAGATTCAGCAGGTCTTACACTTTACTCAAGAATGCTACCCACTGCCAGTGACTGCCAGCACCCCTGAACGACTCACCAACACTTTACAGCATAACACTCTTTATTAATATAATTTTGTGACAGGTTAAGCTTCAAAGATTGCTGGTGGCAGTATCTGAGTGCAAAAACATGTTCAAATCACTATCTCAAATCCTCAGCAAAAGTATTCAGCGTGCAGAGAGTATAGTTCTTACCCAATAGGTGTCCCTATGAGGGACAAAGAAGGTTCAGCCTTGTTGACTGGCCCCAGCAATTATGATGGTGTCTTATCTAACTTTTCTGCCATTCTTGACCTATTTTTATACTGTTTTTTAATGTTTAGGTGGAGCTCAGGTGACTCTAATCTTGCCTCTCATTGTTACTGATTGGAGTAAAATTTTCTCACTTTGCTTTTAAAGAGGCCATTAACAAAACACAGTGCACATGCCCAGTGAGGGATGGTTGTACCTTGGGGTGGGCAACTTTGGAATAGATATGTGCATTAATTTTAAAATTTGGCTATAATGAACCAAGTCCACCTAAGGAGAGAGATTTTATCAAAGTTTTTGGCTCTGCAGCAGGATATCTTCTCCTCCCTCCACTGGTTGACAGGTGCTATGTGGTTTCTCAGCTGCAAAGTAACACTGAATTTCCCTCCCTGAAAGAATTTCCACAGAGTCTGGACATGACATGGTCTCCACTCTGCTCCATCCTCTATTCTGTAACCCTCAGCAGGTGCTTACTGTTGGGAAATCATCATGGAGCATACCAAATGTGTTCCATCCAGAGAGAAGCAGCTGCATTTTACCTGATAACTTCTGTACCATTGCAGCTTCTGTTAGGATGTAAATATAACTTCTTAGTTTCATCTAAAAGATTTTACCCCCAGACATCTTTCCACAAGGAGCACAAGGATTCAATCTTGCTTTAGGTCAAAATCCCTAGTCTACATGGAGAATTAAAGCTCTGTTTTTTTCTGTGATTCTGTCTTGCACTGGTACTCAAGGCAGAACTTACAAGAAAATGACAGAGTCCTTCAAAGGTTCTGGCTTGCTTTTTAGGTTTCTATCCTTTGGCATTCTTTCTCAAACAACATAACACTGAAAATACTCTCTCTTCCTAATAAAGAGATGAAAGGTGGTGGGTTTTTTTGTTTTTGTTTTTGTTTTTTTCTTGTTTTGTTTGGTTTGGGGTTTTTTGGGGGGTTTTTTTGTGGTTTGAAAACAAAAATGAAATCAATTCTATATAGAAGTAACAAGTAAAAAGTCATGAACTTCAGAGGTTTTATTCCACTTAATCATTCTGCTGAAGATATTTACTTATTAATTTTTGCAATGGTCGGTGGCTTTTGGGTGAAGACCATTATTGACTTCTGGTCTATAAACCATTCTCTTTGATTTAATAATAGGCCTAGAGAATCTCAACTGCAAAGTCCTGTGAGATCTTCTGTCCCATTGTGAATAAAAACCTGACCTGGGTACATTCAATTTATAGTCAATCTAAGCCTCAGGTGCTGTCAATTTATGTTCAGCACAACCAAAATTGTGAAAGAAATGAAGTCATAGAGGCACAGAAGGATTTGGGTTGGAAAGGACTTCTTTATATCATCTAGTCCAATCCCTCTGCTGAAGTGGGATCAGGTTGCACATCTGGGCAGGTTTTGAATATCTCTAGAGAAGAAGACACCTCAACCTATCTGGAAACCTGTTTCAGTGCTCTGTCACCTTCAGACTAAATAAGTTCTTCCTCATATTCAACTGAAACTTCCTCTATTTCAGTTTGTCCTATTAGTGAGCACCACTAAAAAAAGCCTGTCCCCATCCTCTTGCTGCTTTGACCTGAAGATACTTGCATGTATTGGTCAGGTCTCCACTCTATCTTCTCCAGGATAAACAAGCTGAGCACCCTCAGCTTTTCCAGCAGGTTGGAACCCAGCCTGTCCTGTTCCAGGCCCCTGCATTTGCCTTTGTTTCATTCCATTACGTTCCTCTCCACCAGCTCTCTGGACTGTCCAGGTCTCACAGAATGTCAGCACAGTCTGTTGATGTGTTCCTGTTTTTATTAACAGCAGAGCTGCTGAGGACACTCTCTGTTCCTTCGTCCAGGTCATTGATAAATAAGTCAAACAAGACTGGACCCAGTGGTGTCTCCTGGGCAGTAATGCTAACTAGAGGGTTCTGACTAGACCCTGTGCCACTGATCACAGCCCTCTGAGCTCTGCCATTCAGACAGTTCTCAATCCACCTCACTATTCACTCAACCAGCTCAAACTTCCTTAGGTTACCCTTGAGGATGTCATGGCAGACAACATCAAAAGGCTTGCTGAAGTCCAAACAGACCACATCCGCTGTTCTTACCTCATCTAGCCAGTCATTCCATCATAGAAGGCCATCAGATTGATTAAAAAAAATTCCTTTAGAAAATCTGTGCTGACTACTCCCAATAACCTTCTTGTCTTACAAATAAAGACTTGTCTTTATTCCTTAGAATAAAGGTATTACTATAGTATAGTTCTCATGTAAAAAAATAATTCTACAAAGAAAATCTTGTGGAAAATTTGAGTGAATCAGAGTTTAAAAATGAAATAGAGAAGCAGCATGCAACTTGAATGAAACCTTTCTCATCTTTCTGCCTCCATTATCTGTAGCAGTAACCATATGAACACTATGGTCTTTTCTTACCCTGTATTATGCATTTTGCAAAGTAATAATTAGTGTTCCTTTCTGTAATTTTCATTATGAATGTGTAAATCTTCAAAGACTTCTGCTCTGTTCATTCATTGCTGTGATTCTTTCCATTACAGACAAATTTGAATTGCTAGTCTCCAATACATAAATGTTAGATTTTTCTCTTTTTTTGGAGGGTTTTGATCTGGTGGTGAGTTGTGGTTTTTTGCTCTGTATATTCTTTGATAGTTCAGTGTTCTACAGTCAACCTGATAATGTACCATCCATTCATTGTTAGCTCTCATGTCGTGTCCCTCAGGGGTCAGTCCTGGGCCTGATACTGTTCAAGATCCTGTTGGTGATGGGACAGTGGGATCGAGGGCACCCTCAGCAAGTTCACTGACAGCACCGAGCTGTGTGGGGTGGTTGGAGGGAAGGGATGGCATCCAGAGGGACCTGGGCAGGCTGGGGAGCTGGGGCTGGGCAAATCTCCTGAGGTTTAACAAAGCCAAGGCTCCTGCACATGGGTCAGGGCAGTCTGAGGAACACCACAGGCTGGGCAGAGAAGTGTTTGGGAGCAGCCCTGAGGAGAAGGAGTTGGGGGTGATGGCTGATGAAAACTCAACTCAAGCCAGCAGTGTGTGCTCCAGCCCAGAAAGTCAATGGAATTCTGGGCTGCATCCAAAGGGGCACAGCCAGCAGGTCAAAGGAGGTGATTCTCCCCCTCTGCTCTGCTCTGGTGCCATCTCACCTGGAGTGCTGCATCCAGCTCTGGGGTTCCCAGTGTAAAAGGACATGCAACTGTTGGAGCAAGTCCAGAGAAGGGATACTAAGTTGATAGGAGGACTGGAGAACCTACCCTATGAAGACAAGCAAAATTGTGGCCCTTCAGTCTGGAGAAGAGAAGGTTGTATGGAGACCCCTCCAAAGAGCACCTGTTAGGAAGACGGAGAGGGACTCTTTGTCAGAAACAGTAGTAATAAGACAAGGAGTAATAGGTAAAAATTGAAAGAGAGATTTTGGATAAATATTAGGAAGAAATTCTTGGCTATGCGGTGAATCACTGGAACAGGTTGCCCAGGAGGTTGTGGATGCCCCAGCCACAACACTAGCAGTGTTCCAGTCCAGGTTGGGCAAGTCCTTGAACAACTTGGTCTGCTGGGAGGTGCCCCTGCCCATGGCAGGAGGGGTTGGGAAGAGATGATCCCATCCAATCCTTGTTTTTCTATAATTCTATAATTTACATGACTCTTTATTATGAATTATTTATGATGTAATAATGTATTATGTTTATGAAAATGTTACAGAGCATTGTTCTGCCTAATACTGCAAATGTCAGGATAACAAACAGATTTTGTTAAAAGTAGAGAAAATAAAAGCAAATTTTGAAATTTTTAATATCATGGTTTGCATCTATTTAAGAACAGATGAAGTGAGAAGTGGATTTTATTTGAAAGTTTTATCAATTATCTGGAATCTTAATGAGATTGTGGATCTGAAATTAAGTTAATATACACAAAAGTGTTTAAAATTTATGGTAAAAAATATCAATCTTACTATTTCCAGGAGAGACTGCCTTGAGAAAAAATGTTGATGATCATCTAATATAAATAACTCCAAACAAAGTTGGGATTGCTATTGCTTTGCACCTACTATCCACTATACTTCTCCCTCATCCTATCAAAACCTCATGAAGCTGATAGATGAATTTTCTTTAACTTAATAGCATACTTGTTAGGAGAAGTTAATGATTCTCTTTTGAACTGGAATACACATGCCAGAGTGATATATTTGTGCAGTACTGTTCACATTGCAATGAAACTGGAAATTCTCCATGATACATGAGTAACATTTAAACTTCTGGTGTGAAACAAGAAGTTTCCACCAGTACCACCTTTAATATCCAGAATGCATTCC
Organism: Hylia prasina; assembly: GCA_013397195.1. Taxonomy (NCBI): domain Eukaryota; kingdom Metazoa; phylum Chordata; class Aves; order Passeriformes; family Sylviidae; genus Hylia; species Hylia prasina. The sequence goes on from VYXD01014540.1 coordinate 326,146, forward strand.
AAATAAAGTCTACTTCACTATGTCTACCTAAATATAATAGAAAAATGCCTTTCTTTTAGAAAAACATTTCATGTGAATCTATCCAAGTTCAATAAATTTCAAGGAGAGTGAGGTCAGAGCCATCAGTAACAATACCAAAAATGCTAAAACATTTTAATAGCAACAGTCATATCCAGCAGCAATCTTCCATAGTCTTAGGTTTCAGTCACAGTGTTAAAAGTAGCACTAGGATTTGCATTCCAATCTTGAAAGGGAAACTGTTACACCTTTTCTGTGGAGAAACCAAAGAAGTGTTTAATATGTAATTATTTATTCAAAGAGTAATAGTCTCCTGCTTTGCTAGGAAATACCTGGTGTCCAAAAGGTAAATTTTTTTCTTTATTTATAAAATGTCACCTTCTGAGTGTACCATCTAATACATATAATACATATATTACTGTCTAATAATATCTATATATATATATTCCCTATTTCATAGTTTCTTTAACAATTAAGTCATCAACATTCCTAGGCAAAAATCATGTTTCTGAAGTATTGAGAATATTTAAAGACTAAGTTATTTTTAATTTAAAACTTCTATCTAACTTACTTTCAATACTCAGGCAGTGTCTTCATTTTGGACAACTTTTTTATTGTGAATAATTCAGCTGTAGCTCACTGGTAGCTGATTTCAAGTGAATATGTAAAGTGTAGATACTCAAATGTGTGTGCATATATAGGATGTATTCATTATAAACAAATGTTACAAAATGAAAATATATTCTAATATGTGCTTGATCATTAAAAAAATAATTTACAGCATTAAAACTTTTCTTTTTCTCTCCATAAAGAAATACACATTTTCTCACTCATACTGAGTGCCATAATTCTGATATCTAGAAGTAGAAGCTGTCAAAAAATATTTTCAAATTAATTTTCAGAATAATTTAGAAAGAATTATTTCTGCTTTGTAATTGTTTATTCATGTACATTTTGGCATTCCAAGAAAACATTAGATCAGAAAGAGCAATAGGAAATTTATTGATATTTAAGATGATTTCATGATCCTTTTTATAAGTTGGATTTGAAGACACTTGGAAGTAGCACTAAGGCAATATTTCACAGTGGAAATTAAACAAAAAACAATTAAAAGTTCTCTGGCATTAAGTCCATATTTGCATATCTAATTATTTGCATAATGACATTATTGACTTTCCAGTGAAAGGGTAGGTGAGGCTGCTGAGGTTAGCTTTAAAATATGCTCTGATCATCTGTGCAGGTTTCATCTGAATATGCAGTATTTATTCTTCTATTCACTTTTTAAAAAAAGAATAATTTCTACAGCCACAGAAGAAATACACATATTATATATTACATGCAAGATACATTAAAGTTCCTTAGAAATTATTTGTTTTCAGATAGACTTGAGTTGATGTACAATACTCTTTTAGATACAATAAGAAATCCCCATATTTTATTTTTTCTCAGCATATACTGATTACTATTTCTAACAGTACTTTAATATTAAGTAGTCTGGATCCATTCTATTTGTGACTGACATTTTATTGATGAAGATTTTGATAGCGCTTTTAGGCTTACCCAAAAAAAGAAAGATGAAGACTAATTCATGCCCAAATTAATACAATAGAGAAGAAATATCCATCACAAAGTTATGAGATTCATTGTCAGAAAAATATTTTCCTAATCTCTGATTGTTAAAGCCTTTCCTTTTTTCTGAAGCAAGAGGGTTTTATCCTTTATAAAATTCTCTTTTCCAGTCTGGATCTCACACCATTGAAGTCATAGGAAACCCATTAAGTCCAATTGGTGCAGGGTCAAAATCTTAATCCTACTGTTAGGGGTTTGTATATTCTTGTTATCTGTGTAAATGTTAAATCCTGTTTTCAACCCTGATAAGCTCTTGGCCTTGGTGATACTTTCAGGCAATTTGTTCCCAAAGGTGCTTGTGTGAGAATGTTTTTTGATTTATCAGTCATAAAGTTGCAGCATGTCAATTTTCCTGGATGTCTAGTATTGTGAGAGAAGTGGACACATATCTTTTAAGGTTTCTCTACACTGTACTAATTTTTCTATTTCTAAGTTTTTCAATCCTTTTCTTCAGTAAACAGTTCAGCCCTTTTCAGTTATAGGGAGGCAGAATTAGGAGTGTCTTTCTGCTGAAAGTAATGCTGAGTGAATTTGTTCTTGGTTTAATTGAACATTGGCTCTCAGGACTGCAACTTCCACATTCTGATCTACAGCTTTTTTTTTTTTTTATGTTATGTCTAATTTGGTTTTAAAATAAGTGTTAATTTAACTATTTTGAGAAAGATGTTAAATAATTTTGACATATGGGAAATATTTTCCACCAGCTAAGCTTCCTAAAATATATGTGAAAGAAATTATCTCGAAAAAACAATTCAGAGTATAGAAGCAGACAAATAAATCAGAAGGAATTTTGGATGTATTTATACATTTAATGTATTTTAATTACACTGGCATTTTCATTTTTCGGTAATTGCACCTTAATTGCATATATTTTTCTAAATTTAAAAAAGTAGTTAAAATGGCATTGTACTAGATGAAATAATTTCAGGCACTTACTGCAGCTGTTTTAAACAATCCATGTGTGGAATAATTTCATAGTCTTATTATATAAGGCATTTAAATACTGCACTTGAACAATTCTGCCTGCAATCAACAACAATCCTACAATATCATTTTTAGTCATCAAAGAAAACAAAGCTGAAACCTGTGAACTAATAAAAGACTATTCCTTTTGCCTTTTGGAAGGCCTCTTGAAGATCCAAAGTTTTGAAAATCATTCAACATAGGGGCTACCTTCTCAATTTCAGGGATTGTTGTTTAACCCCACTTGCCAACTAAGCTCCTTGCAGCCTTTCATTCACATTCTCCTGGTGGGATGGGGGGAAGAATCAGATGGGTGAAAGTGAGAAAACTCATGGGTTGAGAAAAAGACAGTTTAATAGGAAAGCAAAAGCCACATGCAGAAACAAAGCAAAACAAGGAATTATCTCCCTTGTCCCCCCTGGTTCCCCACACTTCCCAGGGCAGACAGGAGTTGAGCCATATCCAGGAAAACAAGGTTCCATCATACATAATAGTGACTTGGGAAGAAAATACCATCACTCTGGAAATCACCCCCTTCCTTCTTTCCCAGTTTTATGTGCTGAGTGTGACACTCTAAGGTTGGGAGTATCCCTTTGGTCAGTTGGGGTCAGGTGTCTTAGCTATGTCTCCTCCCAGCTTCCCATGCATCCCCTATTTCCTTGACAGCAGGGCAGTGTGAGGAGCAGAAAAGGCCTTGGCTCTGTGCAAGCACTGCTGGACAATAAAAAAAAAATCCCTCTGTAATTGGTCGGCGCTGTTTTCAGCACAAATCCAAACCCAGCCCCTTACCAGCTACTAGGGAGAAAATTGTCTTTTTTCTGGCTGAAACTAGCGCAGAGACTAACTCAGGGAATTTTCCTTACAGATATGGCTCTTACTGTTTATTACTTTCTGATAAATTTTCATAGTATGCCTGTCTGAATATCAAGGCTGTCAACCCAAAATTTATGCCAGATTTCTGTATGTGGCTGGTGCTTTGGATTCTCTTATGAGAAACACCTTCCAACACATTACTTCTTGAAAATGTAGGACTTTATCTGAATATCACTCGTGTGTAATGTGTGTCATGTTTGACAGTGGCCACAGTCAGTTTGTGGAACCTGAGATCACATTTCAGTTTAGAAGATTTCGGCATTTGAATTGCGCATAATTGCAATTATCTAGCAGGCTGCTAACACTGCAGCAATTAATATTGCAGTTAATATCATTTTAGTGGCCAGGCACCACGTTGAAGGTGAGGACTCGTTTTGCACTAGGCATTAACATATTCTACAATTGTCTTTGAAGGATTTGTTATTGAATCTAAAACTAAAGGCAAATATGGTCATGACAGATAATCTGTAAAAAGTTGAAATCAGCATCTTTGCCAGAAATCTGTTGTTGTATGTCTACGAATTTCATTATACCTTAAATGTTTATGCCAAACCTCTCAGTTAATTCCTCAGGAGTTCTGTTTAAAAGCAAGAAAATTCATTGTGGTTCTTCATGTTGGAGTTTTGCTTTTTTTGCTGTCATGCATTTTGCTTTTCATAGTCCAGGGTGTCTTTAACAGTATGTAGGCTCTTTCCTTCGTTCCTGCACATATTATTTATACAGGTTCAGAATTAGTGAAACAATAAACTGTTTATAGGCCATTGCTAATGAGAAGCAATTATTTGTAATTTTAGATTCTGAGATGTTTATAGAGACATTGTAATAAAGTTTATGGAACTATTACGTTTCTCACAACCCAGTGATGTGCACCATTAGCAACTGGTACAAAGGAAAACAAAAAGCAGACACTTACAGCTGGATAAAGTAAGAAAACTAGAAAGTGAATAGAGAAACATCCCTGATTCAATACATACAACAGTGAAATGAGTTTGCCATCTTTGTTCAATTTCCACCCATGTAAAACCCTCTTTTGGCTTTAATAATGGAAACAGATGGTAGGGCATAGAGCAAATGTTCCAATACTTACATTATCAAATATGAGTTATCTATACATTCCCCTTTCCAAGCATAAACATAAAAAAGTAATGTGCAGTTTACTCTAGCTTAATATATAATAAATAATAACAGCAATACCATTTAGAACTTTTATAGCATTTTCATCTGGAAGTCTCAAAGCAGCTTACACAAGGGGGATAGCAGAGTAGCTCTGGCATCAAAGAGCCTTTTAAAATCACACATCATCCATTTGAGGAGTGCAAAGAAGACAAAGTCTAAGTAATACGTTCCTCCCATAGGCAAAGTTACAGCTAAATCTTGCATTAGTGGTATCTTTGAGTTTATTTTAGCAGCAGTCTAGAAGAGGTAGAATTGCAGCACTAAAGCTAGGAAGATACGTGATGACCTAAAACTTGGCATCCAAACTTCCTCCATCCAAAAGGTAGAAAGTGAGTTCTAGGCCTCTTAAAATCCATGTTGTGGGGAACCAGGAGGGACAAGGGAGGGGCTGCTCTCCTATGGAGAGCAAGAACCCTGTGAATTTGAAAAAAGCAAGGTTTCTCATTGGTCTGTTTTGGCGGGCTGCCAACATTCTGTAAACCCCACCCCTGAGTTAGGGGATAAAAGGAAGGGACTGGGACTGTTAGGGGTCCTTCGGAGCTAATAAACCCTCTCTGGAAGATCACAGATTCTTGTACTTATTTCCTGTGTCGCCTGAAGAATCTGCTAGCTAGGAGAAAACTGCGTAACCCCAGACTGTCAAAGATAGAGTCTGGGAAGCTGAGGACAGAAACCGTTCTGGTAAGAACGGACCTCGGGACAGCTCGAGAGAAGCTGAATCCAAGAACCCCAGCTGCCGGGGGAAAGCCCCGAGGCAGATGTACCATGTCGCAATGCTGTGATATCACAGGAGTCACAGAGGTATTCCCCCTGCACCAGGGAATGAGAATGGCAGTAGGACTTAAATTCTACCAGTTCTGACTACATTCTGTAAAAGAATCAGACAATGAGTAAGTCCACCAAATTATCGCAGATCTTTACAGAAAATTTGCTTTTATGTGGACAGTCAAAGAAAGAAGGAAAAAGCTCCAAAAAATCAGCAGAATTTTGCAATGGTAAGTCTTTACAAAAAACCCACATACAGCAAAAATATATGATTCCAACTTTTTGGAGAAAAGAGACAGTGTTGTTAAAATCATCTCTTCAATTCTCCTTTTCTTCATCTTTTCCTTCTTTCATCATATATTTTCTCAGTCCTTTGCACTCAAATAATTGGAAAGGGTGAATTTAAAGGGGAAATGTAGGAGGAAAAGAAAGGAAATTCAAAATATTTCAGACTTGGGGTTTTTTTCCTATTATTTATCTAAAAATTATCTGAAAATCATTTTTTTTTTCTCTCTTCTAAGTAAAATTCTTCAGAAATAAGGTCATCTTGTTAGCGTGGGAACACATAATCACAGAATGATTATATGCAGGTGTTTTTATTAAGACCTCTGGGAATTGGGGTACAGAACCAAATCTGACTCCAACATTGATACGCGATGGACAAGCTTTCATCTGTTTCATCTGTTTAAATTTTTTCTGTAACATAACTATATATTAATTATTAAACCCATATTGATCTATTTTATGCATTGATTTCACCCAACCATGAATTCTTGTGATTTTGGTCAAACAGTAATCATATTCAATCACTAAAAACCTTTCATCTAAAAATCACCTGATGGGTATTCTTCCCGGATTTATTACCCGGACAGAGTCATACTTGATCCAATTAAAACAATATAGCTGTAATTATAGTAAAGCTAACATTCTGTTCCCAAGTTCCTGTTACTAGCAGTTTCAGTCTCCCAGTTACCCATTTACAATTCTTACAATTTTAGGAATCACTTTAACCCTATACTATCAATATAGACCACACAGAGTACCTAGTGTATTGCTGTCTATGCCAGGGAAGACAAATAAAAATTTGATATTTCTGACACAAATACTTTTTGAACTTTGCATTCATGGTGTTTCTTCCTCATGTAATTTAATGGTCCAATTGATACCAATGTAATTGTGTGATAAGAGGAAACAGTCAGGAAAGATCACCTGCAATTTCGCTCTTTTTTCTTAAAAAAGGAAAAGAAAAAAGAAAAAAAAAGAAGCTGCATTCTAGCAACTTTTGGCATTTTTTTATAATTTTCAGTTGATCTCTTTCTCGAAATATTGCTAGACAGACATCAGGTTATATATCACTGATTCTTTGATCTCCTGCATTTTACTGGGGACACCAACAAGATCTTTCATGTTTAGAGGCTAGAAATGAGTAAAAAGCAATGTTTCATGTAAAGACTGACAAATTGTCTTTTCTTCTTTTCTACCCCCCCTTTTTTTTCTCTTTGTTGTCTTAAAACTGTCAACTTCTGTCTCAGAGATTTAAAAAAAATGAGATTAGTATGAAAAGCAGAACTGTCATTCCTACAGTAAGATAACTAGCCTGAATCTCTGCTGCTTTTCCTGATGAAAGCTGGGAGATGTGCGAGTTTGTCTATGCACTGAACTCACTCCACCTAACAGAAAAGTAATGCATTTCATTGTTATGGTAAAATGAAATTAATACCTATTTCACAATTCTACCTCCATATAAAATGAAATGCATTTTAAGAAAATCTAGTGCTAGAAAGGCAAGACTCTGTACACCAAAGATTCCCAAAGAGACAATGCAATGGAAAGGAAGGCTTTCCCTGTGCTAATCACCTGTAGACAAATCTGTACCTTAACATCCTTCCTTGTGTTTCAGTTAAAAATGAAATCAGAAGAAGCCTTCTGACATAAAAAACCCCCCAAAAACTGATTTAAATTAAATTCCACCTGATAAAGTAGGATATTAACAAACCTTTTAGGATTAGATTGTCTTGTATCCTTCAGACTTTAACTAATGCATAAGAGAAATTAAGGAACTAGTTCTTGTTGTCTGTATTTTGATCTTGCTATTGAATCTCCAGGATGTTTTACAGTGTTACATCCCAACACCGAGTAAAGGAGATTGTGTATACAAACATAAATGAATAATCCTCATGTGCAACAGATGGAACATTGTCACATACAGAGGTAATGGTGAAACCTCCCCATCTCAGGATAAACGGTATAGTTGATTCTTGATTGTGACCTTTTTCACTTGTACAACAATTCTCAGCATTTTGAGAGAGATTTTAAAAGATTTCTAAAGTGAACGTCATATGTTTAAAGTGAGAGACTGATTGACTAGGTAAGTAGCAATGTCTATTTCCATTTGAACTCCAGATATTGTTGTGCAGTCATTTTGGCTGCACTGGATTGCTCTCCTAGCATTGAAGCACAAACTACAGAATTCATTTTTCAGAACAGCTTTTTAAAACAAGGAACAACAGGAAAAGTTTCTGTAATCTCCTCCTTTGGTAAGAACTATAGTTGAACAAGCAAGATGACCACATTCTGTGCAAACGTAATTTAACTATTGAAGCTAAGTGGTGTTGATTAAGCAATTGTTCCTTCTAAAGCAAAAAGCTTCAGTGGTTAAGGGGGCTTTTTGAAAACTGACCTTTTTTATCATCAGATCTGATTGATGGCTTTTCTTTTCAACTTACCTATTGCTGATAGGCTTCTTTGTGTCTGTCTATTCAGAAAGATTGCATCTTTAGAGCAGGTTAATTTAAAAGGTCACCTTATCAAATATTTTGCTATTGACTAAAATTTGTAGTCAGCCAATTATGCTACATTTATGTAGCTGCCTACCTGCTGTCCTGTGATTGCCCATAATTTGTGTTTCCTGAAACATCTGATTGCATTTAGAAGTGTGACAGTATTTAAATATACACAATTCTCAATATCTTTGTTCCTTGACTTCAGGCTATATGAGGCTGGTGGGGTTTGATTTATTTTCAAATGTAATGGGTGAAATTCTAGACTGACTAAAGTTAAAAAAAGATAAATGGATGAAATTCAGTGAGGCCAAATGTTCACTTGCAAATTCAATTTCTAGTAAGAAAACAGACAAACCATCACTTAAAGCTATTCAATCTAGCACCAATGAAGTCAACTAGAAAAACTATCACTGACTTCAAAACAGACATGGATTAGTTCCAAAAGGATTTCTTTTAACTGGCTGAAGATTCCCCAGCCTTTCAATTTCACTTCTGGCAGAATGAATGCTAAATCTAAACAACTCAACAAAAAATAATTGTCATTTCTTTTTTTGTTTCTTTGTTTGTTTTTGTTTTGTGGCTGGATGGAGCTCAGTGTATGAATAGGAAAATGAGCTATTTCGTGTTACCATGCCCACACTGTAAGCTTTCTCTAACATAAAGGATTCATGTGCACTAGATTGTCAGAAGTGAAAATCGTCTTCCATTTCAGACTTAAAATGAAAAGCCATTGGGAAACATAACCTCTTCAGTTGCTTTTTCTAAGGTTGGAATACTGAGATAAAAAAGGAAGCATAGCTGTTACATTACTGACAAGCAAAGATCATCATCTTATATGATGACCTTGTAATGACAAACCAGTGGTTTGTCATTTTTTAGGACAAACATAGGAGAAAGAAAAATATTTTGTGAGTGTATTGCAAATGAAAGAGTTGACCATGATGGATGAACAACAAAGAAATCTTAGTTTATATCTGTTTAAAGCTTTTGATAGATATAATTTCTTAGAGGAGGAAAGAGATTGCTGTCTGGCCTCCTGCATATCACAGTACACAGAACCTTGCACTTCATCTCAGATTCTCTGTAGCAAGGTAGAAGCACTAAGTTTCAACATCAGATTTGCAGGCAAAAAGTAAGAAAAAATCAGATGTAGTTCACCCACTGCTGAGACAAGCATGGAAATTCTTCCCCTGTACTCAGCACTGATGAGGCCGCACCTCAAGTGCTGTGTCCAGCTCTGGGCCTTCAGTTTGGGAAGGATGTTGAGACACTTGAGCACGTCCAGAGGAGGCAACGAGGCTGGGGAGGCGCTTGGAACACAAACCCTGTGAGGAACAGCTGAGGGAACTGGGGGTGTTCAGCCTGGAGAAAAGGAGACTCAGAGGTGACCTTATCACTCTCTACAACCCTTCTGAAGGGTGGCTGCAGCCAGGTGGGGGTTGGTCTCTTTCTCCAGGCAGCAACTGACAGAATGAGAGTACGCAGTCTTAAGCTATGCCAAGGGAAATATAAGTTGGATATTAGGAAAAAGGTTTTTACGGAAAGAGCAATGAAGTACTGGGATGGTCTGTCCTGGGAGGTGGTGGAGTCACCATCCTTGAACCTGTTTAAAAAAAGATTGGGTGTGGCACTTGGTGCCATGGTCTAGTTGAGATGTTAAGGCATGGGTTGGACTCAGTGATCTTGAAGGTCTCTTCCAACTTAGTGATTCTGTGATTCTGTAATAAAACTGTCTGAGAAATCATTACAACACTGCATAACAAATTAGCATGAGGTGTGAAGTAACGTAGGACTTCATCTGCAATCTAAATATGCAAATTTAATCACCTGAGATTAATTTTTATGTGTTTGATAACAGAACTGAAAACCAATTTTTTTATTAACTTCCTGGATAATCTTTCAAAACTCTGGAAGCAGTTCATCAGGCTTTGGAGAATACAGTCCAGCTTGTTCAATCATAGAAGGTAGCACAGATGCCAGAAATATTCCCCCTCATATACACTATCGACGTTCTTCCTAAAGCACAGATGGTTTATCACCTTGAATGAAATAAGAAGTGTTCAATGTATTTTTGTGTTATTGAATTAAGAATAAAAGCTATAGAATGAAATTAAATTACAGAATTAAATTTATTTATTTCCTATGAGCTTCTCATTGTTGAGAAGAGTAAATTGTGATGATGATGCAACCAACTAAAATTTGGGAAAAAAAATCACAATCTCCTTGGACCAATCTTTTTTGACTGTTGAAGACATTGGGTGCAGATATACTATAGATTTTATTGTAGATATGAAATTTGGAAAGTTGTTGATATCATTAGGTCTTATAGCCAGTTCAAAGAAAGACTGAAAACTGCAAAACCTCACCTCCCAGCCCCTCAGCTGACAATTAAACAAAAGTCCCCTAGTTTTAACAGTCTGTGTGTCTTGACCATTCTTCTAAAAAGAACACATACAAAATAAATCACAATGGCTGAAAAATTATTCTTACTAGTCACTGTGCTGCTTCACAAAAGGACTTGTCAAAATATTTTTACATAATATCATGAGAGAAGACTATTATTTTAAAATGATTTCTCTCATTTATTAGTTCCTAACACCACTGCTATGGTCAAACTCTTAATTACTTCTGGAAGATAAAATTAATTAATCTAAATCAATTAATCAAGAATTAGCTGTTGACCACAATTCTCATTTTATCTTTAAAAAAGAGGCAAATTCAGCTATCAAAATTAATAAACAATACATTTTCTAGAAAGAGTTTGCTTATGCCTCTAAACTGCAATGGAAAAATGGATTGGAAAAGTCCAAATTTTCCATAAGGTTGAGATTATAAGAGAAAAGAAATCCCATTTTTTACTTCTGGAGCAATATAACTATTATGTAGCTTACAGGATGAATTTAAAAGCACTTTTCTCAGTTGCTACCTTCATGGGCCAATTTGTAATTATGAGTACAGGTTATAAAATTTTAACCATTGTTAGTGACTGCTGCTAAAAAAATGCTGTCCAAAAATTTAAACATTTTAGAGGGCAGGGAAAATGTATAAAGAAAAATAAATATATTATGGCATTTTGTCACAGAAATTGCACAGAGAGAAAAAAACATAACTGGACACATCGGTAACTGAAGAGAATTTGATGAGAGGTAACTGAGAATAAATTAGAGATTGCATGAAAAATTCCTTATCTTTTTCCAGTGTTTAAATTAATAAATAAATAGATAAATATGCACCAAACGCTAAAAGAATAATTTTCTCTGAACACTTATAGAATAAAATCTTTTCATAGGAGTTGTTTCATCTTCAAAGAAATATGACTGAAAGAATGATTCCAGTTAGTGAGTGTTCTCAAACTGACACTAATTCACAAAAAAACTATTTCATTAACATTTGCGTTAAAAAGAGAGTTCTAAATTACTTTAAACAATGATACAAGTAAACTTCCATTGTATCTTATTTTAGATGCTACAGTTTTTGATGATGACACTGCTTCACTGTCTACATCTCAAAAGAAGATTTTATATAACCTGAAAATAGTGCTGGCGAAAAATCCAACCCTACATCAATTGATGAGCCAGCCTGTTGTTCTAAGTCTGAAAAAAGAGACATCTTTTGCATAAATTTTGAATTTACTTTCATGGACTAGGAACACAAAGAGATTTTCTATTTCTGCTTGTGTTCAGTTTATTTGAATATTTTTTCTTCCACTACTTAGTAGATGTATATTCTATTGCAAGGATAGATGCAATAATAAAAAACAAAGCACTAAAAAAAAATCTGAAGCCAAACAGGCCAAACCAGTCATGCAGCCAGTCTGATCTATCAGGAAAGCTCTTATGATTCAGGGAATCAGAACTCCTGGTGTGGTCAGACTTTTGAGTTCTCATATTAAATAACACCTATTCTTAGATCAGAAATCCTTTCTGGGGTATGGTTGGTCATTTTTTGCATATGTAGTTTACATCATGTCCTCTTACATGGTTTTGAAGTCTTAACCATGATGAAACACTCACTTTTTGGTGGTAGAATCCAGATATAATTACTGGAAATAAAGTTGGTTTTTTGAAAAAAAATTACCTCTTTTGGCCCTTTTTCCTTCTACTGACTCTTACTGTCCCTTACTGTCAACATAAAGTTTGAGTCTTTTTGCTATAAAACCTAATTCATAAAAAACCACATTTTTTTCTGAGTCCCTCTGGCCAGTGTGTTGATGCAGTGTGTTTAATGCAGAAAACAGAAATCCCTGAATATAAAGTAGAAAGAATGAGCCTGTGAGCCATCTCAAAGGCTGTATCTTGATGACCTTTTACAAGACATTTAGAAAGAAAATTCTTTATCAGCTGTTACTTGATTGGTAATTTATGTCTCAAACAGCAGGCTATGACACAGTCATTCTAGATACTTTACAGGTAGTTTCAGTTATCATTGCTAATATGTACATAAATATAGATGCACCCATATATTTGGATATTTATTAATACTGCAAATATATTGATACGGCGATAACTTTCTACAAAGAAAGGATTCAGAGCTGTTAAAATTTATGTGCTTTTTTAAAAACTTCCTGAAATTTGAGAGAAATATGGATAAGTAAGCTTTTCTTTCTGTTTCTTCTTTATGTCTGCAACACATGCCAGCTATCCAAGGACTGAGCTCTCAGCTGGGATGGTTAGTAGCGATCTGAATTTAAGTCATTCAGACCTCATTACATTAATTTATACCAAGAATTTAGAGGGGTTCACTTTTATCAGAAAGACTCTTAAGGAGAGAGTCTTTGATAAAATTTCACCGAAACAAATACTTGAACTTCTCACTCATACTGTGCTAACCTTTCATATTTGGTGTAGTGTGGGCACAATTACAGGAAGAAACTTGAAAATAACCAATTGCACACATACATTACAATTTGGACCTAATGTACCACCTGAATGTGCTTCCAACAAAAAGCTGATATGGCTTGGGGGCAGCTAAGAAGAAAATCTAGCTGGATGCCATTCTGAAAGATAAGCAGTAATTAAATCAGAAGTTACAGGTTTCATGAGGAAAGCAGTGTGGCATATCATGATTTGAACTACACAGGAGATCTTACTAAATTGTCTGTTTTCATTGTATGATGCATTGTATGACATGATTGTATGAATTAAAAGGTGTTGCTCAAATAATTCTGTACTAGAAAAGTCTGTTAGAATAATAATGCAAGTTGCTTACTTCCAAAAGTAAAACTTTCACAAAGCTTAATTATACATTTGATTTGGTGCTATTACCATCTTTATGAGCTTAGGTTCAAAAAGTAACATTTAGAATTTTGTCTTAGTGATATTCACTACACACATTCTCTTCTCTTGGCTGTCACACCTGGACTGCATTAGTTCTCTCTGCTGAAGCTATTGGCATGTTTAATAGGTACATGACACATGAACTAAAGACCTCACATCAATGTTTCTTACTGCCTTGCTCTGCTTGGTTGGCAGTCTTTTCTGTTGGGTTAAGTCTTAGTCTGTTTCTGCCTCTGATGAGTGTGATTGTTTATTGCATTATATTAAATTCACTGTGGATGGCTGGGTAGCAAATGGACAAGCTATAAGCTGGAACCATAGGATTGTTGTCAACACTGCAGTAAGCTAGTGCTTTATCATCAGAAACCAAAGAGTACGTAAATGATACTGGCTCTAGTTATGGTCATAATTTATTGGCCTCCAATGACTACTTGCTGTATGGTGCCCTGCCTTTCCTTCTCTGAATTTCTGTTTTGCTGTAGTTGGCATTATAAAATCTCAGTTCTCCTGGACAAAATTTCTATCTCTGTAATGTAAGAGAAGGCAAGAAAGGATATGCAGCAGAGAGGTGGGGAGGCTAATAACACATTCCAACATTGCGGAGTTTTATGTAAGGCCTATGGAAAAAAACCCTGCAACTTACTCTGTCAATGCTGAATGACTATGCCCATCTTTCCTGATATCTCTTCCCTCTGAACGTTTTTCTAAAAGGTTTTATTTAAACAGGCCATTTTATTGCATCTGCATTTTAGTTCTACACTTTCAAAGAAACTACATGACTTTCCTAAGCATTCCTAAAACTGGTCAAGGATCCATTATTTTGACAAAGATCACACTGTCTTAGTTTCATTTAGGTTTTCTTTCTTCACTTCTTTTGGTCAGTGAAAACCCACTAAATTTTAGTTTAAAAATTTTCTTTCCCTAGAAAGTTATTTCCTTCTTAAAAATTAAAATCCTTCCCCAAAATTATTATATTTTCTCAAAACTTAGCTGTTCTTTGGGGTCAAGTTATTGTCTCGGCATTAAATAAGCAGCAAGATCCTTTGTTAGGCACTATGAACATTAAATGAACTACATAGTTCTGCCTCCATCAGAAACATTAGCTTCTAAAAGCAAAGGTGGGATAATGTTGTCACAAATGTGTTTTGCTTCTGCTAAATTGTTTTCTGTTGCTTTGCCTTGACAACATATGCAAGTCCCAAAATATTGCATCGATGACCCTCTCCAAATGTCAGCTACACAGTGATAATATAATGAGTGAGATCAAGGGACATCTTGCTATTTCACCTGTCATCATCACCTTCTCAGCCTTTCAAGAGAAGCAAGACACTATAATAAAAAGAAGGTGATGAAGCCCACCTCCATTTAAATTAATGCAGCTTGGAGTTCAGCGCAGAAACAGTTTGGGTTTTAGTGCCCATTAGAGAAGGTCTGAATAGCTTGTTCAGGACTGTTAATGATTTAGTTCTTATAAATTCTTTATTCTTAAATTGTCTGACCATATTGGCCATGAAGCAGGTTGTTGATAGGCATCTTTACTCCATGGATTCCCAGAGGGCTTCGCTGGAGTAAGTTATCCCATTCGCTCTGAGAGGATCCCCAGCATTCTTTGTGTCACAGCTGAATGGAGACCAATATCCCACAAGTCATATTGTATGAGGAGCTTTCAGCTGCAGGGTGTCTGTCCTCATGCACTCAGTGGGGAAAACTAGGCTTAATTCACCCACATATCTGTGTCTAGCCTATCACTGCCTTGGTGCACCTCTTAGCTGATCGTGTCATGTGAACAAAATAATCATGTTACTCTCAGTTTTAGTAGTTGTTCACATCTACTCATATTTTGTTATTACATTTGTCAACACAGGAAATTACCTCTTTTGGCCCTTTTTCCTTCTACTGACTCTTACTGTCCCTTACTGTCAACATCTGTTAAAGAAAGAGAAAGAGAAAAATGTTTTTTGTCACCCAATCTTTTTCAGCCTTCTGATGTTTGCATTTTGTAGTGGAGTTTCTCAGATTTTCATGTAAACAAAGTGATATTATTGTAACTGTCCTTCTTGTTTATCATTCCTCTCTTGGGGAGGGACAAATGATGGACTTCTAGTTTGACCAGTGTGGTTGGAGAGTTGGCAACTTCATCCTCCAATCCATAGTCATTGTCAAGAATCTATATAAACTAAAGCAGAAAAGTAAATCTCACTCTCTTTTGCTCTGGCAACTTGACTACGTGTGTGTTGTTCATTTTGTGTCCTATAGCGACAGTTTTTGGCTTGGTGGAGTTTTCTAAAGAACAGTATTTATTTGATTCTCTTGCAGTTGTTTTCATTCCTACACTTGTGTACAGTTTCAGCTACTGCAACTATTGTTTAACTTTAGAATAGAGGTGATCACAGCTTTAGTTGGTCCCACAATTACATGCTATTATGTTTTCTTCATTGGAGATTGCCCAGCACCTCTTCCTTTCTTTCTTCCTTTCTNGGGTGTCCAGATCTATTACATACATATATTCCATATGTAAGTCTGAAAATCAATTTGATAGATGTTTCCATTTACCAGAAATTTTGGAGGGATTACTGTATGTAAAGAAAAACAGTGCTTGAATATGCTTGGAGGCTGCAAGATCAAGCTCTTAGTTTTAATATTCTATTTTGCATGCTGAGAATAAATCATGTTTGATCAATTACGCCGTTTTTCAAAATTTCTATGGAAATAGCATGCTTAAAGTTTTGCATGAAATTCTAACCTTGCACAATCAGTATTCCATTAGTGGTGGGCAGGGAGAGATTCCAGCCATACCTACAGTTTAAGGCATTCCAACAGATGATTTCTACTATTTTTCTTACCTCTGGCAGAATTCTGTCAGAAGAATGCTGAAGTAGTGTACTAAGAATCTGAAAATGGTCCCTAGCAGTGTCACAGATTTAGTGTGTGAGATGAGAAAGGGCATATAAGTTTTACATTTTTTGGGTTTTTTTTCCTCAAATATAAAGTCTCAATTGATTCTAATACTTGATGTTAATGTTACACCACTGTTCCTTTAGATTTTGCATTCCCTGGAACAGAACTTCCTTATTGTATGTGGAATTAGTTGAGTGCTTTTTAATCAATAAATAGTGAAATCCCACTGGCTTTTTGAACAATCAAAAGAAGAATTAAAGAATCAATTGTTTAGCTAATTCTTTAGAACTAGACCTGAGAAAAAATCTGTTTCTCTACCAAACAAAATGTTCCAAGAAGAACAAAATTAATATTTCTAGCTGCAGCCTGTAGCATAATTTTATAAAGTATTACAGGAAAAGATACAAAACTGATTACTGCAAAAGTATTAAACCTCTATTGAAAACACTTTTTGTCACTTTCACCCAAGCAAGGACAGTGTTCTAAGAGCTTAAGCAGTGTTCTTGAGAGCCTTATGTTCTGTTATTTTGCACTTTAAATGAACCAATCAAACTAAGGATTTAAACTCAAATTTTTGAAGTTCCAACCGAAGACAAACTCAAACTATTGAACTTTCTCAGCCAAATACCCCCACACTAACTGATTCTTTATTTACATCAGTATGTTTCTTTAAAAAACTTTCTCTTAGATGAATATTTAATCTTTGGGGGAAAAAACCAAACAATTAAAAAGAAAAAGACATAAAAAGGCATTTGATGCTATAAAGAATATTAACCAACTACATTTGTTTAGATAGCATTAAAACGCTTGCTCTTCAACTAATATAAATTTGTGTGCAAAAAACCAAATAACATTCTGCAAAACCTGGGTTTTATGACAATAAACCTCATATATAAGAAGCTCACATTGTTCTCATGACAACATTTTTATTTGTATAACCAGATGAACCTGAAAAACCATGGATCTTTCTAGAAGAAGGAAAGGTTGAAATGGATGTTCTTGGAAAGACCAGCTACAGGATGTCATTACTCTTTAATATAATTATAGACAAAAAGATAAAGTGCAGAGTTTCTCATCTTCTGCAAAAATTGTCAAGACTATATCATATTTGAAGAAATACGATGTTAAAGTAATTGTCAAGGTAGTTTCAGTATAAATGAAGAAGACCTGAGTACTCCTACTTCCAGGACTTGATTAATTTTGTTCTTCAGCCTTCCTTAGCCATTTGGTTGCCTGACAGCTTGCTTACTAAAACTTCTCTTAAAAGTCTTGCAGTCTTATAAAGTGTAGACTATGCTATCTGCTAAACTCCATCGACAAAGTTGGAGGAGGATATAACATATGAAGTCATTGCAAGGAGTGGGTAAATTTGGAAGGGATCTCAGTGAATCACAGCTGGTGGAAATCCATCCATTTGAAAGCCAAAGTATGAGTGATTACTCCTAATTGGTTTTTCATCTTTTGGTGACCTTAACTAGGCAAACATGCCTAATAAGTTCACCATGGAACAGGGCTTACTAACAGGCAAAGACAGCAAAAAAAGGAAAGCATTCCTGCCTCACCAGCTGTTTCCACCCTCCTGAGCTAGCCAAGATAAATCATAAATTTTACATACATAATTTTTAGTGAGAATAGCTTTCAATTTTCTGCACATTTTCAGCATCTGTCCAACATATACAGATTTTTTTTGGTGTCTAGGAGACTGAGCAGGAAAATAACAGCAAGAAAATTTGTGCCAGCCTTTTCTTGCAGCAGTTCTAGAGCTCAAGCCCAGGATATATATTCTGGTGTGTTCTGCTTGGAGGCTGGTGATTACATGTCCAAGATGAAAAGCTCCTCTGCTTTATGAACCTTTTAGTTACAAATGAGCGTTTCTTGATGCGTATTAAACTTGACACATCAACTCCTGGATGAATTGCTTACAAAGGGAGATGCTTAAGACTATTAAGATACATACAGTGAAATCCGAGGTGCTAAGTAGAGTTAACATTTTTCCAAAGTGTATTTCTTTTTAAAGTGTCTGGTTTAGCTTAAGTTTCTCTCTTTAATCATGCATAGTGCTCCGGGCTGCCAAAAAGGCAGCCATCAGCATTGCTTAGTGAAGGCAGCTTAGTGCTGTCAGCCATCTTATCTTCCCTGCTGCATGGGCGATAGCTTTTATCTGTGAGTATAAACATTAAAATGGAACTGTAATCCCACCTTAGTCCTACAGAAGATTTCCAGCTGTTCCTCAGATATGGAGAAACTCTTCCTGTTACACAAAGGAATGTGTGTCTCTGTGCTTCTTTGTCCATGTGTATGTTTGAACACTAAAAATCATGATGAGCAGGAATTAGGACAAAGAAATTCTACTATAGGAATTTTTTGGAAAAGCTAGCTGTGCCAAGGAGACAGTTTTGTACAACAATTTCAATCTAACACACAGAATGCAATTTAAAATATTTAAGTATATGTATAATATGACACCATGGCCACAGGTTTTAAAACTTCATTCTCTTTAATGCACCATTCTTTTTTTTTCTTTCAGGGCTTTTCCTGTACAGCATCTCAGCCCATCAGTTTAATTACGAAAATAAAATATAGAAAAGACACTAGGATATGATATCTTAAACATAAGTTTGTTCCAGCATTATTTACGAAACAGAAAGAAAACGAATGTAATCAGTATCTTAAGATAATTTTACAATTTCTGTCTGGGAACTGAAAGTTCTTTTGATCTCAGTCATCACTTGAATGCAATAACTTTTTCCAAAGCATGCTAAGTATGCAAATCTAGAAAATAACACTTTTTTCTAAAATCGGTAAAAACATGCAGGATTGTTTAGAGTTATATTGTCTCATCATTCCATGAATATATTATTCTGTCCTCTTGTCACTGTCCCTGCCTGCAGCCACATAATTATTAGATCTTTTGTGCTATAGAACTGCCATTTGGAGCAACCTCCCTGCATAGTTTTTACTGCAAAAACACTTTTATTTTTTCTGACCATAAATTATTAATTTCTTACTCTTAGTTGCTTTCCTCTCCTGTTAATGTTGTATGAAACTTAACTTTGGGAATACAAGGAAAGCTCCTGGTTGAACTGGGTTGACAGAAAAGAAGAAAAGATGGATGGTATTGGGCTGTCTTTCTTTTGCTTTTACACAGTTTCCTCAAAATGGAGTGTGAATCAGACCAGGGAATAGAGAGTGTGAAGATCTCATCCATCAAGACAGAAAATTCCAATTTTCCCAGCTGACCACTGACTTCCATTGAAGACTCCTACTGCATTCTGAATTAAAGCCCAAACTGGATGCAAATGATGAAAAAGGTTATGTTTAACTTAAAGAGCATAACTAATAGTCTTAATGTCAGCTAAGTAGAATTCTTCCCTAAACGTTTATAGGAATCCTTAAAATATTTCTGTTGGGTTATCAAAACCAAACAAAGGGTTCTGATTCCCAATTATATTAGAAATTAATTGAAACAGGGTATTGAAATCCCTTATGTACAGTTCTGAATATGTAACTCATACAATGTGGATAAGCAGAAATTAATAGGAACGGGCTGTCCCCAGTGCACTAAAAACCTTGGCCTTGGCTTTCAGTTATATTGAAAATAAATTTATTGTATATTTTTGAGATTTAACAATTCTCTTAGAATGTTATTCCCTAGCACTAAAATTACAATGGAAAACTCCGCAAAAAATTAGAGAAATTTAAACTGTCATATTTTAGAATCTCAAATGTATATTTATATAACAGATAGAGATAGTTACCACAAGGATAACCTCTGTTAATTTAACAAGACAGAACCACATTTCTACTAAAAATGTACACTGAAAAGCATTATTGTGTTTAATAGGACCTTTCAAGGACCTTTGATTGTAGCTGGTTTTAAGCCTCTGTGGAAGCATTTGACATTCTTTTGACCCTGGGATTTGATCCAGGAATATGTCCTCAAATCAAGACAAGTCTCATCAGACTGGGATTATTACTGTCCTCCCTCACTAAAATCAATAGTTTATACCAGCTAGATTAGAAAAGACTAGATATATAAACTGTTGCTTGTCATTGCTAACTGCACAAAAGTAAATGCATTAAACTAAATAAATTGAAAAAAATAGTTTTGACCATTTCCATTTGGAATATAGTCACTTGATAACAAAAAAAAAAAAACCAAAAAAATCCACTATATTTTCACAGAATGTTTTATATATATGATCACAAAACCAGAATTTTCAAATTTTTCTTGTTTTTATTAAAATCAGAAGGAAAAATTACCTTTTTCATTCTGTAGACCTGGATCAAGTCCCTTGCAAGCAGTTCTAGTAGAAACAGTGGAATTTCTTACAGCAGAATTTGGCCAGAACTTTTAGCAATTATTCCGATATCATCGGAATTGCAAAAAAAAAGGTGGAATTAAAAAAAAAAAAAAAGATTCTATTTTTGATGAAGCTCAGGGGTTTTTTTAAAATGTAAATTTTTATCTTGCGATGATTAAAATGGAACAAATTGTTAAAATAGTTCTCAACTTCCTAGGCATACTGAATGAGGGGGAAATTTTACACTGAAGAGATAATTGGCATATTTAGCTAATCTTTTATTAATGTAGCACAATTGTAACATACATCTTGTCTCAGAAAAGTCAGCATGAAAATTTTTATGTCATTATGCTGTGGCTCCACTTTTTAATAACTCTCTGTAGATTCAGTTTTTTTGCAACAAAAATGAGATTTTTCATTTTTATGTGTACTGTATACTCCACAGTTCTATTCAGCAATGAAAGAGTGGGTTGCTTTCATTACTAAATCTGTATTGAATGTACTTCTATTGTGGGAACTATGCAAAAATTTCAGGTATACATTTTAATCTAAAGAAAAATAATAATAGTAATTGCTCTTTATGCTTTTGATATCTAGCATTTTATACAAAGTCATGTTTTATGGAATGTGTAAAAAATACATTCTCAATCACAAAATGTCACCTAATTAACAAGAGGTTTATGACATCTCAAAAAGCTATGCAGAAAGGTATCAATTATAACTCTTCAATATGTTAATATGAAAAGTTTGACTCCTAATTTTGCAATCAGTATTTCAGATAAAAGAGATTTCTTCAAGAATACAGAAACTTAAGCTATAAATTAATGATAGACATATACCTGAAAAACTGTCACTAGACATAAAGAATAGGCAAGGATTCCTTATTTATGGAAAGACAAAATTATCCTCACTCACCAAAATTTAAAGAGGATAATGTAATGTTCTCAAGTGTCCATTCCAGTGGTTTAGGAGGCATGCAAAAAACTGAACGGGAAATAACGTTAACAGAATTCATTCCATATTTTAAATGTAGCCACTTAGGGGTGAATTTGGTGAATCTTGTTAGTCCTACATGAATACTCACACTAGGAAGAGATGTTCAATAACATCAATACTATTGCACTTCTCCACTGATTTTTTTTTGTCTAGATTAATACTCACATCAATTGGGATTCAAATTCTCTAAAGCTTTGAGCGCCCAGAAAGGACACATCATCTAGGAACAACAAATATAACGGTGGATAGCACTGGTCTTAATAATTTAGTATTATGTGAATGAAATTAGGTTTTTAGAATCACAGGATGCTTGAGGCTAGAGAAAACCCCCTGAGGTCGTGTAGTCCAAACCTCTACTCAAAGCAGAGTCATGATATGGCAGATGCAGTTGCACAAATGCTGAGTAGGGGGAGAGGATCCCATGGCCTGCTTGTTGCCATGTTGCTCATGCAGCCGCAGGATGTAGATAGACGTATCCACACAAGGCACACTGCTGACCCCTCTTCAGTTTGTGTTTCCTACCCAGCCAATCCCCATCTTGTACACTTCGGTGGGATTGTTCTACCCTAGCTGTATGAAATTGTGTTTGATTTGTTCACTCCTGTTAAGTCTCCATCAGCCCAATCTTTCCAAGCTTGTCTAGATCATGGTGGCAGCCCTGCCCTCCAGCACAACGACCATGAGCCACAACTGGGTACTTACTGAATTTCTAAGGGTAATTCCAATTCGTGTCATATTCCAAGTCATCAATAAAGCCATTCAACAGTTTTGATGCAAGAGTCAGTCCCTAAAATATATCACTAAATGAGCGGCTGCCAGAGACCATTCCAAATTTCTATTCACTTTGTAGTCCTCCTATCCTCTTCCTATCTCACTGATTTGCCTATAATGACACTGTGGTAGATGGCGTCAGGAGCCTTGTTGAAGTCAAGGAAAACAACATCTGCTCTCCTTGCTCACAGAGTTGGCCTTTTCAACAAGATTTAGCAAGAGAATATTTGCCCTTGGTAAATTCATGAGAGCTGCTCTTGATCATTGTCTTGTCATCCATGCATTTGTTAATAGCTTCTGTTGGATTTGCTCCATAACATTGTCATGGACAAAGGTGAGGCTGACTAGTTTGCAGTTCCCTAGTTCCTCCCTCTTCCTTTCTTTAAGATGACTGTACAAGTTCCCTGGTTGGTATGACCTTTCCATTTTGGCAAAGATCTTGCAGTGGCATCAGTCAGTTCCCTCAGTACCTCTGGATGCAATCCCACTGCAGCCCATTAATTTCTGTATCTCTAGACTACCAAGGTGTTCCCTATTGTATCTTTCTATACTGTGGTTACTGTTCCACTTGCAAAGACTGCAAACAGTACAGGGAGCTGAATCATGTAAGAGCTCATTCTACCAGTTTTAAAAAAAGGAGATCAAAAAGGCATAGAGTACCTTGGCCTTTTCTGTGTCCTATATCAATAGATTCCTGACCCTACTGAATAGTAAATCCACCCTCTTTTTAGTCTTTTTGCTGCTTCTTTATTTATAGTACTCAATATCCACAAAAAGTAAGTGATAAGAATAAAAATTTTCTGCTGATTTTATTTTTCTTTATAAGATAGAGGGGAAAACAAGTTCCCACCAACACTTTTTTGTGATCAGAAACTAGAGGTGAGGGAGAACCACACAAAAAATTGTATTTTTTCTAGGCTGCTGATGTTAAAATACTGGCAAATAGTCAATCAGCTTATTTTTTACTAATCTGAAGCCTACAATCAACAACAATATTGCCTATTGAATGTTTATAATCTAAAAAGTTACACAAGGCATCCTCATGGGTGGCATGCATTTTCTGTTAAGCATACTGTTTACTTGTGCAATGGGAAATAGTTCTAGAGCAGCACAAACAAGTTTAAATTGGACTACAACTGTTCCCCACTTCCCCTCTTTTCTTTTGTAGCAGCTCCAGCTTTCATTTGGCCTATCAATGAATTAATTCAACTTACTGAGCTTGCAGGAATCTATTTTATTTCTTTTTTGGGTTAGTTTTCTGCTGAGTTTGCAAGTGAACTGACACATCAGAGAGCCAAGATAAGCAAAGACCAAAGGGTGCACTGACACTTAGACTTCCTTAATCTCTTATGAAACTTCACCCTGAACTAGTATCCAAAATACAATGCTCGTCTAGATATTTGGAATTCTACACTTGTCTATACATTTTGTTTGTTCTTTCTATTTATTATTACAGTAGTAGCTAGAAGTTAGAATTGCCTGTGAGTTATTGTTCAAGTACAGGGTAAGAAAAAGTCATAATCAAATGGCCAGGGCAAAGGAAAGCCAGAGAAACAGAAAAACAGAATCTTCTCCAAATAGTGTCAGTATCTTAACTGAAAGCAGAGCTGAGGTCTTCTTAATTCAATTTTAATGCCTGTCTGCTAGAGAGAAAACAGGATTATGAGTGCATTTCCCACTCAGAAAAAGTCTGCGCCCTGCATATGAATATTGGTCTCATTCTCCTCCCTGGCTGGGAACTATCTTCTAAATACTGATAAGGTTTGGCAGTCCTCCACAAAGTCAATAGCAAAACTAGTAATTCACTTCCAGCTCTAATTTATATTATTAAAACAATGTCTACCAAGGTTTGGACTACAAACAGATAGGTCTCCCAGTGTATGACTGTCAGTGCAAGGAAAAGGTTAAAAGCCAAGGAAAAATAAAACTCCCACCATTTTATAGACACGATTCAACTTACAGAGGATTCTGATGAAAATATTTATTTCATCACAAACAGTAAATATGACACCTTTCTAGTTCGTGGTTTGTGTTTGTTTGCTTGTTTGTTTTCTTTCCTTTCCATTAGCCTTATTTGTTCAATAAATGACAAAACTCAAAGAAATGCTGTTTGGGTTTTTTTGAAATCCTGGCTACACAAAACCCTTGTATCAAGAGGAGAACGCATTAGAAAAGCTACACGTAGTTAATTTTAATGCTGGAACAATATTTTACTATGTCTCCTGGGGGAACCATAACAAAAAAGCATTGAAATCCACGAAAATGCTCTTTATGTGGCAAGATGCTGGGGCTGCCCGGGCTGGCCCCAGCGCAGGGCCCGGCTGAGCCCCTCAGCCACGGGCCAGAGCCCCGGGGAAAGCCTGGGCAAGGGAGGGCAAAACGCTGCCCGGCAGCCAGGGCTGAGCCGGGGGAACCGAGCCAGAAACAGCCCTGCCAGCCCCGAGGGGACAGCGGGAGCAGGGACGGGGCAGGGATGGCCGGAAGTTAATGATTAAATAAATTGATACTATAGAACACTTAAATTCTCCTTAGCCTATACACTATAGTTTTTCCTTCATTCTTTGAGAGATTGAAGATGGTTGGAGAAACAGATATAATGAATTATATTAGAAATTTAGAGTTTCTATTTTGTGTTTGCTGTACTATTCAAAACTGAGTGTAATCAGCTATAAAATCAATAGGACATAAAACGACTTTTAACTCATTGATTGCTAGGAATGTGTTTAAGTATATATTTAAGAGACTAAACCCACACTGCTGAATTACAGCCCTTTTGGGATGTTATGGCAGTAGTAGCACCACTGATCTTTGACAAGGATACACATATTTAATTAATATCTTAGAGGAATGGGAAAGATTTTCAAGCTCAAGTGCTTTTTTAGCACTTTCCCTAATTATTTAGGTCTGAAATGAGAGTACATTGTATTATATAAGTTCTCTGAGATGCACATGTATAAAGATGATGTCCAATCTAACCAGGCGAGCATTTAAAGTGGTTCTCTAACAATACCACTGTGATTTTCCAAATCAGCTTGCTAATGATCTTGAACAAAGTAGAACTACATCAGTAATGCATCCCCTTACAAACTTCCAAAGTCTTTTTCAGGAGTATGTCCTTGGGCTATCAAGCCAACGGCAAAATGTACATTAATTTCAAAGTCGCTTAGATTTCAGCTAGAAATCATTGTTATAAATAGAAAAGTTCCATCTGAAAAAGGATGATTTTGCTTTAGAATTCTGTTTTCTTCTGAGGAAGGAAAGTTGATCTGGATGGCTGTTTCTGAGGAAAGAAACATAGGGACAAGTGCTGGAGAATGTAGAATCATAGCTGTTGACTGAAGCTTATTTGAGCATTACAGTAATACAGTGATAAATAGATAGCAAATACTATCTGAACTTTAAAATTGAGGTCAGATGTCTTTCTCAAGCATATGTTCTAATACCACGGGTTATTTGCCATGGTGCAGGAATTAGGAAATATAGCTTTTGAGGCTGAACAATGTCCAAAGGTCAGACTGGTTCATTGCATTGTTCTCACAGCATGTAAAATCCATGAGAGTATGAGCTTTGGAGCTGAACCTTGCATACCAAAGTATTTGTTCTCCTATATATAAAAATGAAGCTCCTTTATGTGAGACTTGACATACCAGAATAAAGTGCATCAGCCTGCTTTCTGAAATATTATGTATCAGATCCATTGTGAGAAAATTACCCTTTATGTATCTGGTGGTATACACATTGCATAAATTGACAGGTTTTGCAAAAACTTCTCTACTCTTCTCTATTATGATATAGGCTTCTGTTTAAGATACTGTGCTATTTCCTCTCTACAGCACTGAATTTTAATGTGTACTTGATAAGGTTTGAGCTGCAACGATGTTTAGCACTTCTGTACTTTAAAATTGTTGCTCCTGATTTGTACTCTACATATTTTATTAGTTACTGGTTTTGTTGTTTGGTACTTGCAAGGTGCTAGTAACAGTTTATGCTGTATTTGATTACACAGTTAGACAGTACAGTTTAGTACAATATAGTGCAATTAGAACTACTCAAAAAATCTACTTAGCCTTCATCTTGTAAAGTCACGAGTGGTCTAAATATACACCATGCCCTTTTCATGTCGACATTCTGCTGGAATGTGCATAAACAGGGCTTTTATTTTATTCTCTCCTTCTGTAAAGAGGGAGTAAACTGAGATGACAAGATAAATCCTGTATGAATTTTCCCTCTGGGTCTTTCAAGAAATGTAAAAAGAAACCTGATTAATTTCTGGTCCAGAGCATAAAGAGTGATAGAAGTTAGAGAAGAAAGACTGGAGCAAACTAAACCAGTAGAATTGAAAAGATTCAAGTAGAGCTCTGTTTGGAGTTTTATTTTAAAAAAGATATTTTTTGGTCTCTCATCAGAAGACACTGGTTCCATAATAATCAAAATTCGCCATGAAGATATTTCAGGGACATTATTAAAAATATGTATGTTCTTTGGGATTAGAATAGAACTCCTTGTTTTTGGAATCTGATCCTTTCTCAGTCCTTACTTATAGCTAAAGGACCAGAACATGTGATTTTATGTTCCAGTGACTGCAAAAGACAGCAGGTCACCTGGGATATGAAAAAATACTTAACAATGGTTGATTACTTGATTAGTTTGAAGAGATAGCTAAAGGGCTGAACAAGCCTATTCCATAATAATAAATCACCAGGTCGCTAAAATACTCATGGGGAAGTAACCAAGTCTGACTCTCCCTATTCCTAAGCAAGGCCCTACATAACAGGATTTTTTGGTATTTTCACTTCTGCAGAGTTCATCTCTAAAATCTCCAAAATCTCACCCTTGTCACACTCATGAAGATCTGAAAAAGCATTCTGGGCTTGAAAATGTGCAAAGGCACAGGAGACATTTTCAACACAGCTCTAATGACCTGGATAACAGGAAAAAGAACTCATGTAGTGCTGGACTTGAAACCCTGATGCTACCATCACATAAATCCTAACAAACATTCAAAGTCACAATGCATGCCATTATCAATAATTTTTTGCACTGGTAGTCTGAAGCTGTTCTTTCTTTTTCTAAGTTTATCTCAGTTTCTTTATCTATGCATTTTTAAAAACAAATCTTTAAATGTTATTGTAATTTCTTGGTGATGAATATTTCAAAAATATAAAGAAATCACAGTTTTCAAACACTTTATTTTCAGATTTTTGCTCTTGATCTCAGGGAATAAAGAAAATTAAGTGTAAAATGATTGTACCAGCCTTTAAAAACTTTTGCTTCATTTTGAAGATCCAAAACAATTTCAATCTTAGAATATTTATTTGCTCCTTTTACAAATTCTTCAGCATATATTTTCACAGCTTGCAGGCTACTGTTAGAGATACCTACTTACTAACTCTGTTGCTAACACCAAATAAAACCCTGTTACATTTAAACCCTTTTATTTTTTCCATCTCCTGCATGAGGTAGATTATAGTATGGAAGAAAAGGTGACTTTTGAAAGGTACATCACAAAGTAACTCATAAAGCTGATGGCCACTAATGGTGATATCTGCTCCTGTTACTCAAGGTCAGATAATCACTAGATTAACCAGGTGACAGTCTTCCACTTTGTCTCAAACACAAATTTACGTGAAATAAATATTGTTTGAATTTTTGCTGGTCTGTGTTTTAGAAACTCATGAAGGCTCATTCATGAGCTCCACCTGAGTCCTTACTGTAAATGTTTCTCACAATTTTAGAAGGAATTACAGAGAATATTGTTTACAGTGCATTTTACATAAAAGTGTTAATGGCCTTTTCAATCTGTCTCTAACCTAGAGCTATAAATACAGGCTAACTTGAGACGCTGTCAGTTTTTCTATAGTTACATCAGCATAACTATGTCAGCAATGCTTCAGAGCAGGCAGCGTGTACACTAGCAGAAGGAATTTCTCCCTCAGTAGTTTTACTACCTCCATGCAAAATATGCTCTAAGCTGGCAAACCTATTCCGGTAGAAAAGCTGTGTTTATATGAGGGAAGAAGAATGGTTTCAGCTGGAGTATGGTTTTCTCACATTATACTGACAATACTAGGTGGCAAAACTTGTGGATCAAGCTTAAGTATTGGTCCTTGCTTTCTTGGTCCATTTCCATCTATGTACCATCTTCCTGCCTAGCCAATCTCAGCTCAAGAAGTCTAATTTAAAGCCAGTACAGAACAACGCAAAAGAAATGATCCCTAGGCCTGGTTAGGCCTTAAGATAGCTGAATGCCCTGAATTTCCTTAATTGCATTTCCAGACAAGTGGAAATCTTCTTCCCATACATTCAACTATGTATATTGGTGTTTCCAGATATGCTTCCTAAACAGTATGTTATGAAAATAACATTCCCCTATAACTGCAATTCCTAAACCAGTAAAGGCTACAATGCATGGGAGGGGAGGNTCTTGGAGCACAAAGTTCTGTATCAACACTAAAATCAAAACACAGCATAATTGGTGAACGCAGATCCTTAGCTAGGTTACAAAAGCACTGAACCACTGAAAATACAGTCTTTGTTGTATTTTCTTGATATCGGTATAAACAGAAACAGAATTTCACCCAAAATAATCATGAAAATCTCCATGCCTTTCAAGAGCCTCTCTGTCTTTATACATCCATATATATTTTAAATATAAAACCAAATGTAGCTAGGTAGTTTGTGTAGCAGACTGATACTGTGCAATTTCCAGTGCTTACTGCAATATTTCAGCTATGGCATGTTGGCATTTTTGTTGATGTACACATATTTCTAGGCAGCTAACTCTCTGGTATAACAATTCTCAGAATGGCCTACTGCACAAAGTCTGAGAAGTTTAGGTATTTCCAACCTCAAGTGTCTCTCTAGTACTTTGTAATTTGTCTTTGATACATTATTGGAGCTCTCTCATTTCATGGTATTAAGCCATTTCCTCAGGCACAGGATGCCTTTTTTCCAGACTTGTTCCTTTGAGATCTGGGCAGCAAATCTGGGCTTAATCCACTTCCATCTTCATTGCACTTTTACTGGAAGCAGCTGTTACCCCTTCTTTAACAGTTTGCTGGCTGTCAGGCAGCCGGAGGGACCCACCATATGACATCCGTCCTGGGTTCTAAATATACACCTGCACAATGTGTTTTCTTGGGGCAAGAGGAGAGCAAAGGGACTTTTGCTTCCTTTTGCACAAATGTATTTTCATCTCTTCACTGAAAAACTTTTATTTATTTCCTGTATACTTAGGAATACCTTTCATCTTTTTAACAGAAGGGTTAATTCTACTTTTTGTACAATCTGAAAATGTAGGACAGCTTCATTGCCTGCTTTACTAGACATAAACATCAACATTACAAAATGTAAATGTGTTGCCTGTTAAATCTCACTGCAGCTTTATACAGAATTTTGGGCAAATTTTAGTTTAGAGAATAAGAGACCCCATGGACATATCCCATGAGGCTTGACCTAACTATCATATTATTAGAAGTAGGCTCAGAAAAAGTGTGTGTAAAATGGCAACATTTTTGCAGAACAGAAGATAACAGTAAGATTGTGTACATGTCAGCCATAAATATAAAAATGTCAAAAAATGAAAGAGAATTCTTTAGCATGTTAGGGACAAAAAAAATGGTAACAATACAGAAACTTGTTATTACATTTTTAGTTTCCTGGACTGTGTGACAGACTGATGGGTCATAGTAATGGAATCCAAAGTGAAGGCTAGAGAACAACCCTTCATCAAAAGAAAAAAAGGAAAAAGAGAAAATAAAAGTCATAATCATAGTACTTGTCAGAGAAAAGATAATTCTGAATAGATGTGATGCATATTACTTCTTACAAAGTTGAACAGTGATTTTATAGCTATTTCACTTGTATAAGGGTGTCTCAGTCTTAAAGACACTAAAGTCCATACAGTGCAAAAAATATATTAAAATAGTATTTTAAAGAGGAGGGGGACATTTACTCAACACCTTAATGAAAAAAGCAGTAGAAATCTCAAATCAGCTAACTCTATAGTAGCTTATCAAGAATGTTCTTTATTGCTGTTATTGGGAAAATGCATACTTAATGCTTATATTAGATATTGGAGATGGAAATGACAAAAATCATTAATCAGAATATTCTGTTCTTCATCCCTCTATCTTCAATGTGGACATGTAGACATAATGGAATTTATGCATTGAGATTATTTTTAGACTTAGTCTTTCATGTTAGAACATGTTAGAACATGTTAGAACATTAATTATTACAACCAAGAATTTGTTTGCTCAGATAACAGTAAATAGTAACAGAAAATGACTCTTGTAAACACATTTTTGTCAAATATTGCCTTAAGCTTTCCTGGTTATTTTAAAGATCAGTATCAAAACTCTCAAAAATGCTGCTAACATCTGCTATTTATAAGATTGCAGGGAGGGAAGGATTTATATAACTAACTAGAAATCTCCTTTACATTGTTCCTCTCATTTACAGATATTGTAATCCAGTCACTGAACAATAGCAATAACAAATGATATATGGATTAGATGATGCCATAAATGTAGTCAAAGATAAAGATAAAGTTGAGACAAATAATTGTGAACTGCTTGAAAAAGATATATTAAACTGTATCATAGGTTAGTTGACCATCGTTGTATTATCAGGACCAGGCTGAGATATTTACATATCACAAGTAGTGTGAGAGGTCTCTAAAAGTAGCTCAGAGCATCTATTCCTGCTTAAGCTCTGACCACCTCCATCCACACTGCCTATTTTCTAGTAGAAATATACTGTGATTTCTGAGATCCACAAAGGTGAAGGCACAAAGGTGTTACCCTCTTTTTGGAAGCTAATCAAGAGCGTGATGATAGATGATGTAAACAGCAACAAGAAAACAAAAAATAGGTCCAGCACACACAATTCTATCTAGATGGTATTTCAAATGGCTAAAACCCAAAAAATACATTCCTCTCAAAGGCAAATAAATGAAACCAAAAGATCCATAAAAGGATTGTTATAGTCTACAATCAGGTCTAATTGAATGGACAAATTAACCAGTGTAAACAGCAGGTGCTACATTGGGTGATTCACAGAGAACATAGAGATACACTGTTCTGCAGGTGTTTTACATTGGGGGTATGATATGGTTGGTATTCCTCAACCATTTGATGGGGAATAAATTTTTGAATACAGAAAATATTTTCACATATGTTTAGAAATTCTGCTAAGTAGTATCCAAGAAAAACCTGTTTCACTGATCAACAAGGTTTCAAAAATATTGAAGAATTCTGTTATTAGCACCTGTTTCACTAAAGAATATGTGATTTGTAGAAGATTTGAAACCTTTAACTTCCTCTAGAAGTTCAAGTGAGCAATAAAACCCAGAAACATCAATTATCTGTCGCAATTCTTAAAGTGGAACCCAACACAGAAATGAATGAAAGTAAAAATGCATGTTGAAGTATTTCAGGCCTAGAGTCAGATTTCAGGATGAGCAAATGAAAGGAGTAGAGCTCAGAAGAGCTGCAGTCACACTTCTAATTTGGATTTGTGAACCTAAATGGCTGGGCTGAGGCTGTGGTGTGGAATTTTTCCACAGTTCAGTTCATCTTTTCATTTGGACTGACTACTAGCAGAAATAAGAATGCTACAATTGGCTAAATTAATTGCCATTTTCTCATTTGCCAATACTGTTAGCTTTAATAATCTAGTCTATTTTCCAGACCTACCAACAGTATATTCATGTAATTTTTATCTCTTTACATCAGTCTAAGACTTTCAGTCAATTTGCCCAACCATACGTCACATACATAGCTACGCTATTTATTGATTCCTCACTTCCACCCACAAATGGCTTATAAAACCTCTCAAAACAAAGGGTATGATTTACAAGGCAATCTCAGCAAGAAACAGAAAATGGTCTCATACATTTAAATGCCCCTGTAAGATCAAGTGAATATACTGGGCAAAATATAAGTTGTTCTATACAAATCTGAAGTGTGCTTCAAGCACTTTTTTTATGTATAGAGATCATGTCGTGGCCTAGACTCAGACGTAAAATATTTATTGTCAGGGACCAAAATCAGGGTAATGAGTGTTCCTTATTTCACTATAAAAATAATGCTAGGGAAATGTGTGATTGGTAAGCTGAGCTTAGTCTTAGGTAGGGTCCATTTCCTGCAGAAATCATTGTGCTCCAGATTCAAGGTGCCTGTGTTACCTGGAACCTGTCACTGTACCACATATGACATGGAAGGGAACTGTTTAAATGGTGCCCTTTAAAGGAGTGATTCAGTCCCTATACATTTGGAGGTAGGTTAGTGGAGCTGGAATGGAATATAAAAACCAAAATGTTAGCTTTTGAGACCCTGAATAGGTGGCAACAATGAGTTGAGAAGTGAGAAATCTTCAGGAACTTGGCAGTAGTACTCCTAAGGAAAATTTTGCATGTGATATTTGGCCTCATAGTATTACTTTCAAG
Source organism: Hylia prasina (assembly GCA_013397195.1). Classification (NCBI taxonomy): domain Eukaryota; kingdom Metazoa; phylum Chordata; class Aves; order Passeriformes; family Sylviidae; genus Hylia; species Hylia prasina. The sequence goes on from VYXD01014540.1 coordinate 359,048, forward strand.
GTCACCCTATGGATCCCTATAAAAACAGGGAAAAAATATACTGAAAACTGGACAATTTTTGTCATTGTCAAAATTTATACTGTCACATCTTTTTCTATAAAATGAGGAAAATAAGTGAGGCTTGCTAGTCACATCTAACACATCACTGAGTCTTGTAAGAAAATATTCAATGTGCTGGTGATCAGGTATCCAGAATTTTAAAGAGTAGAAGCCTGAACTAAAGATCTTAGATGTATGTTTAAGCATCTAATAAGAGCTTTGTGCTGATTTTGGCTGAATGTTCTTCATAGTAGTTAACAAGGGGCTAAGTTTTGGGTCTGTGCTGGAAACAGCGTTGATAAAGAAAAATGTTTTGCTCACTGCTGGCACAGAGCCCAGACCTTTTCTGCTCCTCACACTGCCCCACGAGTGAGGAGGCTGGGAGTATACCAGGAACTGGAGAAGACACAGCTGGGACAGCTGATCCCAAAGGGGTTTTCCAGACCACATGGTGTCAACATATAAAACAGAGAACAAAGGAGAAAGGGGATGTTCATTGTGATGGTGCTTGTCTTCTCAAGTCACTGTTAGGCATGATGGAGCCTGGCTGTCCTGGAGGTGGCTGCCAGTGGGAAGTGATGAATGAAGTCCTTGTTTTCCTTCACTTGTGTATGTGGCTTTTACTTTCCCTCTTAAGATATCTTTATCTCAACCCATGAGTTCTCTCACTTCTACCCATCCAATTCTCACTCTCATCCCACCATGGAAGGAGTGAGTGAGTGGCTGCATGGGGCTTAATTGCCAGCTGGGTTTAAACTATGAAAGGCCTATTGTTTTAAGATGATGTGTAGCTTTCTGTCACTGTACTGGGCTTTTGTGTTCTTTTGCAAAAAAATGTTACATTCAAAAAACTATTTCAGTGTTAAATCTCTAAAAAGAGATTTAATAACATGCTACAGTGGAATTCTTATTAGCACAATGCAGCTTATTAGAATCAACATATTAATTCCTAAGAATCAAGATATTAAATAATTCAGGCTAGGTGTATAAATAATGCACTTACTACCAATGTCTACTTGGTCCTGAAAATAACTGGCTGAAAGTAGTGAAATGATGCCAAAAAGGTGAATATAAACTGCAGAGGAAGGATAACGAAAAAGAATGTGAAAAATATGAAGAAAAATAGACATATTAATGTATCATTAAAATTTTCATTGTGGTAAATAAAGCATGCTAAATATCAACCTATAAATATGTAAAATTAATGGCTTGATTTTACTCAAGGGGATTGGAGAATATTTTCAGATTTTAGTTCCTAAATAGGAAATATATTTGGGCTTTTTTTTAATGTCAGGTTTAATCCTGAATGATACCATTCAGGAATCTGTGGCAATACAGCAAGATACATTCAGTTATGTCTATGGTACCCCAATGGCTAAATGTGAATACATGCTATATTCATTTTTTACATCTTGTGGACAGAAGTTAATACTTTTGCTTTCAACACTAAACAGCAAAATAAATAAACCAGCTGTATAGAGGGTTACACGTGGATGAAGAGAATTATAATTCCATTTATTTTTGTATTTTAAGGGTATAAAGGGATAAAAGTCAAAGGAAACCTCTCAACACCGGTATTATCAGATGATGAAACTTTTTTGAGAGAGATTACAAATGATTTATAAAGGTCAGCACCAAGTAGAATTTCAGTGAGGTCTTAACATTAATCAACTTTCTTAAAACTTCTTGGCGGTATAAAAAATATATAATTTTTACCAGCTATTCCCTCCTGCTGAGTCCATCGTTTACTGACTGTACTATACGATTGCCACTTTGAATTAAACACCTTTTCACACCATTTGCTGTGCAGATGGCAAAGTGCTCTGAGAATGACACAGCTGAAACCCCAGGAGCTCCGAGCAGTGCACTGGAAATACATCACAATAAGCAGATACCTATTATCTACTCTTGACTTGGCTGTAATCTCCTCCTCCAAATCCTTGTCTATCTGCTCTTCCCTTTGACTTCTTTCTCAAAATACACTACGTCTGCACTTTTTTTAGAAAGCTTTGGAGAGGAGATCGCTGTCAAAGTCTAGACCACCCTCTGTAAAGTTCAACAGTTTGACAATTTGCACCTCTCACTGCCTGGCAGCCCGCAGTGGGTATTGTCTCTTCTGTGCTCTTGGCTGTGAACATGTTTGTCAGTGGTGTGAGAGAAAGAACTGCTTAAATCAGCTGTAAAGCAAGTCCTGTGGTGCACCCCACACCCCTGGGCCATCAAGATTCTGCCAGTTGCTGCTCTGGAAGATAGGTACAAGAGCAGGGACATTGCATCATCTCTCTTCCATGTGTCCTGATTCTGCAGCTTTCACATCTCCTTTACAGATGCACTCATCCCTTTCTCAACTTCCATATCTTGCTTTCAGCTTAAACCCTTGTACCAGATTTTCAAATGGTCATTTCCTAGCCAGATCTCAAGAATTGTTGTTTATCCCCCTGCTTATTCTGCCCATCAACCATCTTTGACAGTTAACCTTATTTTTCTCCACAAGACATTCTCTGTATTACATTAACTTCCGAGCCTATGCCCTTTCCTGTGTCTTGTCCCAGGTTTTCAGTAACTCTTTACTTGGTGTGCCTTTTAAAGGACTTTTTCCTCTTCAAATTCCTATGTTTCCTGGACTTCAGTCACAAATCTTCATTATTCATACATCCTTAGGTTAACTTCAATCATAGATGCATATTTAACTCTGAACATTTTGTAGGAAATGTACTGTTTTAATTCCATATTCCTAAAGAATATCTTAAATTCTCATGTTGTCTCTCTAACATAACTAATACTTTAGCCTTCCTTCTTTATCCCAGTCCATTCTCTATCCCTCATCTCACTTCATGCTTTAATGTTTACTCTGACATCAGATTTTGACATATCATCTACAAATCAAGGTTATGATAGCTATGTACAGATTTTCTGTATACTGTTTTCATTTTTAGCATTTGATAAAATGGCAGCTTGCCATCTCCGTGCAACACCTTTCACAGGTATAAGAACAGAATAATTTTCAACTCTCCTCCTTCAGAGAGCCACTCATGGAATTTAATCCCTGCTTTCCTTTTTCCTATTTCTCTATTTGTTGCATCTTTATTTTGTCAAACATACTACTTGTTCTCATTCCCAGGATTCCACAAGTACCTCTCTATTGATTTATTTAAAAAGAAAACTTCTATTTTCCTTCTACAGAATAATTTTCTATTATATCTTCTTTTTATTTGAATAGTCTGTAAACATCTGGCTTTATCATACTTTAATCCATCTTAAAAATCTTTCTCTTTAAAGACAGCTTTAATGAACAAGAGGCTTAGAAGAAAGATGGGGACAGACTTTTTAGAAGGGCAAAGGATAATCATTTTAAACTAAAAGAGGGTAGATTCAGATTAGAGATGAGGAAGACATTTTACGGTGAAGGAAAGGGTGAGGGTAGGTGAGGGTAGTGGAAGTTGGAACAGGTTTCCCAGAGGGGTGCTGGATGTTACATCCCTGCAAACATTCAAGGTCAGGGGCTCTTAGCAACTTGATCTAGCTGATGATGTCCCTGCTCAGTGCAGGGGGGTTTGGACTTGGAAGACCTTTAAAGGTCCCTTCCAACCCAAACTATTCTATGATTCTATAAGATGAAAATTTTATACTTCTGCTGTACCAAGATATTTCATTCTCTTGTGCTCTTCAAATTGACTGTCTCACACTGTTACTTCTTGTTATATTCTATAAGCTCTTTCAAGGTTGGATGATTTTCCATTTTGTTTTGGGTCAGTATGTTCCCGGTTCATTACAATATTCTTGCCCCGTCATGAATTGCCTCTGAAAATTGCTCATTTTACTGGGCATTGTTTCAGAAAAATCTAAAAAATGTTTATCACTTTCTCAAGGATTTAATTTATTAATTAACAATTCTTTTCAATAGAATAACATTTGTATACAATAGTATACATTTTGGCAAGGCTCAGATTTATTACATAAGTGAGTTTTTATCATGTTATGAAAAAGCACAGGAGGTCAAAATATAAATTCATGGTGAACATATTTATGTCTGAATTTCAGAACAGAACTGGAAGGCGATCTTGGCTTACTGGGAAGTTCTCAGAGATTATCCATACAAGTAAGTGACTGTTTAGGTGCATTTTATGTAATATTGGAATACTCTGCTGTGTCCTGTAGAAAGGAATAAGCTCAAACAACATGCTGAGGGAGAGGGAGAACTGAATAAAAAGTTAAAAATACCCTGCTTTTTTTTTTTTTTTNTTGTTTTTTTTTTTTTGTCTTTTTTTTTTCTTTTTCTGGGGAGGAAAAAAAGACCAATTAACAATTCTGAAGAAAAAATGAAAAATCCTGTTTACAGATTTCAGAAAAGGAAATAGACCTGAGTCCAACTATATCTACAGACAGAAGCAATAACTCAAACTTGTTACTGTGGAATAACTGTGCAAACGTATAAACCTGAAAAAAAACATCTTTCTATCACATCTAAAAAATTGACACAAAAAACAACTTCAGAAGCACTCTTGTTTGTAGGGACTTACAATTAATTAATTCATTCTACTTTTCCAAGAAATCTTTTTGACAAAAGTGGTATGTGATATGAACATATTGTATCACCCTCTCCTTGCCAAGTGTAAATATATATTCTTAGAAAATGAATCATTTTAAAGTGATTTAAAATGGGTGTTGGGGAGTGGGGTTGTTTGTCTTTCAGAATGGAGACAAAATTATTTTCTAAAAGTTGTAGTAAAATAAAAATAAAGAAGTGTAAATAACATTTACAGGAAATACTGATATATGTAGTAAAAAGAAAAGAAATTTAGAAGAGCAACCACAGTAATTAGCAGTGACTTAATTTACAGCTGTTGCAACAAGTTAGTGAAGTACCGAGAAGGTTTTTGCAGCCTTCTAGCTCAGTGAAACATGGATTTCATGGCATCCATGTATCTCTGTAAGGAAGACAGAACTGCACAATACTATATCAACCAATGGGATTCTTTTTTAAGCAGTCTGAGTAAATTAAATCTGAGCTCTTCTTAAGCTTAATGAAAGAGCCTAAATCTCCTTTTCAGGAACACTGGCTCCTGCTTCCAATTATGTCAGCTCCTGCTGACATAATTGTCAGAATTGAATTTGCTGTTTGTCTGTTTTAAAGATACTAAAAGTAGGGAAATCTAATATTTTGTTTATTTCAAGTGACCCTTTCAGCTTTGCTCAAGCATAAAAATAATCTGAAATACTGTGCACCATTATTGTTATCCCAACAGGAAGGAAACACTCTTTGTTCAAGAGCCCATGCCTGCCAATCCACACACTATGCAAGACTCATTCCTGTTGCACACCCTTTCCCAGACCTGCACAGAGATAATTTAAGACATGATCTACGAGTCAGTTACACCTGAGGCCCAAGGACAATCATCTTTTTACTGAAACAAAGAAAATTGTTATATGAAATTGTTATATGTTACAGCCAGGTATGCAGGAAACCCTTCCCTTTCCACTCATGGGGATGAACCATTTCAAAGGATGCAGGTATCATAGATCTTCCTATGTAGGACCTAGGTGTATCTAGCTGGGGAGTAGAAGGGTCTTACTGCTAATTTAATAATGCAGTTTATCATGAATGGGATAAGTTTATTAGTCAATGGCTCAGTGTTTAACAGCGTGAACTCAAGATCAGCATCCCCATCTGTCAGTACCTTATATTACTGAGATGAAACAGATGGCAAAGCTAATGGAATTGAAATTAGACCCCTCAGCCTAGGTTTACACCTAACTGCATCATCTTTTACTATTATGATTGGCTACAGAGGGGAAAAACTCAAAATTCTTTATTTGTAGAATACCTGAATACAAGAAATGGGAAGGAAGGCTACTGCATTGCTAAGGCCACAGGAGAGGAGTTGTGCTCCTGAGAAGATGCCCAACATCACTAATGAGTTCTCAGCTTTTATTGAAGCATGAGCTTTTCTCTAAGCATGACTATGCTGAAATAAAAAATTATGTGCCTAACTCTGGTAAGCCAGACTCAGGTGCAAAAAGGATAGGCACTTTCACCCATTCCTACAGTTTCAGCCATATCATTTTAAAATTATTGATTTTTTTCATCAACACTAAACTTGATTGCAGACAACTTTAAAATAAAATAGATTTCTTTTAAAGGGAATTAAGTTATATAAAAGAAAAATAAAGCTGTTTCCCTCCAACAATTAAATTAGTAATTTGATGTGTTTTACTCTGAAAAAAACACCTGGTGTATGCATTTTATTTTTGACTCCCAGCAGTCTGAACAGATAACATTCAGTTAATAATTTCTATCATAAAAACGAAAATGTTATATGCAAAGGATACTTATCTTTCTAATTCTTAAAAGTATATACAGATGAAAAATTGATTTGTGCCAAAGAGATAAATTATGTAAATTTTGACTGTGATAGTTCTTACCTTGCAGTAACAGAACCCTTACCTTTACAGAAACAGAACTCAGCATTGAAGTTCAATGTTTGCAAAGTTTTGGAAAATTTTACCTGTAATACAGTCAGATCTTCAATGTTTTTGACACCACATAAATTTAAGCAAACAGCATAATATAGTTCTCAATTTATAATAGGTTTGCAACTGGGACAGAAGTGGAGATTTTTTTTTATAGGTATGGTTTAGTGTATGGTAGTGTTGCTTGACAAAATGTCACTGCATCTGGTAACTATAAAAAATGTGTGATCTTGAAAATCTATTTTACAGAAATTAGTCAATGCAAATTTGTATTTTGGTTTAGTCTGGTTTGTTTTGTTTTGTTTTGTTTTAAATAGCTTGTTGGGGTTTTTTTTCTTCCTTAACCACAAGGAATTTATATTACAATTTCTCAGTAAGTTAAAAGTATTACAAATACTTGGGTTTTATTACTTCTGTCATTCTTTAAAATGAGAAATTACGGTTCCTTCTTTACCTTCTCCTTAGAACAAAATAAAGGACAATTGTGAATAAAAGGACTGAAACCAGCAAACTTCAGCATGTTTGGTATGGGTTTTTTGTTATTGTTTTGTTTTGTTTTGGTTTTTTTAAGGTTGCTGGTAGCTAATTCATTCTTACATCATTGGGTCATCAATCTATGTAATTCTGTCATTTTTTTGTAATTACTGGAGTAGCCTCTGAAATCAAATATTCTTTCTCATAAAAAATATACAGAGGTTTTTGTCTCATTTTTTTTTCATTTTAGCAAATTTAGTGTTTTGAAAGTTACATTTCTTGCCTGAGTTATTAAGATTCCTCCGCTAGTCAAGTCTCAAGATTATGATCTCCAGGCAAAAAGAAGCTTTGAAGACTAAAATGGTATCCTAATTTTTCAACAACTAAAGTTAGGGGGCAAGAATCCCATCCAGAGTCATGTTTTTTTTTTAAATCATAGTTTTATCATGACTTGGAGCTTAGTGTTTTCCTAGTGCAACATCTAAGTACACTCTGGATGCTACACAAGAAGGATTATGCAGTATGGTGGATTTGAGACATATTATGTCTTAAAGTTTCTAGTGAATATACAAAGGAAAGTATCCAAAATGGGTAAAACATCTTTCTGTATTAATCTCTTACACCCCTACTCTGCTTTATAGTGCTTTTTGTGTTTCATCTAATTTCTGAATGAAACATGAACGATATTAAAAAAAAAGAAAAAAAAGAAAAATTTATTCTGATGAGAAGTTAAAATGTATTTTATGCTATAAATACTATGACATGTCTGAAAATATGATTTTTTTAATCATCTGTTATGATACATAGCAGAAAAAGAGGGTTTTAACCTTTACAGAGTTAAAAGTGGTACCTCAGACTTTCTAACTATGTTAAAACTCTTAGGGGGACCAGTTTGGAATTGCAGTGAGAGGGTACCTACGGGTTTTCCCTGCCTCATAATGGAACAGTAAAGACATGAGGAAGCTTCTGATAGCATTTACCTTTACTGACACTGAGTTACTATAGTGTTCCAGGATTATTTTTGGCTTGCCCATATTCCTTTCTCCTTAACTGCCATAAAATCTTATCCCCTTTCCCCTGATAATGTTTATCCTGAGTTTGTGCCTAATTTTGGAATGAGCTGTTGGTATGTTACCACCTTTTTATCTTTTATCTTCCTCACAACATTTTTACATGTCAGATGCTGCAGAAAGGAAAGAGAGATTTTTTTTTCTTCATGGGCTTTCTGCTCTCACATCAGTCTTCTGTGCGTAAAGGAAAAAATATAAGTTCCTTAGAGAGGTGACTGTTCTCTCAAGCATTGGGACAACTCTGCTGTCTCAGCAGAGAAGCAACACCGTAGCCATGAAACTTGAGCTAGAAACAAATGCTAGAGCCTCAATTTTTAACTTGGAGGTGAAGTCAGTGGAAAAAGCCAATGACTTTGGTGGCCTGAACCAATTACCACCTTGAGGAAAAGTAACCCCCAAGAACATAAAAAAAACCCCAAACAAAACAACAACAACAACAACAACAACAACAACAACAACAACAACAAAAAATTCCTTGCAAATGCAGTGATGGTTTTACATCAGTGTAAGTTCCAGTCTTACTGGTTGTTGTGGCAGGATGTGTCCTCCCCCTTTTTACCACAGATAGTTGGTGCAGATATGGAAGAGACAACAGAAGGTGAAAGGCCGAGCAAGAAATCATCTCTGGTGCTGAAAGAGCTCAGGCCCCAGGTAAGAATCAACATCTTAGTCTGGAGAGCAGATATGGGAAGATATAAGAGAAATATTCTTGACCGAGAGATGTTTTTTACAAACTATAAAAGATGCATGATTTATCACAGAGGCATAACAAGTGCTCAAGGCTTCTCCCTGAAGTCTAGATGCAGATTCTGCAGTTACTTTCCTGAGAATTGAGGGAAAGGATCTTGATGTGTGCCCCATCAACAATTGGATGGTAAAATACATTTAATCTTAAGTTATATTATTTCTTCGCTAGCTGTAAAATTAATGGTACCTTTAACCTCGAGCTGAATGTACCTACTAGTAGTCTCTTTTTGTCTTATTCCTGTGTAGCATATAGTTTAAGTCTTATGTCTGTTAGTTTTGTGCCTATTAAATAAATAATTCATTCTATAATAGACTAAATCAGGCATTATTAAACAACTTGTGAATGAGACAGTGTTTTGGGGTGCTGGCCGTCTCAATAAAACTACTGCCTGCTGTTGGCAAAAAGCAGGGACTTATTTAAACCCCCACATCTATTCATAACAATTATGACTGTTCATGATTTAACTTAAAAGGAAAGTGACTGAAGTACACTACCAGCATGTTTAGAACTGCTGTATTGAAAACAAAAATAGGCACCATATTATTAAAAGTACAGGACAGTATTCTGGAGTTTGTTTTTAGTTTTCTTGATTATACAATATCATTAAAATATGTACCTCTATTTGCTATTTATAGTGGTGTCCATGTCCCACTCTGGAGAGGACCAGGGAGGTTCTAATGATTCCTGTGGTAAAATTAGACACAAATGAGGTCAATGTAACACCCACAACAGTTCATTAATACTAGAAGAAGTGAAAGGTTGGGTAGAGATAAAGCAAGGAAAAGAAGAAATATTTTGGACAGTTGAAAGAGAGAGAGAATTACCACCATGGATCCAGCAGTGTCCTCTACGTCCTATTTGATTAGTCAGTGGGTGGCTGGTGCACAGGCAGGGACAGGAGGCTGACAAGTGATGAAGTTCATAATTCCTTATATACAGCATAGCCCCTCCCACAGTCCAGCCATCCCAAGAAATGATTGCTTCTCAAGGGGATTTCTTGCCCAAAGAAATCTGCTTAGTAGCAGAGCCCCTCTCTGTCCTCAAGGGGTTTATCCAAGGAAATCTTCTTAGAACAACCCAACAACAGAGCCCTCCTCCCCCTGCCGACCATGGATCCCAGAACATTCCTTTTCATGCCTGCTGCCGTAGGTCAAATGCTGCTTCTCCAGTACTTTTCTGAACACACAAGTGGCAACTGAAACACTTAACATTCGTCCTTGCATTGAACCAGATTTCTAAGCAACAGTTCAAAATAAAGTTCAAACAACATTGAAACATTTTCATCTTAACATTCATCAGTCCCTCACAAGTGGCCACAGGAATAAATGTTTATGCTGCTGTACATCTTTTATGAAATCTATGGTTATTTTTACATTTTGGGGTTTTCTGTGTATTCAGGTATTCATGGTGCAGTGTCTGAACAGGAATTTCAAGTTCACATTGTTAGACTTTGCTCCAGAGGAAGGCTAGTGAGGATCACTGCTGCTCCAGAGAAATCTCAGAAAAACTTGTATCACATAAAATATTCCATGTACTAGAACTAAGGGGAACACAGATAGCAAGATAGGCCTTGCTGTTCTTCAAGTCTGAAATAGAAAAGCATTCACTGCTTGTCATCCACTCTGCAGAGAGAAAAACATGTTCCTCTCTGTATGTCGTGCGATTTTTCATACCTGCAGACTATGTTGGCTCTCTCTTGCCTCCCGAGGACCTAGAAGGAGCTAAAGCCTCTTTCATTCTTAAATAGATTTACTGAAAGAAAATTTAAAAAAAACTCATCCAAGAATGATGGCTCACTTGGTCTCCCTCTCACTGTCTGTCTAATACCTCTTTTGCACACTGTAATATTCTGGTGTTTTAGGGAACATGGCTTATAAACTTTCCAGGGGTAGAGAATAGCCAAGTTGCTGAAAAACATTTCACCACTTTGCTTTGACACTCTCTAGGAAACTTCATTATGTAATGTTTATCACAAAAAGCCTGAGATGACCAATTCAAATGAAAAAAATTCCATCATGCATGTCTATATTTGAAGAAAGGGATTTAATTTATGTTTTATATTTTAAAATTTATGTCAGTATAATTATATATATCTTATAATTTGCAATAATTACACAATGAGGTTACAGGTGCAAGAATAATGTCAACTCAATGCTAAATATTTTCAAGAAGTTTTTTCCCCTTACTTAGTAGGACAGTTAGATAGTCTATCAGTTAGATAGACTTGTTTCTGCATAACTCCTGAATATATTTGTAGGATTGCTGCTTTGCTTGGCATTTAGCTTTGTCTTTTTCTCAAAAAATATCTTCCTTTCTGATCTGCAATCCTACCACTTTGATATATTATATATATATTATGACATATAGGTATTATTATGATATATATGTATATATAATATATATATATTTATATATATTCCACAGAGGTACGCAGATTACTAGAAATTATTTTCTTACTTATTTTGTGAATTGTTCTGCATTTCCCTAAAAATCAACCTCCTCCCTTGCAAAAAGCCCCCACCAAAACACCAAAAGGCAGCCAACCAACCAACCAACCAAAATAGAAACTCAGCTCAGCAAATATCTTCTGGTTTTGAGTTTCACTCAGGTGAAGGGTGGAAAGATTTTCAGATGGGTTTGTGAATAAAATTTTTTGCATTGGGTATGAGAAAACAAACTTAGGGCCAGGTTGGATAGGGCTTTGAGAAATCTTATGCAGGGGTATGGTCTTTGACCCCGGTGGGGCGGTTAAAATGGGATGATGTTTAGAGTCACTTCAAACTTATGCCATTCTGTGATTCTATGAAAAGTAAACAGTTTTGAAAGATGGATATTTTATTTCTATATAAATTTTCAGAATCAAAGCACTGCACCTTTCAACTAATAGATTAAAAATCCCTTTGAATTTCAGAAGTCTGGAGTGCTGAAATCTCATTGACTTCCTCACCAATAAGAAGAATACTGATGCTGTGAAAATGTGAAAAAGGGAAAATTTGGGCTGCCTTTCTAAAAGGCCTTTTTTTAAATACTGGTGTGGTTTTCCTGATTTGAAAAAGAAAATCTGAATAATTTTATAATGCTAGTCTACTATATAAATGGCACATATATTTTTTGAACTCTGGATTTTCAGACGTGCTTTGCAATTAAACTGCATTTTATTATTCTAGGAAAAACTCAGAGGAGAATGAAAGTGCTATCAAAAAACTAAATAGTTCCTGGAATGGGCAGTCTGATATTGTTATGAATCCTGAAATAAGCATATTTGTTTCTTCTAACTACTGTTTTTTAGCGGGAAGGAGGGCATCATATATTTAACTATGGTCTAAAAGTCAGATCAAGCAAACTTGGCTGCCTCAATACACATACACAAAGAACTGGAAATAATCTATTTGGAGAAGGAAAACAAATGAAACAGAAAGACTGTAATGGTCTTGCATTGAGGTAACAAATCCATGCAGCATAGAGATCTGAGCAAGCTTCCTTGCAACAGGATAAGTTCCAGGGCTTGAATTTTATAGTTGGGTAGGTTTTTTGCAGCCTTAGATAATTTCATTTCATCTTTCTTTGTTGTTTAGTTTTGTATTCATTAAACATAACATTTTGATAAAATGGTCCAGCAAATGGGAAAAAAGGTGGGGGAAAAAGTCATTGGAACTGGACTATTTCGTAAGTCTGGAAGAGCACAATTTATTTCCAAAGCAAGTTATTTATTTCATATTTCCTGGAAGACATGTGAAAGATACATTCTCTCTTTTTTTTTTTTTTTTTTTAATGATGTTTAGTGTACGAATGCAAAATTATTAAAAAGGTTATTTTATCTCACATCTATATTTGAAAGTAAAAAAACCAGATGATGCTGTTATTGACTTCTGAGCTTGCTTTTGTATCTGTCCATTAGCTCCATGAAGATGTGAGCAACTGATGACCCATTTTAGCAGAAAATTGAGGTTAAAGGCTACATTTCTGTTCCCTGTTCCACAAAGTTTAAGCAATCTTGTTTTGCTACAGCCTTGCTCCTGGAGTTCCTCTTGCTCTATTCATGTCTCTGAAGTCAAGCTTGAGGCAATAGCTGATGTTCAGTAAGCAAAGAGGAAAAAAAGCATCTATTGTTGTATTCTGTTGTCCTCATTAACAGAACATGAGCTGCTTTACTTTATAAAAGGGGAACTGATTATTTGAAATATATATCTTTTTTTGCCTCCTCTCTGATGAGGGGTCAATCATCCAGGAATTTTTGCTGAGAAACTGACTTAACAAAATACAGAAATCTGCTAATAGAAACTGGGTGGCAGCCAACTGGTTGACATCCAGATATGACAAAAAGTGAAAGAAACATGTAATTCAAATACTAGAAAAGGGCAGAGAAATCTGTTCTATCAAAGGTGGCTGTTCTTCAAGCAGAACTTGTCATGTGTGTTCATCTTCTTGTCATGAGCATCTTGAACATCATTACTGTTCAAAAGTTAAAGTTTATAGTGGTTTTCAGACATGTCAGTGTCTTAAAAAATGTTTCTGACCACTAAATATTCATGCTATTAGAGAACAGAATGATTAATGGAAGTGATTAAGAGTAAGAAAAAAGTAGATCTCATTTGTGATATCCTCTATTATTACCACAGTGGAAAAAGAACTCTGAAAAAATCCAAATTCAAGCAAAATTAAATTTTCAAATTAGGTTGTGGAAACTGGACATAGTTCTTCAGTTAACTGTCTATTCAGAGTTAAAAATATATACCTAGGAACATTTTAATAATATTCTTAGCTTTGAATCTAAATTTTACTTTTTCATGCTGTTCTAATAATAAAATAGCAATAGCACTGACCTATGGCAAAATGACAAATGGTAGAACTCAGTAAGTATAGCTCTTCCTGGGAAAACAGTTTCATTTAGAAAGAATTTACCTTCAGCATTGAGACTTTTGAAATGACCTGCCAGCTGGGGAACCATGGGGAACTGTGATGTCTGAGATGCAGAGTTTAGATATTTTGCTGGCTTCTGGGCTATTAGGTTTATATTCAAACTGTGGAACAGCAGTGCATGATTCCATGCCAGGGCAAGGTCTGGAGGCAACCCAAGTGCCTTCCTCTTGGCTCCCCCAGCTGGATTCCCACCAGAAGGCAGAGTAGAGGCACAGGATATTAGGAAGCTGGACATGGTTTGGACAGGTCTAGAGGAGTCCATCATCATGCCAGGGTATCCACATGACATGCTGTCCTAGGTTAAAAATGTAAGATGTGCCCAAAGTATGTATTCTATCACCATCTTCATGAAGTGTTGGAACCAGGTGGGGCAGTGTTTCCCTTATCTTCTGCTAATGGCCCATCAATGCCTTGCCCCATGACTCATAGATAACTCCCTCCGGAAGCCGTTTCTGTTCAATGGGCCATCAAGAACCCATTACATGACTCANACTGCAGTATAAAAGTCTCCCACCTTTACCCAATCAAGAAATACTTTACTGACATCAAGGCAATTCAAAAGCAAAGGAGTCTGTCTTGAGGCAGGAGCCTCTCTTGAAATAGATAATGTAAACACACTTTCTCCAAATTATTATAATTTTGAAATTAAGGGGCTCTCAGGCAAAGATAGGGGAATAGGAGTAACAGTTCTTTACTAGGCAAATTAAAATAAAAATGTACAAAAAAAAAATTGACAGTCAGAACACAATCTGACACCCTATTGGTCAAGGTGTTGGGAGCAGTCTAATTAAATTGTGGCTGCAGTCCTCCTGGAGTGAGACCTGTGATTCTGTTGAAGCAGTGATCCTGTAGAAGGGTGTAGTTTTCCTCTGAAGGTTCAGTGGTGGTGTAGATGGGTCTGGTCTTCCTCAGGGGATCCAGTGTAAACAGGCTGCCCTGGTGTTCTGAATCTCATATTTTTGTCTAGGTAGGAATGCTGGGCTCCTCCTCAGATGGGGAGCTGGGTGAAGCATCTAACAATGTGATTTTATCAGTTGTGCAGTGAGACTCAATGGCCCATTAACAGAAGATATCCCCTGGAGAAAGGATGGGTTGTGGAAGAGATAAAACCTGTTCCATCTGGTTTTAACAGCTGGCTATAAACAGAGGATGTCCCTCACTCCACACAGCACCCCCCCTGCACTCCTCTCTCCAGAGAAGAGATAAAGAACACTGCTCCACCTAACTTCAACACACGGTGATAGAATACATACTTCTGGTTACATCTTACATTGCAACATAGGACAAGTCGTATTCTATACAGAGGGCTACTCCTCTCCTTTGTAATTTAGGAATAATACGAGCAAGCAGGAGAGTTGTTCTAAAATGTATTGTCAGGGCTGCCTTGTCCTTGCAGGCTGAACCAAAGCATCTATTACAATCTTTCCTGGCCTTTTTTTCTAGCTCTGGTCTAATACTTATATAAACTGTTTAGAGCTACCCATATGTCCCCAAAACACATTATTTGCAATTGGAACTGTTACTTGCAACTTGGAAGTAGCTCATGGTTACTGGAGACTAGAGAAACGGAATCCCCAAATGTATTTTCCACCCACCAACACAGATTGCTTGCTCAAATACAATTACAATCAAAGCAGTTGCATGAAACTGACTCAGTTGTTTGTGTCCTTACCTGCTTACTCTAAAATGTACAAAAGTGCAGACGCAGTGGACACAACATACATTACAAAAAAATGGTGTTAGATTGCAAGCAAAAAAGTAGTAAAGACAAGAAAGTATGAAAGCTGTCTAACACTTTCATTACTATGTTTTGTGAAGTGGTTTTTTTGGTTTGGTCCCATCCCCCCCCCCCACGGGTCATGTCTACATATGTCTCTACATTTACAAAATTATTATAGTTGAGTACAATTTGTTCCTAACCAAAGAGTAGTGTAATCACTGCAGATAGCAGAATGGATTCTGCTGTATTACTGTCACAGTTTTCCTGCCCCAGTAATCAAATGTGAATAACCTATTCTCGCAGACATGTTTTTATGGCAGTTCACCTATACCCACCCTAGAGCTGGTAGTTTGGTAGTTATGGTGAAAGTGGTGCAAATATCACATGGAAACAAACCTTTTACATTCCATAGGTGAAATTATGTCTTACAAACTTCAATATGACTGGGAATACCCAGCTGTGCAGTTTTCCCAATAGTCAGATAGGACTAACAATGTTTGCTTACCTCATAGCAGTTCAGGGTTAAATTATTATGTTTTCAATCTTTTAGGATGAAAAATGCTACACAGGTAGTAACCACTGCAAAAGAAGCTATGATGGCCTACAGAACAAGGTATTGCTTAGTTATGCCATGCTTTCCACTGGAACTGCCTTTTCACAGGCATTTATCTTTTGCCTGAAATCAAGCAAGTAAATGCTTTCCAGAGTTTAGGGGATTCTTAAGTCTGAGCAAAAGCAACTGCAGCATTTTGCAGTGTGAACTGGGTGAAAAATCCCAAAGTTATGAAATCATTAATGGTGTCTCTTCCAAGGTGAAGCAGTAATTTTGTGAAAAGACAAAGTTACACTCTCAGCCCTGTCCACAGCAAATTCCTGGGGCTGCCCCAACCATGATACATTTGTTACCTCACGCTGGACAGGGCTTCATCTTTCCACTGTCAAGCTGTAGGTGCTTCCCCTATGACTTACAGGAAGGACTGTAACCCCACTAATGTCACTGTGTTTAGCACAGCA
This sequence comes from Hylia prasina, assembly GCA_013397195.1. Lineage (NCBI taxonomy): Eukaryota > Metazoa > Chordata > Aves > Passeriformes > Sylviidae > Hylia > Hylia prasina. The sequence goes on from VYXD01014540.1 coordinate 375,504, forward strand.
GTGCCACCAAAAAATGTAAAAAAATTACTATATAGAAATGTAAATCAGTTTCTTTTCCCCAAAAGTTTTGCAATTAGCAGTCCTACAAAAATTGCATGTGCTGCAGGTCAGGCCTTGAAAATGCCATTATACGTGAACATGCTTGATGCTAATAACAAAGTGCAAAGGATACAGATAGAAAATTACCAAATTACTACCTGTGTCAGAAGAAAAACAAAGGGCTTACAGTTGTATTTCTTTCCTAGTTTTCTCTAATTTTTGAAAAGTGAAGGGGAAGGCAGGATGTGAGGTTTCCCACGAAACTACAGAGATAGATCACCAAAGCAACTGTAACACAAAGGAAAAAAATGTTGCTGAAGAACAGTCTACAGAAGAAGCATCTTTGTGCTGTTTGACTGACTTTCTTTTGCTACTGAGCAGATTTTTGCTGATACTTAGATTTTTAGTTCACTGTTAATTATTTAAAATATATTCGTCTTCAAGAAAAGCCTATTGCTATTTGAGAGAAAAAAAAAGAAACAATTTATTTTTATTACCTTATTGTCTTACTAATCAGTGGAAAAATATGCAAATATTTTTCTTAACATGCTTTTAATAACCATTCCATGTAGGAGTAATATTGTTCAAGTTTTCATTTAAAACTGCTTTTATTGCTAAGCTCTGCTGCCATTATGTTGTGTAGGGATTTAATCACTATTCTTAGTGTGCATACAGTTTCTATTAATGCCAATTAATAAGCAGTGATTGAAAAAAAAGAAGCACATAATTGTTTCTAATTTTCATTTTTCACAGAAATTGTTTCAGGAAAGTATTTGTTACTTTTATGGTGACATAAATGCATCTCCATTAAAACTAAGTCAACAGCAGAAGATTTAGATGTGTATTTTTTTTTCCTTTTTGTTCCCATTTGAATATATAAAACCTATTAATTTGTGAATTTAATAGAATTTAATAATTGAATTTTTGTGAATTTAATGGAAATTCAAAAAAATCAGTGAGGTTTGACTGATTATGGATTTCCCTGGCATCAGTTGAAGTATGAATTATATCTATTAGATCTGAAATTGTAAAGAAAGGCATAATATTCATAGTTTTGGCATTTTCTCACACAAGTAAGACCAAAATCCTAATGGAATTTCAAGTCCCTTGAATTCTGGAGCAAAGTTTGGTGATGACAGGCCTTAATTTCAGCATGCTTATTTGGAAACATTCTGCTCACATGTGATGCTACCTTAACCTGAAAATATGAGTCAAACAAACAAAAAAAGGCTTCTAGAAACAGACAACGTAGCCAGTTCAGGTGTATGATTTCTGATAGCTGTATAGAGACAGTTAATTATTGATTCCACTTCTGCATAAATAGCCTGTGTTTGGAGTCATCTGAACAGTAGAAAGCAGGTGTTGCTTGTACAAATAACTTCCTGTACTGATCTTCTGTATGTGCTTTTAACCATATTTATAAATAAGTGCACTGAAATGTATTAAAAATTTCAGCTGTTTCTGTCAGTTTTACCTTCATATTGCTACAAAGTTTTAATTTTCTCCTATCTCTGCAAAAAATAGATTGTAAGACAATCAAATTTTATCAGCAATGCTTTTTTATGTCATAATATCTTTATATATATATAATTTTAGACTGTTTCCATCAGGGGAACAGTTTAAAATTACCTGCATATTGATTTTTAGCGTTAATATATTCTGTGTTAATATATTCTATTTATAGTGTTACTGTATTCTGAACCTATATGTCAACATAATTTATTGACACGTGTAAGTATCACACATTACTTGGCAAGTTTGTACATATATCCTGTCCATGTCCTGAATGTTCCTTCTTATAATTTTTTACTTTTCTATTGATTTTTTTGGGGGTTGAAAGTAAGTTTTCATGGGTGGAATAACTTCATAGTGGAAGAATATTTGCCTCTAATATATATACATAGGTTTGAAATCTAATTTTTTGGTAGGCAGTTTTTTTTCCCCAAAACAGGAATGTTCAGTGACAAAGAAAATTGGTATAATTTACTCTTTTGTCAATGAGAAATTAAATTGAAATTGCAAGACGAGTATATTATCAAGCTGTGACTGTTTATAGTTGTGGACATCAATCCCAGTTTTCAGGATAGGCTGTTTTACTTTTTTTACCCAAAAGGCTTTATAAACAGTCTACACAGATTTATTGTAAAATACCGAAGGTCTGGCTATGAAGCACTATGGTGGGGGGCTGATTTATCTTAAATATGCACAGAACTCAGTATACTGCTGATTCTAATCACACATTTCTCTAAAACTCATTTGAGTGTGTTTTTTCAACAGAGCAGAAGCTGAAAATGTCTCAAGCAGAATGCCAGATGTATCACTATGCCAGAGTGGCTCAAATGCTATAGGATCCATCCATACTTTCACAGTTTTTCTCAAGTTTGCAGCACTATTTGGGTTGAAATGTATGTATAGACATACTTCACAATACCATACCAATGTTTTTTAATAAATGCATTTAGAAAAAAGTAGAAAAAAATTAAACATCTTGCTATGTAAAAATATAAGATGATAATAGATAAATTGTACCATACAAGCATGGTAGACTGTTGCTAAAATTTATGATTACTTCTCAATGTACTCCCACTTCCCTCATCATAATTTCTACTTTCTGGATGTTCATTGTACGTGTTATAATTTTGCTAAAATGCAATCTTATTAAACTAAAGCTTGTATGCAGGGTTTGTTTAGGTTTTGGTTTTTGTNTTTTTTTTTTTTTTTTGTTTTTTTTTTTTTTTTTTTTTTTTTTTTTTTTGGTTTTTTTTTTTTTTTTTTTTTTTTTTTTTTTTTTTGTTCGTTTATGCATTGAAAAAGCATTAGGATTCCTTAAAACACAGTTTTTTAGCTTCCATGATGTTACTGTTTTGGTTTAAAAAATGTGTAAAAATAAGCAAATATATTAAAAGCACACTGTGAGCTGGACCTCTATCAATGGAGGTGGAACCAATGTCCTGTTCCTAGCTGGTCCTATTTCCCCTCAGAAAAAGCTACAAACTACATGACTTTTATCTTCCCATCTGGGTTAAAAAAAAAAAAAAAAAAAAAAAAANGAAATAAACTAAACAAATGGATCTATAACTGTTCATAGAATCCATGAATTTGTCTTGAACAAATTCCTGAACAGAAAATTGCTGTGTGTGCATAAAACTGTTTTGTTTTTTTTTTTTTTTTTAAATCCATGTCAGCTATAAGATTATACAAGTATGCTTTAACTCTTTGTTTTAACTACAGTTTGTTTCTGCACAAGTATATAGAATATACTTAAGAGTATGCATGTTGATTTCTTTCTGTCTTATAATGCTAAGTTTTGTTTTGGAAAATAAAAGAAATATCTGTAAAGGATATCTGAAAACAAAACACCTTTTAAGAGAGGATTTTAAAATGCAAGGAGATTTCCAAATATTCTGTGGACCTTAAAATATGCATTTTCAAATTAAAAAATATTCAAAGAAGATGTAGATAAAATTAAAAACTCTCTTTGTATTCAACCATTAAAAAAAGGAAAGAACAGATTTTTGATGTGAATCTTATTTCTTTACAACAGAATGAAATTTCTATTCATGTTTTTGAATCCACATGTTCCATATACTTATTCAAATATATTTTTACTCTGAATTCACAAAATTTGCTGTTTCTTACTCTAACCACTTTCAGAAAATGCAATTATAAATATTTACACCATTCTGGTAACTACTTCACATGCATTTCAAGAGCCAAATTGCATGAATTTTAACATCTTCTAATTAACTGAAGAAGTTCAGTAATAGCCAGTTTAAGAGATTTCTCCCTTCTTCTCAAGTGTAACCACCTGGTATCTATTCAGCTATTCCTCTTTGATTTTTTTTTTTTTGGTCATTATTTGTAAATCAGTATTGGAAAGAAGTATGCTAGTAAGGAGACCAACATGAAAAATATTAGACTGAGGAAGCTAATACCTAAAATTATTCAGAATAAATCAGTGTCAAAAAAAGCTATCACATCATTAAAAAAATATGGCATGTTCAGGAATCATCAATAAGGAATGCGCAACTATTCATATTCTCTAGATTTCATTTTTTCACTTAAAATAATTAGTTTTATTGGCCTGTAGTAATTGGTTATTTATTTGAAAATCAGAGTAAAAGAAAAGCCAGATTCATGTTGGAAAGATGACTTCCAAAGCTGCTCTTCATTGTTGTGGATGAAGAAAATACACAAGAGACCAAACAAATGTATTTCTATTAACTGAAAACCTGAACAGCTGAACAGGATGTTCAGAAAGGCTTTGTGTCTAACAGAAGACTTTTTTGATTTCTAACTTATTCAACTTATTTCTGATTTCACACCACACTTCTGCAATATTTTTTTTTTGGGGGGGAGGGGTGTTTATTTGTTCATTCTAGTTAACATTCCAAAGTCTTATTTTTGGAGGATTAAAACAGAAAAGAAGTAAGGAAAATCTTTCAGGTGGGAAATCACTTATCTAACCAAGATGATTGGGCAGAAAAAGGGTTGAAAATAATTAAATGAATTTCAAAATGTCATAACCAAATTTTGCGTATGAGGTTAACACATAACAGTGCAATATGAATGCAACTGGGTGAGTGGAGGGCAGGGTACCAGAAACCTCCCCTTACCATACTTTGTCAGAGCATATGAACAATTTTGCAGTATAGTCTGGGCTTATGCACAGAGAAGTGCATGTGCCTTATACACATGTGGAGCTGGATATGCTTTCCCCAAACCCTTGAAACGTCCTGCAAATCTCCTGATATTTTTTGCAGCAGGCATTGCTTCAGTTGCAGTTCTCAGTTTGCTGCCAGCTTTGTGTACACACCAGCTAAGCATGGGATCAGCACATGGTGGAACTAAGCTTCGAGATATTGTTAAGGTATTCCTAAATTAAGACCCTTGCTATAGCAAAGTATAAACCAAAAATGAATCATTACAGATCCAGGCCTAAAAACACCTAGCTGATTTCCTTTATCTGACTGAAAACCATACATGGCCCTCGAATAAACAGAACAGCAACAACTGACTCATCCAACTCTTCAGTTTTCTGTGATTTTCTTCCAAGCCCACATTTGAAAACATAGAAAACCTTACCTCTGTGACCAAAAAAATTCCTCCCCCCTCCCTCACAATGAAGACTGTGAGGCATGTATTTTTAAACTTGGAAAATAAACATTGGCCTTCAATTGCAGGATCCCCACATATTTGCAAGTGACTAATAGAAGATGGAAATTGTGTGGACAGATGACTTCAAGGAGACAGCTATAAAAATGGCTGTCTCCTTGACGTGATGAGATGCAGAGATTGGAGAGGACACACTCAGAGAGAACTGCAGAACTTGGAAGCTCATGGTTATAGGACAAGTGCTACAACTCTCATTGTTCTTTTTCCTACCCTCACTCTGTAATGTCCCTCAGAGAAACTGATTCTTTTTAGCTAGATAGGATTTCAAACAGTTAAAAGATGAAAAGCAGAGAAATAAGAAAAAAATTATATTTTCAAGATTTAAATTAAGTATTCTATCTCCAAAGCTAAATTTACTATAGTCTTTCTTCTGAGCAATTATTCATAAAAGGACAAAACCATCAACAAAGAACCCCCACCATCAAACCTTCATTCATGCCCAACTGAGGGTATTAACTTTCAGAACCTTTTTAAAACTGTTTTTCTAGCTTCATAGAAAAGTGCATGGCATGCACTGCATAGTCCTAGTCTAATCAAAAATTATTTAATTAAAAAATTGCTGCATAGGTGTTTTTTTCCAGTAGACTACACACAGCATTTTAAGTTATCTATCACTTTTTCCCTTTGGACTTCACCACTTACAAATGGAGTTTCATGCTTCATGAAACAAAGACTTTCAGGCTGCTTAGGCAACCACAAGCAACCGGACAGGAAGATGACAATCTGAGGCAGAATCTGAAATCCCAGGCAAGAGCACGTCAGACTAGGAGCTGGTTTACGACACATCCAGTGCCCACCCCACGGGAGTGAAGAATAGCAATTTCTGAGATTCCAATGAGGTTTTTTTACAGTTCTACAAATCACTGTCTCTGTGCATAATGCTGACCCAGCTCTTGGAATCATAATATTTTAGAAAAGATTGTCTGTTTCACACTGTTTAAAGGTAGCCTATTATTTTTGGAACAAGTGTTGCTATTTCTTGTGTTTGGTAGAACAGTACTCATCCAGCTATATGGTCCTGTCCCCAGGGATGCCCAGGGATGACTCCCTTTGAGAGGATAACCAAGAGGGCTGCTAAGAATAACATGAATGAAAAAAATAATTTCTGCCCCAATGAGTAGGGCATTGCATACCCTGAGGGCAGTGCACAATTGCTGTCTTGACTCACTGAAAAGCAAGAGAATTCATATTGTCTTGAGGGAATGAACTTCTGGTATCCCAACATGCACATAACACATGCTTGCTCCTTTCCTATTCAATCCAGTTCACTGCCTCATACTTTCCTGGAATGAATACTGAGTAGTAACTTGATTTGCATGCTTTGTTTCCTGTTAAACAAAAATAATAATAAAAAATTCTCTGAACTCCTTCAGATAGAGGGGAAATACAAATTCCTCCCACAGCAACTAAAAATCTTGAATTAATATTATTCTTTAAATATGCACCTGTGTTCTACAGTCAAGCATTGCCTATACTACTGAATTACTTGGTGTGACATTAGAGTGATGCTGTGGAAATAGTTGAATCCATACACTTCTAAGCTCATGAGAGACCACCCTGGAGCAAAGCTAACAGGATAAATCAGACATTACTTCAAGATGAGGAGTAATTAAATTCACAATGCTGGATAACCTAAGAGAAGTAACTGAACAATTATGCAGCCAGAACAAAAGTAATTGTTCATACAAATGCAAAGCAAATGATTAAGTTGAAAATACACAAGAAAAACCCTAAGATCACACCAAAATTACAGATATATGTTTAATGTTACATGGAGTTGCTTTATACATAGTTGTGACAGTTTCTGTACAAACAATATATTGTGGGTATACAGCAGGTTCCACATTTTACAGTGAATAGTTTCGTGGTGTTTTTATCTCAGCCAATCACTGACCTGATGTCTGGTCTCTGGAAAACAGTTCATAGTTTCACTTTGCTGAGGATGAAACAGGGAACACCCTACTAGCACATGCACCACCATGTAGCCAGTCTCTCATAAACACAGGCATTCTTCTGTACAGAGACAGCAATGTGAAAGGAACCAGACTGGACTCTTTTCCAAAGGGGCACTTCATGTTTGTATTCCTGTAGGAGCCTGCTCTTGGAGGTCTCACACTCCATTGAACTCATATGATTGAAACTGCACTGCCCATAAAGACCTCAGATAATGCTTTGCATCAGTCATATTTCCTACCTTTTACTTTTGCCACCGTTTTATGGGTGGCTTAAAATGATCTTGGACAGCTTCTCCATGACCCTGTATTGTCATCTTGTCTGTGCTGACACTTGGGACCACCAAGGCAATGGCAGTGACAGCATCTGGACCACGCGGCAGGGAAGCCAAGGGAACAGGGCTCGCAGCAACACTCACCTCAAGTGACATAACTGACGTTGGTCATAACTGTGACATTTGGGCATGTCACTCCTGATAGTTTATTAATTTTTTAAAGGAAATAAATAAAATATTCAAATTACAATTACTGTTTTTCTATTTGAATATCCCCGTGTCTATTTCAGCACACTACAAAACATGGGTATTAACAGGATTTTCATACACTTTATTTCTGAGAAAATATTCTTTCCTGTGCTCAGTAAAAAAGAAAAGAAAAAAAAAAGTCAGGCTTTCACAAACTGCTGTTCAAACCTTGCATTAAACATGACTGATTTTCTGTCTTGCTTCAGTGGTAGAGATTTCTAGAGATTTCCGTAGGAGTTTGCAGCACACATCAAAACATACATATCTACTTGTTTGGATTCCCACAGACTTGCTTAATTCCCACTGAGTGACTAGAAACATTTTGGTTGACTTAAATAGCTTTTTGATCCATAACAGTCTCCTTTGGAGTGGCCAAATTCTGTTGAATGAGAACTAGCCCCCTAAGAGTTATCACAGCATGCATCTATATCCTTGATTCATGAAACTTTTTCTTCCCTGCTAGCGCCATCAGCTTTTCAAAATTGTACCAAGGGCTCTTTTGCTAATCATAAACCTTAACATTAAATTCTCTCTATAACCATCTAATTCCAGATAAAAAGAAATTTTGATTAAATGATAAAAGACACTTTGCACAATCAAAATCCTTTAGAAAAATATTATGCATTCACAAATTTCTTGGTATCTTTTAGTCAATATTATTTTTCTTAATGTTAATAGGTTTATTCCCTGCCTTTTTAAAGTATGGACTATACCTTTGCTTCTCTCAAATAGAACAAAACATTAGATTACAAAGACTAATGGCCATCTGTCTACTACTTCCAGGGGCAAATGCAAGATAAATTGACCAAAGCCAGTCTGTACACTTCTCTGTGCTTGTGAGATGAAAATTCAAAAATTTGGACCCTTTCTATTTACAAGAAATACTCAAAAAATCTATTATTGGCACTTGGCTGTTAAAAAGCATTACAATCAGAAGTAGAATTAGCTTCTGTACTGGACACAGTTTGACATTTATGACTAGTTTAGTCTACTTTTTCTGAGCAGAAATATTCTACATTTTGGGGCATTTCATAGTCTTTCATGACATGGAAAGCAACAGATAATTTTATCCTATCAGATGTTGGTAAAAGAAAGGTTTCTAAAATATAATCATTAGTCTTGTAATCCCTAAACCAATCTTTCACTTTTCAAATAATACAATAATCATATTCAATAATGTGTTAATATTTCAGCCTTAAAAAATTTATCTGTTAAGGATTATCTCCCCTTGTAACAGCACATTTTATAAGTCTATCACAGTTTTTCACTTTCTAAGGTCTTTGACACTAGAATCCTTTAAATAACAAGATGAATACATTTTAATTAAAAAAACTTCAGGAAATTGCAGCATCCTATAATTGTTGATGATCTACTATGTCTAGGCTACAGCAGTGTCATATTGGATGAAGTAGCTGCTTTTCATGCAAATATTGCATCTCCTCCAAAGATGCACTTTTCATATAATGAGAATTTGAACTTTGTTACCATCCAATTATAATAATTTTGTTGTTTTTTTCCTTTTCTAAATTCTCTATGAATTTGCAGTTTACTGCATGCAAACTTATTTCTTTCTTACTTTTCCCCCAAGACAAACTTAAATTGTTTAAATTTAAACAATTAAATTATTTAATTGTTAAACAATTAAACAATTGTTAAATTATTAAATTTAACAATTTAATAAATTTGTTAAATTATTAAATTTAACAATTTAATAAATTGCTAAATTGTTAAATTTTGCTATTTAGTACTTGCTCATAACTGCATTGTATTTGGAACTGCAAGGCTCTGCTCACAAAGTAGTTGTAAAGGGATGGAAGAAGTTTTCAACTCTCATGCTAGTATGCAGATGTACATGATATTCCACATGCACAAAATGCAGCAGTTCTCACTTAAAGAAAATAATTCTTTAAAGGAGCCTCTAGCAGATCCAGACATCAGCCCATATCCAGACTGGAGGCTTAAATGCTAATCCCGAACATACACTGAAGTTTTCCATGTGGAAAAATAATTTATGAAATTGTATACATTCCTATTTAGTCTGTTTGAATTGAGTATTTCATTTTGAATATTTTTAGAACATAAAACAATTCTTTTCAATTGCAAATTAAAAACAATGTTTTTATTTAGAATTCAGTTTTATAAATTATCTTTTTCTTCATTTGACTGAGGAAAAAAAAAAGAAAAATAGCAGTATGGAAAAAAAGTCTCATGCAACTTTTTTATATTTTTTAAAAAACCCTATTTTTTGGGTTACCTTAGCTGGAAGCCAAAAAGTATGGATAGTAGCTCTTTTCACATTTTCTCCTTTGCTTTGCTTCCTTCAATACACTTAATTGATGGCGTCTGGTTTTTCCAGAAGAATTGAAGTGGCAGGGGGCAAAGGGGTAGGGGAAGGTGATATCTGTAGTGTGGATAGCCATAACATGGCCCAGAATCTCTTACCACAGCATTTTAAATGAGAAAAGAACAGGAAACATGATAATGCTCAGTATTCATTGCCACTCCTGCCTGAAAGCAAATTATCTGCTTGAAAGCTCAAGTATGTGTAGGGAAAAACACCTGGTAGAAGTTACCATGCATCATGTATAATCAAGCTGTGAAATTCTACTAAATTATATTTATGAGTACTAAACTATATACAGAAATGCCATTGTTATGAGTACACAAGGTAGCTCCAGGTAGATTAGCACTACACTATTTTTGTGGAAATGCAAAAATAAAATGGACATTTTAGGCGAATTTTGTCCGTTAAATGAGAAAGAGGAGGAAGCTTAAACTTAAGACCTGCTTTCACCTCATAATTACAAAAAAAGAAAAATTGATGTTAAGTGCAAAGTTTTATCTGTTGAGGTTATTAAATGTTGGTCAAGAATAAGGCAAAGAAAACCATAGGCTAGTTTTAAAGCTGTGTGATGTTTTTCTGCAGGTGAAATAGTTGTTTATTTGCATACATATTGTGTACTGTAGAGCACAGTTGCTTCCAGCAAATCACAAATATATGTCTCAATATGCCAAAGTATGATGAGCCATGCTTTCAGAATAAAATGCATAATTACAGAACAATTGCAACCCATGGTACACAGATCAATGCATTACAGCTGAGCTACCTCCTGCACCTACCAGAAAATGTGTATCAGTCCCCTGGGATCTGCCTGAGCATAGAAAAGAAAGCCAAAACCCTGTAGTCTATTAGGAATACAAATTCAATATATTTCTCCTAATTACTTTTTAATTTCCATCTCATTTATGTATAGTAGCTACAGAAGGAAGAAGAGTTCTATTCCTTATTCTGCCAATGTCTTACGTATTTGACCTTATTCATATTACAATTACTCTGTTGCTTAATTGATTCTTCTGCATCATATGCATAATTAAAACTACTTGTCTTTTAGGTGTTGAGTGGACCTAAGATTACCTTTTACACTGTGAGAGAAATGTTTTAAAGAGGAAGCTCAAATTATTATTTTTTTAAATTCAAATTGTTACTTTAGAGTCCTGAGCTCAGAATTAATTTACTAAATTATTTGGTTTTGTCCATAAGCTACTTACTGCTTTAAAATGTTCAATTCTAATGCAATTTAACTTAAACCTTCTTTTAAATACTAGAATATCTTTCTTTTTTTGTTCAGCTTATGGAAAAGGAACTCAGAGGCTAGGAAAAATGTTGTTTTGTCTTTCTTTTTTAATACTGGTCTGTAGGATATTGTCCTGACTATAGAAAGAAAGACCTCATTTGGAAGTTTTATATAAGGCAAGTAGGATTGCAAAGTATAGATCAAAGTGCATAGAATCTTCCTAGAAATTAAGACAATGGAAATTAATGACCATTATAGGAGTAATTTTTATAGAGAAATAATTCTTTTTTTCCCCCCATGGATTGGATCTTACTTTATTAAATATACCTATTGACTTCTGTGTGATCATCTATACACTAAGGAAATAATGCCATGGGGATTTTATTGTGCAGTCTCACTCCAAATATAGAGAACCAAAATATCCAAGACTGCCTGGGATTTGAGAAGTAAGGAAGTACAATGGGCAAAGAGGCTGAATATAATATATAATTACTAGATACTAAATATAGAATATAAAAATTTTGGTACTTTGTATTCTGTAATGAATGATAAGACAGATGAGTGACTAGCACAGTTATTGTTACTTCACTCAACACTTACATTACATTTTACTTTGAAAACTGCCCCTGCCATTTCTCTTGTGGATAAATTATACATCATTGTCAGTTCTGTGCTTGAAGCATCTTCAAAGGAAAATATCATTCCAGATACACTGTACGTAGAACAAGACGTAAATCCAGTCTTCTGTCTTGATTCTCTTGTTTTTCCTTCTTGTGGTCCTCTGCAAACCAGCAGTATCTCTTGTCAAGATAAGTCATCTCTGTCACTCAACCTTCATTGTTGTGATAGCAGTCAAAAGTATCCAAAAGTGAAATGCAGTAGAGTCTTCTGCAGACAGAATACAATATCAGTGCTGTCTGTTCATGTGCTTATTTATCAGCTGAATTTACTAAATACAGAGTATGCTGTGTATCAAATACAAAGTCATCCAGGAAAATATTTCTATTTTCAATAATGTGAAATATCCTGTGACATGATATTGCCAAAAATTCTCCTATGAAGAATGGACATGGCTCACATGGTTTAAAGTTACTCTCTGAGTTGTGCTGGAATGTCCATCTGGAATTGGAGGTAATACCTTGATTACTTTGCATGCACTACAAAGGAATGCAAATGAGCCACAAAATGAAAACATGCATTTGAGCCTCTCAGGAAAAAATCTTCCAACATATACATTTGCAAAAATTTAGGATGATTTTTAAATACTTATCCTTTCTGTTAAGAGAGGCACTTAACTTACTTATAATTTATGTCTGCTGTCAAAGCAAATCAATAAATTTCAGGGTACAGTACCAGTTTTACTTGTCATAACTGTGTATATTGTGCTTTCTTTAAGATTCAGAGCATTGTAAAGACCAGAATCCCATGCGAAAACCTTGTTGGATCTCCCAAATTGTGAAAGTAAACCAGATTTCTTCTGTTGATGCAGAGATTACAGTTACAGTTCAGCAGTTCGGAAGTGAATGGAAGATATCAGTATAAAACAGGGTAGTTTGTCACTATTCCACAGGCAGAATACTTAGAGCAAACAGTGAGGTGACATAAGAATTCTGAGGGCTTAATTTAAACATGAATTATTTAACATTACAAGCCTTAAACTTGCATTGCTAGGGACTTTATTGTAAAACTCATGCTCACTCTGATTTGAGCTGCTTGAGCATGCTGAAGTGATAAAGTTGATCTTGCTTACAAATTAAATTTTTAAACCTGGTAGATTAGTATGACCATAGGCTTGATCCATATAAAGTGCTGAAGCTTTCTAGATTCACGTGGGATTAAGAGACAAGCCTCAAGTAAAACCTTTTTCTTACTGACACTTGTATAGTCACTCAAAACCCAATTAGGCCGTGCTGCTTGAAGGTGTGAGTTCTATTGGCAGCATTACCTCTAAGTCTATCAGATAAGTTTCTTAACCTCTCTACATATAATTTCTATATTCTATAGAAAAAGGATATCATCATCTCCCATGCTGTTGAAAGGCTTTCAGATGAAAGACTTTATGTAGTCAAAAAGCAGTGGTAAGTCGTGGCTATCATTTTAAGAGTTTAATTTAAGCAAAGTGGAGTATCACTCTGTGATCCATGGTATCACTGTATGCCTGCTAAAACAGTTATATGATCTGTTCTCATGATAACTTGAGATGTCTTGTGACACAGGTTGAAAACATGAAAGAACTCATGTTATAATGCATACTGTGGAATTTATTTTTTCATCGCCTTTATCTAACATAACCTCATAAAATACCCTTTATCTAAAACAACCTATATGTTCAAGAGTATGGTAAAGCCTGGATATAGGAAAATCCATCTATTAAATTTTTCTAGTGTTGGAAAGCAAGGGGAGTTATGGCAGGAGGGAGAGAAATGTGTTTGACAACTCACTGAAGGCATGTCCATGCAATGTTTGTGATAGATCCTGAAAATTTTAAGAAAATTTTCTAAAACCTTTTAATCTCCTTACCTACAAAGAAGACAGAAACCTAAGATTGGTATTTTCCAACTTTTACAAACTATTTGAAAATTCAACAGGGAGTTATGATACAAAGATTGGTTTGCCTGTGTGGACATCTGAGCCATGTCACAGGGCTGTCTCTTAAACCAGTGCTGACCCGAATTAAAAATGCTGTGGTGTCTTTCCAGACAACCGCTCCCAGAACATTACATACTCCCTCCCTGCATGACAACTAAGTCAGTTCTTCTGCCAAAAGATTGGGATGGACCCCAACACAGCGTGACAGATGCTTTCAGACTTGTCAACAACTGCCCTCTAGGCAAAGATTGATCCACAATTCCGTTAATAGTTTAACAGCCCTTGTCAAAAAATTGGATCACTAACTTATAATAGCCAAATATGACCATTTGACCCTCTCCTTTTTTTTTCTGTGCCAGGACGGATGTTCTGTTAGATACATGATGCTGATACATTGTAGAGACAAAAATTTTCATGCATGTTCATCCTTTTTTTTCTCACATTATCTGCCCGCTTCTCTTTTATATGTCTGCTAAAAATCCACACAGTCCCACAATTAAGAATTGTGGATTCTTGCCCTTAATAGCCATGAAGCTGTCTTATTTTAGGGACAGGCTGTTTTATCTTGTATCAAACCATAGAGACTTTGTCATACTCTTAGTGTAATAGTGACCAGGAGAAAGACCTGACTTGTGTCAGTCACAGTGACATAGCTTTAGTGGTGAACTCATAGATGCCTTGTGCATATGATCGTAAGAGTGGTCCCAAAAACTGTGGCTTCCACACTGAGGAATCTGTCAAATCTTTGCACCAGTTTAATGAACCTTCTTTTCACTCATCTTGTGTCAAAAGATACGAGCTACGAATGAAGCACCAAAATAGGTGAGGATGCTGAAGGGCTGAGTTGTGATGCTGACACAGGCTGACAGGGACTGCTTTGGTCATTGGTACCATTATCTTGGCTGAAGTGCAGTGTGAATGCTACAGATCCTGCAGCTGAAATACAGGACCTTGCATGGCAATATGTGGGTCAGGCAGCCTAGGATTGCTGTCATAAAGACTACTCTCAGAAGCAGCCTGTGGCTATTACACCTCTATGATAGCCTCTACGCAAAGCCAGAGAAGGGTCCTTGGCACAATATAAATCTAAAATGATTAATTTTTTCCTCCCTTTTTGTACCAAAGACAAGTTGCGTCACACCGTCAAACTATTCTGGCAAGTGCTGCATAAAACCTGATGAAGGGTAGCTTTTATGCTTACCTTAATTTTTCTCCTTGTGGTATCCATTTTTAGCAGGTCACAGTGGAATGTCAGAAATGGCACTTAGGCCTGGAGGTAGTAGAAACATCAGCAGAAGATAACGAGAAAGGCTACACCTTTACTGCTGCTTTCTGTGTACAATGTACAACAGCTGCTCTTGTAACAGCTGGAAGGAAATAATTAGCATTAGAAAAGTATGTTATAGTGTTGCATCAAAAATTTTTCTGCAAATGAGACCTTGGTCTTCAAATATCAAGAGAACTAAATATATTTAAATGTATTCTTTCTAGTTGAAATCTAGCCGGCTGAAAGTGTGAGATAAATGTCATTTCAGGTGAGCTTCTGAGTCCTCCAGTCATTTTGCTACATACTAGTCAACACCTCACTTATTCTTTGGCCAGCAGAGACTAGGAATAACAGAAGGAACAGAGCAAAACACAGGACACAAAGGAGAAGCAATTTACTGTTTCTCTTATTTAGCTGATAATATTCTGTGGTTTTTGATCAGTTTGAGGGATGAGGGAAGTAGCAAAAAAGAATTTATTAATTTAAAGATTTATTAAATTCAGTAAGTAAAAATACTACTTATCCTTCAATTTATTAGACTTTGTTCTTTTATTTTGTCTTTCCCATTAGCACACATCACCAGCGTAGGATTCTCCTGTTTAATTACTTATAAAAGCTATGGAAAACTACAGACATTTTCCTTTTCCCTATTTCCTCACCATAACTCTGAATCCCTCAAAGTAAACTAAAACCCACCAACAGAATGTAAAAACACATATTCATTTGAAAAGCACCATGTTTGAAATCCTCTTTGTGTTTATAGAATAACAGAATCATTTAGGACGGAAGAGGTCATTGAGTCTAACCATAAACTAAACACTACCAAGTCCTAAACCATGTCCTTAAGTTCCACATCTACAATGCCATATCTATAGTGCCATGTCTTTTTAAAGCCTCCAGACATGGTGACTCACGCACTTCCCTGGGCACCCTGTTCCAGTGCTTGACAACCCTTTGGATGAAGAAATCTTTTCTAGTAGAAATAAAAAATAAAACTTGTCTGGTGCAACTTGAGGCCATTTCTTCTTGTCATGTGGCTTGTTACTTGGGAGAAGATACTGACAGCATCTGCACTACAGCCTTCTTTCAGGGAGTTGTACAGAGGAGTTTGTCAAAGAAATTAGTCAAAGAAACTAATTGGAGGATTAACATTAATTTACTCACTAAAACACATTAATAATTTAAATTATTAATGATAGCTGTAATTCTATTAGAATATGAAAAGATATCCACAAATATAACAACAAATAGAAGTAGTAAAGAGGATCTTTTCTAACAGCCACTACATTTCCCCCATCTTCTGATTTTAAATAACTCCAAGTTCAATTAATATTAGCAACAGACACCTTTAAAATCCTGAGCTTAAAATTTTCATATACAAAACTGCCCATTCTCATTAGAATGATTGGAAAAATGTTAAAGAGCATTAAGTAGCAAAGGAGGTCAGGTAATTTGGGATGTTCATTTCAGTGAAGTAAGCAACTTCCTATGCTGTTAAAGGCTTTTGGAGATGAAGCTAAATAGTATCAAGTGAAGAATTACTTTTTAATATTTTTTTTCTTAAAGGTGGAATGATTGTACCATCCAGACTAGAGTCCAGGATGATTGAACAGTATAAGGAGGAGATGGCAGAACATGGGTGTCAGAAGTTAGCCTCACAGCAATGATGAAGAAGAAGGTCCCTGGAGATCTGTCTTTGGGGATGGTTGCAGGATACTGCGCCACTTCATTACTGTGGTATGAGCTCCACAGAACATCAAGCTGAGCACATGGGGTAGGCCAGGAGGGCTGTAGCCATGCTGGACTTTCTCCATCTGCCACCAAGTACCTAGTCATCAGCACCCCCAGATGAGTGGGCTGTTGTAGTTAGACTAACACAACCAGAATAACTCTTACACTTGCTTTCTGACTGCCCATCCTCCTCATGCATTCTTTAACTCCTTCCTATGGTACAAAAACCATGTCCAGAAAAACTAATTCAACTTGCTCCCTACTTTCTGTACAATCCCTATATAGTTTCTTTCCTCAGGGCAAATGGGGTCTTACAAATAGCCAGAGTCACTGAAAGGAGTGACACTAATGATCCCAGGAACCTTTGGCAGGGACAAATCATAACAATTGGTTGCTGTCAAATCTTCTCTTCTCCCTGCCTTAACCAAACATTAGAGGATTATCAAATGTTTTTTCCTCAGGCTAATGCCAAAGCAAGAGCAATAGGTTGGTAGTCTTGCTTATACATTTTTTCTCAATGTCAATAATTAAAATTAAAAAATAGAATTCTAATTTTTTATCTGAAATTAACAATGACCATAAAAAGAGGCTATATATATTATCATCATGACATTCTTCACTATGAGATATATTTTATTTGGAAAAGAAATCCCTAAACACATCAAACCTAAAAATAAAAACACTTTGGAAAAAGATCACAAATCAAAACACCACTTGAAATAAGCAGATAGCTAGGCACAAAAACAAAAAGAAAAGAAAAGGAAAAGGGAAAGGGAAAGGGAAAGGGAAAGGGAAAGGGAAAGGGAAAGGGAAAGGNGAAAAGAAAAGAAAAGAAAAGAAAAGAAAAGAAAAGAAAAGAAAAGAAAAGAAAAGAAAAGAAAAGAAAAGAAAAGAAAAGAAAAGAAAAGAAAAGAAAAGAAAAGAAAAGAAAAGAAAAGAAAAGAAAAGAAAAGAAAAGAAAAGAAAAGAAAAGAAAAGAAAAGAAAAGAAAAGAAAAGAAAAGAAAAGAAAAGAAAAGAAAAGAAAAGAAAAGAAAAGAAAAGAAAAGAAAAGAAAAGAAAAGAAAAGAAAAGAAAAGAAAAGAAAAGAAAAGAAAAGAAAAGAAAAGAAAAGAAAAGAAAAGAAAAGAAAAGAAAAGAAAAGAAAAGAAAAGAAAAGAAAAGAAAAGAAAAGAAAAGAAAAGAAAAGAAAAGAAAAGAAAAGAAAAGAAAAGAAAAGAAAAGAAAAGAAAAGAAAAGAAAAGAAAAGAAAAGAAAAGAAAAGAAAAGAAAAGAAAAGAAAAGAAAAGAAAAGAAAAGAAAAGAAAAGAAAAGAAAAGAAAAGAAAAGAAAAGAAAAGAAAAGAAAAGAAAAGAAAAGAAAAGAAAAGAAAAGAAAAGAAAAGAAAAGAAAAGAAAAGAAAAGAAAAGAAAAGAAAAGAAAAGAAAAGAAAAGAAAAGAAAAGAAAAGAAAAGAAAAGAAAAGAAAAGAAAAGAAAAGAAAAGAAAAGAAAAGAAAAGAAAAGAAAAGAAAAGAAAAGAAAAGAAAAGAAAAGAAAAGAAAAGAAAAGAAAAGAAAAGAAAAGAAAAGAAAAGAAAAGAAAAGAAAAGAAAAGAAAAGAAAAGAAAAGAAAAGAAAAGAAAAGAAAAGAAAAGAAAAGAAAAGAAAAGAAAAGAAAAGAAAAGAAAAGAAAAGAAAAGAAAAGAAAAGAAAAGAAAAGAAAAGAAAAGAAAAGAAAAGAAAAGAAAAGAAAAGAAAAGAAAAGAAAAGAAAAGAAAAGGGAAAAACTGGCGTGCAGACAGACAGATATTCCATGCAAAAGAAGTGCTAGTTAATGTGCCTTGGAAAATCTGATTCTATTTCTATCCTCAAAATATCCTTGCTCCAGAGAATATGTAAGAGCGAACAGTCAAAGAAAGGTTTAGACTTTCATAGTATTTGTTCTTATGAGGGAAAGAAAAAAAGAAAAGGTTAAATTTATTCTCTTTGGAAAAGGGAAGACTTTGAGATGACCTACTTAGCTTCAGTGGTCTTTGTTACTTGGCAACATATGAAATAAGATGGCAAACAGAATAAATGTGTTTAAGAGCCAGGAAAGACATTTTTATAGACAAAGGGGTTAAATTATATAGTTGCAAAGCAGAGAGGTGAGGTTAAAATAAATCTAAAGGATGCAGTCTTACCGAGGCATGTGGCCTTTTCCTGACCAACAATCTTTTATGTCCTTATGATAGGTTTATTAATCGAAATAAAATACCAAGTTTTACATGTGCTGGATCCAGTGCAGTAAATGAAATGGTAAGTATAAGAAAGAAAAATATGAAGTTTATGAAGCATTTTTCTCGTTAATGCCTACATTTGGTTTTCAAGAGTCACCACATAGTGCCCACTGATAAGAGGCGGTGAGCGAGGCATCTTTTAAATCTGTTAGGGCTGACAAGTATATGGCTATTTGAAACACTGTCTTTTTCCCATCTCAGTTCTCTCTTGTCCCCAAATGTCACTATTCTAATCAAAGTAGTGCTCTTCAGTAACTGCTAATGTCATCTAGACACAGAATCATACTTTGGACCTTTAAAATATCTCAAAAATGTATTTAAAGGCATTTTCATCCTGTGAGAAAAAGCAAAGAAAATTAAAGGGATTAAACAGCAACAAATACTTTTAAGGTGGAAGACCAGAACTGTCTACTCCAATCCTGCTTGATATGTATCTCCTAAATTTTGGTGTGTTTTCCAGTATTTAATTCTATTACTTGCCATCTTTGATTACTCTGAAAAGCATCACTTCAGACAGCCAGGTCAATATCAACCTTAGTACCCTGTATGAAAACAGTTATTTTAAAACATTTGCAGTGGGAGGGTTGAGGTTGGAAGAAAGGAGAATAATTCTGGAGGCAGGATTTGGTAGTGACTGTAGACAATTCCATAAAAATGGATTCCTGCATACAGGAACCAGGAAGATGCTGCCCTTGGCAAGTCAGGAGGGCTTTGGGATGCTTTCTTGGGGAATTTACAGCAGAAGGTGACATCAGAGTGCACATGGTGCAACCCCAGAGAGTCATGGTCGTTGCCTGCAATTTAGGCACCTCTGACAAGTGTTTGGCTGCTGGCCAACCTGCCTCAATTCCTCATACCTGCTCAGAAAATAATTACCCTGTGCCCCCCTGCCCCGGCACAGCTCCCGGGGAGGCAGGAAGGGTGAGGGCAAAGTCCATATAGATGAGATAGGTTCCTCATGAGTCTGGGAGGTCCAGACTCAGACAGGAGAACAGGAAAGCTTGTGACTAGGTAAAGTTGTTCTCTGTATGTACATAAAGGTATATATATGTATGCCTGTATATGCAATATATTTTGCATTTCTCAGAACTAGTGAAAATTATTTATTTTTAGCTGCAGGGAAGCTTCACCCAGTCATAACATTAAACAACTGTAACTAGATTTAAGCAAAAGATATTCTTCTATTGTAACTTCCTAATAGAAGGAGAGATAATTGAAACTACAGTTCATTCAAAGCACTCAGGTTTTTAGATGAAATTTGACCAAATTAAGCAAATTAAAAGCCATCACAACATTTAAATTTAGCAGAAAATTACATTAAAAGTTGCAGTCATACAATTTGTTAAGTTCTAACTCATTTACAAGTATCTGTTGAGGTGTGCAGTTACCTTGGAAAAATACTACTAGAGAATAATATGAAACAGCATGGAGACATGCTACATCATTGCTATAAAAATGTCAGCAGAAAAATTAAATAATCAAATTTTATCAGTCACCCCCTTTTACCTGCAAACCATACCAGATTGGCCTGTGATTTTTTGACTGTCTAAAGTAGATTGTCATAGAAGGAAATGCAGTGAGGAGTATGCAATACTCTGTTGTCCTGTCTCAAGAGAACAGAGAATCAGGAAATTCCAGTCCAAAAGATGAGAGAAATAATGAAGCTCAATGCTTTTTCAAATAAACAAGGAAACAAACAGGCTGAACACAACTTGGAGATAAATGCTAATCTCAATTGTTTTAGCTTTGATTATCCAATAGTCCACTTGTTGAAAATTGAACATATTGGTTGGCTCCAGTTTCAAAACCCAAATGGAAAGACATTTTGCTTACAATGAACTTTAATTGCCTGGATTTTTCAAAGGACCCTTGAGTCAGCTAGATAATAGGGGTTTAGCTCTATTCAGCAAATATAAGCAGAAAATACACTTCCATAGAGAAGCATAATGCAGTTGTTGCTGGCTCGGACAACAGCAATGCTTTCTAAATATATATGTTTTTATTTTATGAGGGACTTGAATGCAATCTCTTCATGCAAATAAGAGAGATTAGATACTTAGATGAAGAAAATCATCACAGTTTCATGGATTTTAATGAGTGCAGTGTACATTAGTTAAGAATCTCTATTCCTTATAGCAATAATCCATGCTTCAAGGAAATCTCTTTTCTCCATCAAAGTCCATCTTAACTGTTGCTTACATTTTGCAATATGGTAACTATTTACACTTGCAATCAATTGCTTTAAGTGTAAATTTTAGGTTGAATGTTTGTGGTTTTCTTCTTCTCTAATTTATTTTAAACGCACCATTTTTGACAAATGTATTGACTTTTATCCATTGAAGGAGAGACTGTGTTTGAACCCCAAGCATGATGATATTTATGATAATAATGTAAAAAGGGCAAAATGCTGAGGTGGATCTTAGACATTCTGAAGGGTGATTTTGTAGATTATTAACAGGAAACTATTGATACAGCTATGAATTGATACAGCCATGCTGAAAATCTGTCAGATTTGACTCATGCTGTGTACCAACTAACATATCCAAATTTAAATATCAAGAGAGACATCTATGTTTGCATGATGTATCTTCATCTTAAAACACTAGAAATGTGTCTTCTAGCTTACAGAACTCACGGTTAGAAGTGAGCATATTTTATGCCCATCCTATTATGAATTTAAGAGGAATGACATTTTCTTGTGCACTGTGAGTTTGTCTGTATCCATTTATGTATAGGTACATAAATATTGTCAAAACAACAACAGTAACCACAGCAATAAAAACCAAAGCCACAAGAAAAGCACCGCCCAACCCCACCCTCCCCCCGAAAAACTCACCCCCGCAAAAGAATTTTCCTTGCAACTTGCTAGGAATACTTACCTGTAGCTAATCTTGTCTATGAAAAAGGGCAGTGAAATAGTTAGTGCAAACTCCTGACCTAAGCAAAACACCATTTCCTTCCCATTCTCTGTTCCCTCCCAACACCCACCACTGCTTCTTCACAGTGTTTCATTGATAATGGTTCCTCCTCTCTGCCAAATTGCTCAGCACTTCAGAATCATATCAGCCTTTGACCTAGAGTTCAAGCTCAAGCCAAGAAACATGGCAGAATTCATTGGCTTCTCTCCTCCCAAAACTTTTCATGGTTTTTTTTTAGCAATTCCAGTGGTGAGCATACAAAAAATAAATTTTATAAATAAATTACTTTATGTCAGGGAAAAACTTAATTCGAGTAGAAAATTTACATTCCTAATCAACATCACTTTACTGTAAAGAATAGTGGGTAAAGGCAAGGAAAAAGTTGACTTTATACTGTGGTGATGTCAATCAAGACTTTACAGGTGCATGGGCTTCTCTTTGCAGATAAAGGGATATATATTGGTGATAGCTACAGGGAACTGTGGTTCATATTCCTTACAGAGATGTAAAATTGAAGATTTACTAAATGTATACACAATATTTCTATCACCAATGGTGGAAACAGCAAGTATTTGTGGAAAAAAAAGCCTTTAAAAAAAAGTGTGGAAATAGACCTAACACCCTCACAGATTTATATGTACAGGAGACATAAGCTACTCACTTAATGCAAGTTTTTCACTGCTATTTTATTTCTAATATGAAAAGAGTTATTCAATAGGATGTATCTTGAGAAAATCCTAAACCCTGCTGGACCGAAAAACTTAAGTCTCAAGAACAATCATAGCTGTGAATATTAAAACCTTCTACAAACTCAAGCAGGAAAACAAAATCCAGTGATTTTTAATAGGAAATGACAAATGAATTGTCATCTGAAAGGATTAAGTTAAATCTTTAATCTCCCCATTTCTCTATATGGAAAACACTACCCAAATGATTTCTCTCAAAAAATGATGAAACACCATTGCAATGCTTTTCAAACGGGCTATTTTTTTTCCTCAAAAGGTTGTTTTTGTGGTTCCATCAGCTTTATTCCATGTGCATTACTTCTTTAAATCTGTTACAATGTGGTAGGGCAATGGACAAGGTTTACTTTTAAAAAAGTCTTGCTGTTTTACTACTTTCTCAGTTCTTGTTATGCTGTCACAGTACCAAAAGTAAATAAATCAAAATTTACCAAAGCCCTGCACCTCCGTCTTCCAGAAGGAATTTGGAGCTGTATCCACTACTATATGATTCCAATTCTGCTGCAGATAGTGTCTGGCCGGTGCGTGTCTGTGGAGTAAAAGCATTTGGCCAAGAAGCTACACTTTAAAATTAGATGATTTTGAGAGCCATTTTTCTGTACACTGTTTAGGTCTCTAATGTTAAAAAAGAAATAAAAGTCTGATGCAAGTAAACAGAAGAAAGATTTTCCTCCTGACAGAAATTACTTCTGTGACCACTCATTACTACTCATCTATTCTTGAATTCAGAAAGAAGTAAGAGTCAAGACTAGAAAACAGGAAGTCAGAAAAAAAATATTTGTAGAATAATCCCAAGCACACAGAGTACCTTACAGCAGTTACTTCACATTTACTCTGTGTGCTAAAAAAGTTTCATGGAGGAAAAGTTTTAACCATCAGCCAAGATTTACATAGCACACATGACGGGATGAAAATTTGTGAAATGAATATCTCATATACATGTTCTTACATGTCATAAACAATTTCCAGTAGTTCTTGTCTATTCTTAAAAATGTCCACTGATGAAAATGTTCAAATACTTATGTATTTCCAAGGCTCTTCTCAATTTTTGTTGACAAGGGAGGAGAGAAATTTCTTCCATCTTTGTACCATCCCTAGAACATTGAGGATTGCTGTGTTGACCTCTTATTTGCCCATTTTCTCAAGTCCTCATTGCTTTGTTTTTTCCAGGTTTGTGACATGTCTAGTTTTTCCATGCAGTTCTTCCACACCTACATTGTCCTGATTCAGAGCAATAGCCATAAAATAATTATTAAAAGGCAGTGCACATATCAATTAATGCAAAGAGATTGCAAACAAATTCAAGAACTCTGCTTTGTCAAATGCTCATTACAAATTATCAGTACTTTCAGCTGCTTAAGATTCAGTAGTTTATGTGAGGTATTACAGCTAGATCATTAGACCAGGGCACCTGTTCCTCTCTCTCTCCCAGCAATCTTTTGGTAGATACATTATTTCTGACCTGCACTTTCACATATATATCTAGGTGTTTTCTACTCTCCGTTTAAAATTGGATTAAATTCTGTAGCTGAAAATTGATCATTTTCCTAACAAAAAGATGAGGTTATTTTATGTGCATGGTTGTTTTTAGAAAGAAGTTATATCATTACTTGCTTTGCTGCAACTGTGATTTCATTATCCTTGGTAGCTTTACTGGACTTCACTCTTGAGTTTCCAGAGCCAAGTGTTTCAGGAATTTGTATCTACAAAACATGTGGGGCATAGTTTGAGTGTGAGGCTGTCCTCCTCTTAGCCTGCAGAGCTATCTGGCTTCAGGCAGAGTGTTCACTGGAATATGCTATATGAATAGCCAAGTATTATGAAATGATAACCCATGGAAAACGTATTTGTGACATTTGAACAACCAAACCTGTTCAGAGTAGTGCTGACTTAGATTAACATGCTCATCAAATCGATAAAGCTTTTGGCAGTCATTCCTTTCCCTCCCTCTCCCCACCAGTAATTTATCCAGCAGAAGACCTCGACAGGTCACAGTCAGAGAGGACTTGACGGGGATGAATGAAAGAAAAAGGGAGGCACCTATTTCAACAAAACTATTTCATGTAGTCCAGGCATTAAATTAATCTCATGTAATGGTAATAGGAAAGATGAAACATTGTTTCTGTTCTCATGTGGAGAGTCAGGATATATTACAAATCTTCAGGCGCTTACCTTACTGAGAAATTCCTGATACTGTCATTGCAAGTGAATCCTTAATCTCCTTTACCCTCAAGGACATTTGAACACTTCAGTGATTCCATATCCCTTAAATCTGTGAGAATTCTTGCCTAATTTCTAGACAACACTGGTTCTTATTAGTACAGCTAAAGCTTCAGGTAGACACCTGACTTAAAAACACCTGAAGCCTCCAAATGTTCTGGAGTACTTAAATACTGCATGTGTAAGTGTTAAGAGCAGCCATTGTTAGCACTTTCAGAAAATGTACAAATGATGAGGATTTATGATGTACTGCATACCTCATAACACCAATAAATGTGACATTCACCTCCCAAGTCATATGAATTATTCCTGAACAAACTTTACTCTTTGTACTTAAAACATGAAGTGTCTATTTCCAGAGTTAAGACGATTGAGGGGAGAAGACTGAAAAAACAATCCTAAAACTCGTGTAATCTACACTTGCTGTGTAAGGGAAAAAATATTAAATTAAATTGTAAGACTTTGAAAACTGTAGTCCAAGTAATACATCAATGTTTCATGAAGACCCCAGAATACTATCAATAAAAATAAAACTATAAAAAGGAGGGGAAATTAAGTGATCTCCAAGTCCTGAAGAGAGTATTTTAAATATACTAATAGCTATTATTATTACTATTATTACTGTTATTATTATTATTATTTATTGTTGTTGTTTTACTTTAGTTTTTACTTCACTTCTTATTTCTAAATCTAGAGTAATCTGCTAGTGAAAACCAAAAAAAAAAAAAGAATCTGATTTTACATTGGATATGTTTCTTCTGCAGTAAGCATCATTACAGTTAATTGCAAGCACTAAATGGAACACAAGACTGAGTCTGTTTTGCAATTTTGACTGCTGCATTAGCATTTATATTTGATTCAATGTAAATGATTTTTCATTTTGAATATATACTCCTCACTTTTTATCCACATGCATATTGCCAATGAATCAAGATGTGAACTAAGTGCCAATGGTAAACTGCAATAGCTCAAGAGGTTATAGCCTATTGTCATCTCTGATCGGAAGTCTGGGTAGCTTGTTCATGTAATGAGATTTTGTTTCATTCCAGTTCAGAAAATCCTTTTTTTTCACTGGGAAAATTCAAATTTAAGCCTCCACTTTAAAGAAAGCAAGCTGAGTACTGAAATCGCACTCTACCAGGAGCACAAAATCCCTGGTGATCACCTGAGCTACTGAGTCTTCTACTTCATCTTTCTGTGAGAGCTATTTCACTGTTTAAAAGCAATCAATCTTTGGGGCAGAGACAGAAGTAATTAGTGGCTCTTACGAACAGAATTTTATCTTACTCATGTCCAGCCACATTCTTTCTTTGCTTCAGAGCTTTGACCTCTCTGGTGTTATATATGAGCCGTCTCCATGGACATATACACAGAGAAAATTAAATCTCAAGACTCTTGAATAGTGAGGGTAGCTACAGTACGTCACAGTAGCTGTACTAAGGAGAGGCTGTCAGTCTTCCAATGTGTATTTATAGTGTTGACAGTGGTGGTGGGTATGACCTTTCTCATGTCAAGACAGCATAAATGACCCATGGAAGAAATATACACTTTCATAGTCATTTGCAGATGGATCTTACCCAGAATACAGAATCAGAGTTTATCTGATACTTTCAATATGCAGAATCTGACTTTAGATCTTATTTTGCTCAGTGGTTTACAAACATTGCTGATTTTAATTTTCAGGATTTGGTTCTGAAGAAATGCTTTTAACTGTAAAGCCATAATTTCTCCCATCAGTACATATCAATTCTTAGCTAAGCCTGCAGCTCTAAGTTAAATGCAACAATGCCTTACACGTAAAAGTTATCTTTGATTTTAAAGAATACTAGATGAGGAGGGCAAACAAGTTCCCATTTCTCTCAGGTGCTGCTAAATCTAGATATTCTTGGTAATAGCTATGTCTAATTATGTGTTACTGCCTAATCCAACAAGCTGCCCTCATAAGCGCTTCTGGCAGTAGCTGTTATTAATTTATATGTTAATTTTCCAGCGATGTTGAAAATTGTTGCCAAAATTTCTTACAATATATTTCCTTAAGCAATCTTCTAATTTTAGATACCATGACTTCATTAAACTTGGAGTTTACAGTAATCCTGTGTAAGGCTTGATCCCAACCCATGAAAGTCATTGCATACCTTAATTTTAGCATATACAAGCACACACACACACACACACACACCTTAATACAAGAATTTTGGTGTTGGTACTAAGAGAGAAATATACAGGATGTTTTCGCAAGTGTTAGTATTTTATCTGTCACTGACATTTGTCCCAAATTTGAGATCCCTAACCCTTTTTTACTGATTTTTGATTTCTCAAAGCCATTTAGAAAAATATTTAATAAAAACTAAATAATAATAAAAAAAATGTAAGTTCTGGAAGTCCTGTCGAGCTTACTATTCAATTCCATATTGAGGTTTATATTTTGAAGTTTTATCTGTAATTCAATGTAGCATTTGAACTTTGACCTCTTTTCTTAATTAAAATGTGAGGCTTCATATGAGACTTTAGAAAGAAAACAAAAGGCAGCCAAAGATTATAAACACATTAATTATGGTGATGATGTCAAATATAATTGTTGGGGCTGAATAGACAATTACAGTATGAATTTAGACAGACTTCAGTCTACTTTCTACTCCTTATTGAATGCTAAGCACTGATTGATTTTGTGGTGGCAGGTATTTTCTTCAGGAAATTCTTTAATATTATAGGGCCAAGCTCCAACAGATCATTCTCCTTGCACACTAAATCTAGGTGTGCTTAGTGCAGCATTTTCATGATTTCACTTAAAATGTCATTCCTCTATGTCAGCTGTCAGCATTTGATTATGAAGGCTTATAATTATGAGTAATTTTAAAATTCATTTAAATGTAGGGTTAAAATATAGTGTATGGAATTTTATGACTAACATTTTATTGTGAAATTTCAAAACATCTCTCTAGCCATTGTATTTAAAGTCCCATATAGTGATATCAGTGGGCACAAAAATATCTCAGAATGTCAACTACAACCATCTATTTCTGAGCACACCTATAATAGTGCTATAATATTTTCCCTGTGAAGTTATGCAGACTTTTTAATACTTATATGCAATACAAATATGATTTCAATGTGACATCAGAAAACACAGTATGGGAATCTAACTTTTAACTGGAAGCTCTGGCTTTTTAGTCCAGTGATCCTTCCTTCCTGAATACAGAATTCAACCACAGACACTTTGAGGAAATGTGATGGTGAGCCAACTGTCCATCTAGGCCTGCCAAATTCCTGAAAATATGCCCTAACAAAAAAAAAGAAAAGAAATAATTCTCATATTTAGATTCCAACTAATGGAAGGTTGACAGTTTAGGAAGCTTAAAAAACATTTGTGTTTCATTTCCTCTAACAGAAACTGCCTTTGACCTACATGCTAAGAGATGCCTTTGTGTTATATTCTGACTACAGCAAGGTCTGCCCCAGAGACACCCAGAGCTCTTCTGTTCTGACTCCTATTCCAGGTTTCAGCACACCTAACTCTCTACAGGAAGAAATACAGGAGATTAAAGCTTTCATCCTAAATTCTGAGGAGGTCTCTTTTATATTTGAAAGAGTGTGACACTTTGGAATTTAATATGTTGAGTCTGTCTCCATCATTTATCTGCCTGTCATAGTTGAGACTTGGGTATTTTCTTTTTCTTTTTTTAAAGTGCCTTTTCTTTACCTATATTTGATTGTAAGAAAGTATTTAGTAATAAAGTGCATAGACAACCATGAATCAATGTCCCTGGGCAAAAGCTCATTATATTAAATATTAAAAACTGTGCAGAAGAGACAGTTAATAAACACTATCTTGCATAAGATCATAACAAAACAGATGCTTGAAAGAACAATACTATACCAAAAGTGGCCACAGAAAAAGAGCCATTTATCTCTAAATGAAGTAGCATCTTTTTTCATGTGGAACCTTCTTCTGTCACTCAGTGCAGCCTGCTCAGGTATTGACATCAGGGTTCCATAAGGAACTAGTATCTGCTGTCAAAGCAGTAGAAGGGAGTAGAACTTCCTTCCCATCTCCACGGAGACTCCTGCTATAGATTTCTGGGTACCAGAGAAAGAGAGGAAAGAGTTACATCTGAAAAAATTAGGGGTGGTGGGAAATGGCTTAGCATAAAACTGAAACCTTTGAAACTCCTTCTACAGTGGCTCCCCAAAACAGTGTTTGAAAGTTGAATCAAACCAAGACTAGAATATCAGAAATATCAGTTCAACCCAGGCCAAGCAATGGTTAATAGACATCACTTTAGACACAGTTATTTGCATTTTATATGTTTTGTATACACCTCTTGTCTGCTGGCTCACCAAGATAGAAGACTTGTACTCGTATAAAAGAATAAATATGAAGTACGCTGAATATCATGGATTTCAAAGCGTCATCATTGTACTTTCTAGTGAGAAGTAAGTAGTGAATAGGCTGTGAAATAGTTTTGCTTGCTGCTTGTTTCCTATGAAGTATTCACCAGTTTCTGTTGCTGCCTTTCTGCAAGAGTTGTTGGGCTGGCTGGCAACAAGGAAGCTGACAAAGTGATGGGAATCCTCTCTGCTGTTTGCCCTGAGGGTGTCTGCAGAGCAAAAGAAAAATGAGGGCTTTGACCTTACTGTTTGACTTGCTTGTTCTGAGCAGGTTACAATTACAGGCCAACAGTCATTTTTCTGTACTCAAAAATACAGAGCACAAGTGCAAATGCAGTCAATGAGATCTTAGAAGCTGAGGTTGTATTTTCCCAGCTAGTACAGTGATAGAGCTAACACTGTGAGATCCTTATTTTCATGCTAGGGCTACATAGCATATTCTTTATGAACTCGTATTTGTGTTGGAGGCATCCATGCCAGGGAAATTAAAGTATTACAAAGATTATTTTGCAATAAGAAACAGAAGCAGCGTGCCTTTCAGGCAATGGCTGCAAAAAATAGTTTCTGATCCAGAAAACGGTGACTTATGTTGGGCCAACTTTTCACCCTAGCCCCTTATTACAGGGATAGAGGAGTCTCAGGTGTGAGTGTCTAGGATGTCACCACTTAGCAGATGAAGTCAAGTTCGGGATTCTGTACTACTAATAAAGGCAGGGCAGTGAGGTATCTGGATTGAGCAGGGTCAGAACTCAAAGATCTTTAGGGTCCCTTTCAACCCAAATCATGCTATGATTATCAGGCTATGATTCTATGAGTCTATGTTCCAGCGCACTAGTATATTGAAATGAAATATGTTCAGCTTTTACCAAAGCGTTTAAGATACTTTTTCTATTCAAAAAAGTAAAATAGATTAATATACCAAAATAAAGGACAAACAGTTTCAACAATGATTTTCTTTTTTTTCTCAAAACTGATATTCAGGCATGCAGACTCATGCTAGAGCATTTTCTTTTTCAATTGGCCTTTAAGATATGAATGAAGATAATCCATGTCTGGCTAGACAGATATTCTAGGGCTTCTATTAAATCAATTTTCCTAATGCATTTGAGGGTTTTTGTTAGACATATTTTCCTTTTTACTGGGGAAATATATATTAAAAACCTATTTTTAAAATAATAAAGTAACAAAGTCTCCAAATTGCAGGAAATGACAAAACCTAAGTGATCCATGCAATTTTGACATTTTCTGTACTCCACATGGCAATCTCTAATTATGTGTTGTTATTTCCACAGGACATAACGCCTCTGTGAGAGAACTGAACAAATGGAGACAAATCACATAATTTCAATTGCATAATTACAGAATTCTGAATTTGAAATAAATTTTGAAAAACAAGGTCTGTATATGATTATCAATATAAGGAAACTATAGAATTAGATACAAGGCAGTTTCAGAAATCTCCCTTGTGGAGAGTACTTGTGCAACATTCTTGATCTTTACACATAATCCTTTCTCAAATGAGACCACATTCTGAAGCTGTTGAGAACAAAATTGGTGTTTACATAGACAGCAAGATACTTATATAAGAATAGATCAGCAACAGACTAAAATACATCCTGGGTACAGTGCACAGGTAGTGGGGAGAAGGAAGGAAGGAAGGAAGGATGGAAGGAAGGAAGGAAGGAAGGATGGAAGGAAGGAAGGAAGGAAGGATGGAAGGAAGGAAGGAAGGAAGGATGGAAGGAAGGAAGGAAGGAAGGGAGGAAGGGAGGAAGGGAAAGAAAGAAAGAAAGAAAGACCATTAAAAGCTGAATTCATCTTTCTGAGCTGCAATACATAATAATAATCTTTGCTTATTTTCTACGCTGCAGAAATGATAAGTCCAATATCCTTCCCTTTATGAATAATTTTTGTGAGTAATAAATGTGCAACTAATTAACTACTTCAGAATGTTCTTCAAAGTACAAGTCTGTAAAAAATCATACCAACTTAATCAATATAAGTGTATTTGTTGCACTTTTTTCCATGAAAAAAAAAGTTAACTGGAATATTCCTGCATATCTCAGGTTCTTAATGACAACTTTTCAGTGTTGGGTTTGATTGCAAGAAAAACATGTAAAGTAGAAGGAACGCTGCTATCATGGTCCACTTTAGAAGAAACTCTACTTCCTGAAGAGGGAGTAAACTTTAGGTGGCAAATACAATCCTCTTAGTGTGCTGTTGCTGAGAAACAAGCACCGAGGTAGATGTACTGTAGGTGTCAGAAAGATAGGGAAAAAACCCAGAAATGTAAGCCATATATGCTCTCTCCAAAAATAATTCTAGAGAAGAAACTACATTTTGCACATCAGGTGTGAACTACAAGCATTAGTCCAAGGATGTAGCAGGTCTGTAAGTTCACCATAAACCTGGATGCAGGAAGGAACTCCGTGGTGCTCCCAGCACTTGCTGAAGATGCTTTATTCACTGTGCAGAGCACAGTGCAGGAGGTGCTCAGTTTTGGCCGGCTCCCTCTCCAGAGCATGCAGGATTCAGTATCTGTGGGTGCAGGTGGGCTTGCTCACCATGGCACAGACTGTACCTGTCTGTGTGCAGTGTGTGGGCAAGCACCAGGCACTTGGGCAGAAAAATGTGTGGACAGGAGGCAGAGGCCAGCTGGGCTCATACTCTGGAGACAGCTCTTCCAGAGCCATGTACACACAGCCCTGGCAGACCCTGCCTTATGTGTGTGATCACCATGTCACACCACTAATATATTCCTTTTCTTTCTGTCTTCCCATCAACAAGACTTTCACCTTCTTCCTTAATGTCTCCATCTCTCTACTTAAATGTTTTTCACAATCACCTTCCTCTTTCTGATATTTCCCTTTTTAAATATATAAGTACAATATAAATATTCACAAATAAAACATCAAAACACCTAAGAAAGCAAAAGCTAGTGCCATTATTTTATGCTTCCAATTAATTCAAAGGACAAATTTATTGGAAATCAATGTGGTATATTGGAAACAAATCATTCAAGCAACATGGCAAGCTAGGAAAAACAGCCCTCTTGGTAACTGAAAAGCTATCTGAGCAGGTTGCACAGTAATTGATCACATAGGTAGCTTAAAAAATAGATTCATTCTATTTTGCTGTCTATAGCCTTTTTTCCCCCAGTCTGGACGCCACAGAGAGTATTCTACATGCATTGTAAAATATATTTCCAATTTTAATTCACAATATATTATAAAAAAATAAGGCGCTATTTTTAAAGATTATGCAGAGTTTATTTCTATTCTTCTTCTTCTTACTCTTTTTCTTTATGCAGTAGCACACATGCAATGCATGTAACTTTATCACTATGACTAGTCTCATCTTCCCTTATATGGCGTGTCAAAACTTAGGTGTCCTTAGCAAATGTAAACAAAAATGCAAAATAGAAATTGCTGCAGTACACCTTTCTGGCCATGGGCAGAAAGATTTCTGTTTTCTATAACCTTGTCTATTCATTCTGGGAAAATTTTCATTTTTCTCTGCAGTAATGTTTGATTGTAGCCTTGTTCCTAGTTATGACCAGTGTTCTCCTACACTCCCTTCTTGCTTTGAAACATCATCCATGGGTCATCCATCATGCCAGACAGGAGGATTAGTATTTCTTTAATCCTATTAACTTTAATATCAAAAGGTTATTTTCACAGAGGCATTTTGCTAAATCCTTTCCTGTGCGATGTTTAAAGTGATTCCTTGGCTGTTTGCTTACTGCGTTGCCTGATGGGTGGGCAATCTCCTCAGAGGTAGAAGACCGATCAGATACACTTCCAGCTTGATTTGGAGCAGTCACAGGAAACTACATCTCTGACTGTCTAGAGAGGTACTGTCTGCATTCAACTGCAGAATCCAGTCTCTCTTAAATAAGCCACTCAGCTTTTGAACACTCCTAATCAAATAGAGGTGCATCGGTAGAACTGAGACCAACCTTTTCTCAGCTCAGCGAATAGTCTGGCAATTGAGGCAGGAGGAGTGGAAAGGTTAAAGAGGAGTGTTGAGAGTTTCTTTCATCTCAA
Organism: Hylia prasina; assembly: GCA_013397195.1. Lineage (NCBI taxonomy): Eukaryota > Metazoa > Chordata > Aves > Passeriformes > Sylviidae > Hylia > Hylia prasina. The sequence goes on from VYXD01014540.1 coordinate 408,929, forward strand.
GCAGAAGAGAAAATCCTCACTGACTCTGTTACATCCTGGATAATGACTTTGATCACCTCATGGAAAAATTCCTCCTCTTCCTGAAATATTGCATTTTGTTTCATTGGTCTTTGTTACAAGTGGTCAACTTTCCTTTTACATTTAATAATATTATTTGCCTAAAACAGACTTGTGTTTTATCAAATGTCATTGAAATAATATATTTAAATTTTATTTAAATGGATTTTTATTAATATAATGGCTGTTGAATAAAATATTAATCAGTTTTTCCTACTGTATTTACTGTACCCATATAGCAAATATCCACAGAATACAAAGCTGATAGTACCTAAAGAAAAATAAAACTTTTTCACAAGCAGCTTCAGTATGTACCTATGAACTCATTGTAGATCTGTACATTGCTTATGCTAGGAGCAGATTGTGGTCATTATGCTTTCAATTATTCTTTAGTTTGATTTAATTTCAGATGTGGTACAGATAATTTCTTTCTCAAAACTGAAAGCAACGTACAGCCATAATATCTTTTTTCTTTGGTATGCAGTCTAATCTGACTAATGACTGAGATTTTTAGACCAGAGAGTTTTGCTTGGCTTGTATTAGATATATCTTAACTGATATCCTGGAGTTTTGCTTACTTCTTGAGATCATTTTATAAGTCAGTAAACATATTGATTGTAAAACAAGCAAGATATCAGCCAAGATGAACTTATTTGCATTTCTCTAACAGTACAGACACCAAAATTCTAAATCCATTTACATTCTGGCACTAATGTGTGAAAAGATATGATGGTATGCCTTCTGAAAGCAGGCATTTAATTAAAAAATAAGATGCTCCATACCTAACTCTAATTCAGCACACTTAAGAATTCTATTATAGCTGGCAATCTGTTACAAGTTTAAGATAGAGTGTAAGAAAAACAATGCAGAGAAATAAAAAATCCCAAACCAACTCTCCTTCACTCACTAATATCTGAGATTATATGAGATGAAGGAAGGGCTTTCCATTGACAGGAAAATGAAGTACTATCAGTTTCTAAAGTTTAAAGAAAGGTAGAAGGAATATGAAATATCAAACTGTGAAAAGACTCTTTCAGCAGGTTTAGGGTCAGGAATTGTATTCAATTTTGTGTGTCCCATTTGTTTCTGCGTTTTCTATTCTCTTCTCTTTCTGGCTCAGATCTCCTTTCTGTGGCTCAGGACATTAATCATTATAGTTCTAAACCAAAGATTTTAGCTAGATCTGCACAAAACTTTTGTAATGAAACTGGAGAAATTCAGACTAACCTGCTTTGGGGTTTTACTCCTGCAAGCAGCAAAGAGAAATTCAAAAGTAAGAGAAAAAATTGTCAAAAGAAAAGTGAACTAGATGTTTCATTTCTGAGTTTAATTAAAAAAAAAAAGTTCAGATATATGCTAATTTAGCAAATTGGTAGAACTATTTCTGATGCTATTTTTTAATACTGTTTGTTACAACTTTCTACTGGAAATTACTGCCTTTATGGCAGTAGAGCTACAGGCCTGGAACACAGGAGCGTGTCCTTGCCTGGTCAGCGTACTGCCAGCCAATTTGATCTGTAGCCAGCTACAAATAGCCATGTGAACCAGCTGCAATGAAGTTGTCTCAACCTCCAGTTGTGGGGCATAACCTCACATTTTTCTGCAGTGTTGTGTTAACCTCTCCAGAAATGACATTTGATCATTTCTTCACTCATGCAGTTTTGGTAACAGAGTGTGGAAAGGCACAATCCTCTGCTGGGCCTGCTGACACCTGCAGGCAGATACTGCATGGAGCTTTCATACTGCAAGCTAAATTTCATGAAGGAAAACCCTAAACAGAGATAAAATGAGGAACAGCTCTGTTGGAAGTAGTGACCAAATGAAAAGTGACAGGTTTTGGCAGAGTCCTGCCTTTCTGCAGCTGGTCACATTGTTTCGAGTCAGAACCATGTTCTTGGAAATTATCTGACATTACAATTACAATGAAGTTTTCATGGTCAACATTGTAAAACATAATTGGAGTGTGAGCTTCATCACTCTGCATTTGTATTGTAGAGGAACATGAGGAAAGCAAAAGTTCATTCCAATTCAAATTATGGAGATATTCTTTTAACTAAACTACTTCACAAGGCATATAAACTTGCAAGTAAGGGAACAACTCTATATTTTTTTTAAGTTTACAGTTCCTCTAGTATATAGTAGAAATATGGAAATATATGTATATTATATATATATTACAAATACAAAGCATAATAATATAATAGATATAAAAATATAGAAAAAATGCTGGAATAATAATACAAATACCACTAATAGAAATCAACTAGTGAACTTCAGAAAAAATATGAAGAAATCCAAATTCAATTAAATTTTCATCCTGACAGGTATGGGAAAATGTCTGATGGACTCAGCTACTCTCTGTGGTGAGATCCTTATGGAGCTGGCTGGCTGCCCTGGTCTCTCTTGTCACAGAGGCCATCCCTACAGGCACATCACACCCTTCCCTTCCCCAAACCCCACCACTGTCCCACCACCAACACCTGGACACTTACATGCAAGTCAGCAGAGACAAACAGAAGCGTTTTAAGGTGAACTGCATTTTACATGTTGTGTGAGGTGAACTGGAGAGGAATGCATCTTCCCTGCCTTTACAGAGAGACTAAGCAATTTGATCAGATGTAGATTTTCATATGGAGGTTATCTGAAACCAGGTGAGAAGAATGCCATCGAGTAAGAACAAAATAAACATCTCCATACAAACATTTTATAAGATGAAAATCTGTCAAAGACACATACATGGGGGCTGATAATGTTTATAAATATTATTTGTAACAGAAAATAAGATTATTTGTACTAGAAATTGATCTATGTTTCAAGAAATTACTGCAGTGGCTGGATTTTGATTTATTTTTTTGTGGCAACATGTTTCATTCAAATGGTAATTTTGTATGCTAAAGGTTATGTTCATTTCTCATAATGTTCTGAAAAATAAATAAAATATGATTGTTTCAAATAATTTATTCGTGATTGTGGGAATTCTCTTTTAGGACCCCCCTAATTAGAGGTTTTTTCCCACAAAGTCCTGTACCAAGGTTTGAAATGATGAGTGGAACTTGCAGCTTTGGTCTTCAAAGGTCTTTTTCAGTTTCTTATCTTAAGGTCTGTGCACTGCCTAATGCGCTGAAAGACCACTTTGGCAAGAACACCAGGCAAGAAATTCAAGGTCTTTTATAGATCTCTACTCCAATTAATTCTTAAAATGTACTATATTTACAATTTCATACCAATAATCACAACCTATTCTAGACAAATCTTTTCTACCAGTAGCTCTATGACAAGTCACAGCAGAAGATGGAGGAGAAGAGGAACATGAGACACTGCCCATAATTCTCCATCTTGTTCTCATCTACCTCCATTCTAAAAACCCAAAACTACAAACTTTCACACTGTGACAAACTAAAATACTATTTATTTCAAACCTCTGTTGTTTTTAATTCATCTCTAAGCATTGGGATTTTTTCCCATGGACTAAGGTCAAAGGCAATTCTTTCCTGGGGTGTCAGCCGGGGTCTCGGACGCCCCAGGGCAGCTCAAGGGATTTTCCCTGTGCCCTGTACTCCAACAGGTGATAATTTCGACTTCAAGAGAAATTTCAGAGAAATTAATATTCTATTCTGATAAATATTCTGCCCCCACAATACCCCCACAAAAGCTGGCACACCCAGCTAGCTAAACTCAAGGTAAAAAGGGTAACATACAAAAAGAAGTCTGAAGCAACAAGAAAAAAGTGTTTGACAGATCTGAAAACTCAGTTACTGTTTGCATGCATACTTAGACACATTCTATATTATTAATCTGTATGGAAGAGGATATTTGAATGCATACAAAAATTCATTTAATCATACTTAAAAAGAATATTTTATCACACTTACATAATCCATGCATTACTGTTTCTCAAACAATATTTAAAATGTTGCTGTATAGACTTTGCCTCAGCTACATAATTTTACATTACCGTTTTTATATTACCGTTTATTAATAATATCTGTTAATGGAACCAGAATTCTTACCTGGAATATATTGACTAAACTCTCAGCTTTTGTTAGCCAAATTAAGCTACACAGTGGAAAAGACTTAAATGAATTTCTTGCTCTGTTAAAAAAAAAAAAGAATAATTCTAATGATTATTCTAATAAAGCTATGTAATTTATCTGAAATCTAAACAAATTATAATTTTGAGGTGACTAGTATACCTAAAGAAAAGAGAAAAGACACAACAATGAGGGATATTCTGTCCAAACTATCTGTCTTAAGACATAATTCACATTTTATTTCTGTGAAATTCTGATATTTAAAAGCTTCTTTGTTGACATTCTGATATTAGCACTCTGTAACAAGTATCCTGGGAATAGTATCCCTCAGCAGCCATACACACACTTTCCCAGAAATGCCAGTTTCTGTAAACTTTCCAGATCAAGCATTAAGGAAACTTGATGTCAGCTATGTCAAAGTGCTCTGCTTTAACTGCAAGTGATGTTGTCATTTATGCCAAAAGGTTAAGGGTGAAAAAAAAAAATGAAACAAAACCCAAAACAACTCAGTGCAAGATTTGACATAACAGCAAAATGTTGGTATTCTCCTTTGTAAATCCTTTCACATTTGTTCCTGTTCCAAAAATATTGTTGTCCTAAAGACAACTCTAAGAAACAAAAGTCTTAAGACAAAAGTCCTAATACAAGAGCTTTCGTATTTATGTGGACATCAGTGAACTTCCAGAGGACATCAATATGACCCAATTAGCCTCCCCTCCATCTGATATTTCTTGGAAGGAGGAAATGGAAAAATGGTCACCAAAGCTTCTAGCTTTAATTAGAGAAAACTCTTCATTTTAATCTATATATGCTCCAGAATGGATGATACTTTCTTCTTTTTTATATATTTTGTCTTTTTTAAGAATCAACAATTTAAGATTTTTGCAGAGCCTGTCTAATATATAGATGTGTAAAAGATGTGAATATGAGTCCTCATCTTCACCTTCTCCAATTTTAATGGTCTTATTTCATTCTCTGTTCAGCTTCAGATACCCAAAGATTTTCCTTAAGCAGAAGAAGAGCTTATGAATTGCATTCTGATGTTCTAACTACAGTACAGGTCAGTCACTTCAGAAGATGCTTACATAAGAGTATATGCTTGCTGTCACCTTAACTCTGTCTACGCTGTCCCTACTCTGAAGACTGTTTCTTGTATGTCAGCATTGCTAATGCATTTATTGTTTTCCATATGCATAGCTCTGAAGAGAAGATGCTCTGAAGACACATTTTGTGCTTTTTTCACTGACAACACATTTTACTCTTTTAAAAATAATTTCATTAAGGGTCAATTCTGTCATTGAAAATCAAGGAAGCCGATGAAATAATTGTGAAGAAATTCTTCAGCCCAAAATTATTAACTAAAAAGTATGTAGATAGTAGTTTTTTTAATGTGGTTAAAACCAGGAACTAATGCTTGCTGTTACTGTTTGCTAAGGGAAAAACAGATGTTATTCATGATAATGAAAAATATTTAATTAATAGTGTTAAAACCAGTGAATTTCATTGTTAATTTCCTGAGTACACAAATTTATCTTTCCTTTTTACATTCTCAGCCTGTCAATTTTCACCAAGCCCCTTTTTTAATAGGTTTTTTCATCCTTGCACTTTTGTAAAGGTATTTCATAACTAAATATATTTTATATGTTTATTCAGAATGCATATTGATAGGAGTGGGAAATACTGACTGCATTTATGTAAAGTAAACGTACCTGTAGGCTCTGTGGTTTTGCACTACCTACACGAAGGTGCCTGACACAACACATACATAGTGCACATCCATTCCCTCAATACACCTAATCTCTGAATCAGTTTGATGCAATTTCTTTTGGCCATATGTACCGTGCAAAACAATCACTTCTTGCAGCCAGTTTAGCAGCAATTATGTAAACAAAATGTTCTCTCTAATTTTGTATTTCAGACACAGCTAATTACAGTATTTCATCACTTGTAACAGGTTAACTTATTTTATTTGGTTAAATCTTCGTAATGAATTTACTTGTGAGCAGATGGTAAATAATCATAAGTAACCATTACAGAAAACACCTTTATTTTAATATTTGACATGAATAGGATACTTAAACAGGTCCCGATGCTGGTAAGTGATGCTTTATACAAATACATACACACCAACCACTCTGATTGCTGAAGCATGAGGATAAGTATTTGCTTGAATTTTCCTATTGCTCAATGCCAGGATTCCTCATTTTGGGCCTTCTCATTAGTTCTCATGTGAGGCTCTGGAATTAATTCTATGTGGAGTGTGTATACAGTCCTATGCATTTTGGTCATATGAAATACGCTGCAACTGACTTCAGTTCAGTAAAACGTCCATCTAATTTCAGTCATGAATGTAGCTTCTTAGCAACCTGCAGCCTTACAGAATACCCTTTTCAATCTTTATTAACAACAAACATAAAACATTTAAGATAAAATATGAGATATATAAAAAAAGAAACTAACTCAGTTTAATAAGAAGAGAGGGACAAAAATGTTATTTTCCCAGTTATTTTCCCAAGCAATGTGTCTTGTTATCACTTTTTTAAAAACATGCAAATAAATAAAGATGAGAAGATGACCTTTGTAGAAGTGCAAGAGTTTGAGGAAAGATGTAACCTCATGACGAGTGGAATTTCTAGATGTCTTATATGGGACTGAAACAAATTACAAACCTTTAACCCTATTTTTGACAATCACTTGGAATTCAGAAGTCAGAAATATAGCTGCAGTATTTTGACATTAGACATCAGATGGTGATTCAAGAATTAATGGGAATAGAGGAGATGGATGAAACTTAGGGTCTTGAATTTAGGACTATCAGGATGCTTCAAGTTACGAAAATAATCAGGACAGAAAGCTAGGAAGGCAGATCAGAGGTAGGTATATGCAAGCTGCAGATCAGCAGGAGAAGAAACTGGCAAATAGTCAATAGTTAAGTGAGCCTTCAGGAAAAGCTTCAAGAAGATGAGGAGAAGAGAAAGAGCATAAATTTACATAGACCCAGGCGAAGTCCAGAGACTGGAAACATCCACACACACAAAAAACCCCTCCTTACCTCATGAATTTAAATGAATTATGTGAGACATTAGTGCCAACCATATTTCATAATTTGAAATACCTCTTTGAAGTTATTTTAAGGATGTGACATGTTGAGAAAATTCAAGAGTTAATCTGAGATTCAAGACAGTGTAGAAAGACCAAAATGAGGGGAAAGAAAAGGTAGGCTAGCTCCATGCAGCAGTAAAGGTGCTAGCCAATATATAATGGGAAATGCACTAACCATGTGTAACTAGACAGAGGCACCAAATACCTTTGAACATGTACACTTTCACAATATATTTTGGAGAAATGTTGAAATTTCTGAGTTTCAGTCATGTTTGGAGCACTGGCACCATCAAAGGTCATAAATTAAAACTATTTTACAGCAAGGAATCATTAAGTTCTGTAGTTCATAGCCGTGCTTGATATCCAATCCTACCTCTGACACATAATTTTTTCCCTTTTTATTGTTTTCGTTTGCTCATCTCTTCACAAGGTCAGAGTTTCAAGGCTTCACTATTACTGAAATTTCAGGAGAAGAATGAGAATAAACCTCTTGAGAATTTAAGTTACCTTGCTCTGCTATATAAACTTGAGTGGTAGCAAAAATGTGACAAAAAAGAGTATCTAAAGCCAAGTGTTATATGATTTTTCTTTCAAATTCACCAAAATACCTGAGTGCTAGCCAATATCACTCTTTTCTGCTTTGCAATAATGCCTGTAGCACTCCTTATGGAACTACTCAGGGATCACAAGAACAAAAGGAAACTACTTGGAGACCTTCAGTTATATTTCATGAGAGAACTAACTACATATTGAGTCCTGATGATCTTCAGAAGTGGAAGCTAATGTATTGAGGAAATACAGCATTCCAATATGCAGAGCACCAGTTTATGATAATTACTTTTGCATCTGCATTTAGAGTACCACATGCAATTATTGAAGTGTATACTTTTCTCTCGACACTGGTATGCAATTTCCATTAGTGGTCTTGGCAGTCATGCACATGCATTACAAGACCTCTAAGTAATCTGTAGCCCCTTGTAATTAAATGCAAAAAAAATTACAGCCAGTAGAATATAGTGAATAATTCACAAGCAATAAATTGCCTGATGAATTTAACCTATTTTTATGTGACAAAACACAATCAGGTATTCCATTTTTTCTTATGCATTAAGTTACTCATTTATTACTTCATTCATCTATGGTCCTTTTGCAACTTTGTGCAAAATATTTCAAAATTATCATTCAAATGATTCTGATTGTTTACATATTTCCTCACTGAAATTTTATATTGGGGATTTGAAAAAAGATGCTGAAGCTTAAAAATTTGAAGCTTTTCTCTATACAAAGTCACCTATTTTAAAAATTCTTTATTCTGTTAAAAAGGAAACAGTTCAAAACCTCTCTATCGTAAAACAGTTTTCACTAGAATAGCTTGAAAAGCATAACTTCCACCCAGCAGTAGTGTTATAGTTTGAAATTCAAGCCATACACAATTGGAAGAAGCCTCCTAGGTATTTGAATCTTTTCATTCACATTGAGGGTTACCATATTATCTCCTTATAAACTAAAATTGTACCTTCTTAAACACCAGCTACATTACTTTCCTTACTACGTTTTCCTCACACATTTTTCCACAGGTTCAATATACAAATGTTTCTCTTCTGTCAATTCAGTATTTTATTAAATAGTTCTTATTCTTTTATGAACACAAACCAGATGCATTTGCAAACAGCAGTCATTTTTCTTTCAGAGTTTATTTTGTTAGGTTTAAAGAAAAAAGAAATATATTCTCATTTCATCTGGAAGATTCATCTTTTATCTAATTGGCTATTTCCATATGTGTATGATATTTCTACTCTGTACTTCTTATACTCTGCATTAATTCTGCTTCTCAAATATAGATGACTAGAATTTTACATGGTATTTTAAATGATGCTATACATGTCCAAAACAGAAACAAACTCTGTGGAAGAAAATATTTCATAAGATATATTTTGAATTACAACAGCACAACATAGTAACTCCTGTGAACACTATAATACTGAATACTATCAAGAAATTTAATCAACAGAATGGAACAGATAAGAAGAACCTGGATTGCAACACAAGAGAAATTCTGAAACTGCACAAAAAATCTCAGAGCACAAAACATTCTTGGTAGACTGCAAAGCATTTTACAGAGTAGAACACTATAATGAACCCCCTTTAAACTAAGTTTGGTAAAGTGAATTGACCTAACAAAGGAAAAAAGAAAGGCTAGGAACACATATTTTTAAGCCAAACGCTGTGTTTTATGCTCAAAACATTTAATTTGTTTTTAATTAAAAACTTTCAAGTGTTTTCCATAGAAAAATTCAATTTTTATGACTGATTTTCTAGTATGACATTACCACTAATAAATAAAGTGTATTGCATCTAGATTACACATATTTAGAATTCTGTAACAAACTTGTGCCATAAAATTATTGAAATAATTTGTGAAAATTAATTCTGAAACATTTTGAAGATTTTCAGTATTACAGGAAATAATTATTAAGATTAATAATATTAGATTATTAGTAGATTAATATAGATTAAATTTATTTGTTTCAATTCCATTACCCTGTTGAAAAAACAATGACACAAAATAGTGAAAAGGCACATTAGTAAAGCAATGAAAGTTTGCTGAATTATTTTTACTTTTATCTTAACAAAAACATTCTTATATACCTGTCTATAGATTCTCTTGGGTTTTATGCTTTGGTTTGACTTGGTTGTTTGGGATATTTTATGTGAAGCTGTTGGTCCTAAGTTTCTTTCAACTTAAAAGGCCTCTGAGTCGATTCTTCACTAGAAAGAATGTCTAGTCTATTGATGACCAAATTTTAAATTTGTTTCATCTCCTATAGTAGTTATTGTAATAATTCTACAATATATGGCACTAAAATCTGTGTTTGTCAGATAAAAGTTAAAAAAAAAAAATTGCTATTTTTAAACATCAAAATGTGTTCTCTGTTACTGTTTTATAAGAAACACCTGTTTAATGGAAATTGGACTGATGTTGCTTGTGCTCTGGGATGAATAAAAATGCAATTTTGCAAGGCATCAATTGTGTATTCTTTCCTCAGGATCTTTCATAAATAACTTTGTTTTGGTTAGACAAAAAAAAGCCAACAAAAAAACAAACAAAACCAAATCAAACCAAAACAAAAAAAAACCCACTCAAAACCAACCACAAAACGAAGAAAAACCAAACAATCCAAGCCATAAAGTTAAGTAGTTCTTTTCCAGCAGCATCAAGGAATTTCAAATACATCCAGCATAATTATTAAATGGAATAGAACTCACCATGTCACAACAAGACACGGAATGAAGGCATGGCACACAAACTAAGCTCCAGAGGCAGGAAAGAGAGAAAAGTTTATTTGAAGTTAGGGTTTTTATAGTTTTCAGGGATTGTCTCTGGATTGGAGGGAGAAGTTACCACCTCTCCATCCAGACTGGCAGAGAAAAAATCCATCAAAGGTCTCTCCTTGGGAGAGGAATGTAAACAAAGATTGTTTTTCCTACAAGTCCCTGAAAGCCTCCACTTTCTCATGTAAATATTTGAAAACCAATAGAAAAGTTAGAAAACTCCAAAGATTCTCAGAAGACTTTTAAAAAATTCTCAGAAGGCTTTAGACATTCAGGATGACACCATTGATATGATTACACACTAACTCAAGGAAACAGAAGAAATGATTGCCCTTAACGACAAGTAAGTCCTCTAAAAGTCATATGTTAATTCAAGGGAAAAGAAATCATAACTGCTTTGTTAGAGTAAGATTTTATCAGATACCCAGAAGGAAACCATGAGTGCATACCCTCAATCGAATATTTAAAGCTACACAGAGCGATGCAGATTATAATTTTCAAGGTCTTGTTTCATTTTCCCCTTTTCCCATTTTCTTTTGTTAATTCAGTACGTCTGAAATCAGCCTTGGTAGTCTTTCTAATTTATAATTAATTTCTATTATTAACAAGTCATTTCAGCTTGTCTAGAGAATGGAATTTGATTCTACACTTGCTGAAACAAACTCCTAGGGTAAGAATTCTCTTCTCATGTTCCCCAAACATCACAGGGAAGGGAACATCAAAAGAATCATTATTACCCTCATTTACCTCATTTTAGGATTCCATTTATTTCATTTTGGGATTCCATTACTTCATTTTAGGAGGGCACAGACAACTAGATAGGAAAAATAGGAGTCCAAAAAGAAGGCAGAAAATATACAGAGGCATGGATTGTTACTACTTTAAGACATAGATGTAAACCATTAAGTTCAAATCCTAGCAAAATCTACTGCTTTTTGCAGTAAAAAGGAGAAAATTAATCTAAACCTTTTGCTTACTCCAAAGAATACACAAAGAGCCTATATAGTTAAATATAATTTCAATTAACCTATTCATTTATCCCTCCACCCATCTTTTCATTTTATGTATCATTTGCATATACACAAATGAACTATTAGAGATCAAATATAGTTGTATATAATTATGAACAAGAATCTTTTACTTATATAAAAAAGCCACATTACCACTGAAAAAAATGGTATATCCATAATAAAAGAAAAAAGGAGAATTCCCTGGGTGTGTTTCACTCACTTTTATACTTTTCTGGGAGAAATAATGAAGTATTTGGGTTAGATATCATCATCACACTCCACAGTATCCCAGGCCATTTTAACCACTGAATGTTGAACCATGTCTAAATGATTTGAATTATGTCTTGACTTTAATTGTTTCAGAACAGAGACAAAAATGTATGTAAATTTTATATGAACTGAATATGCAAGCGTATATGTACAAGAATATTACATGCATTCTACCTGTTGCACAATAGCTATCTAGGCCAGGAAAGCAACAAACACAGTTGTGTATAAAGGCATTCCTTTTAAGACAGCAAAATATTGACCTATCTATTCTTTAAAAACAAAACACCCAAGTAAATGATTAAAGCATATGTTTAATTGCTCTGATTAAGTAGAAAATGAATAATAAAAGGCTTACACACATACTACTTCATTTCTTATGACACAAGTGGAAGTAATTATACTATTCCTTTAGAACCTCTAGGAGTCAAGTACTCCTACTGGTTGTGCATTGAATTATTACTTAAAAATAATCTGTTCAACACTCTTACAAAAGTACATGGAATACGTTTAAAATCAACAAATTATTTGCCTGATTTAAATGCCTATTGCAAACTCAGTTTTCAATAAACTTAACAAACAATGTATAGAAATATCATCATCTTTATGGAGCTGCTTTGTGAAATAGTATAGAAAAAGCAATTATTTTGAAAGATATACAAAAAAAGAATCTATAACAACTTATTAACTTTGGAAAAAATATGTAATGATTAATAAGTTATTTGATTATGAGACAGACTAATTATATTACTAAGATGTCTAGTAGGAAACCCATTAGTAACTGAATAAATCTATTGTCTTTAGGAAATTTATCAATTGCAGCAACATACATATATATAGACTTTAATTTTGGCAAGATGGTTAAAGTAATTAGGATCATGAAAAGATAACTTTCCAGATTTTCCAAATGATGAATTATATGCCAAAAAGATTACCTACGACAAAAAGAGATGGTAATAATATATAAATTTGTAAGGCAAAAGTCTGTATGTAACAGAATGAAGCCTGTGTTCTCAGCAAGTCATTAAAAAAAATAGATGCAGAAGTTGAGGTACAACTGAAGAAGTACAGATTTAGAATTCAGTGGTAGAGACTGTGGGTGGTTTTTGTCTCTTGGAATAACTTTTTACTTTCAAAACCAAACTTGACCAAAGCCCATTGAAGCTAGAGCCTTCTTGGCTTTGGAACAAACTTTGAGGAATATTTTTGTGTCCATGTTGACTACATAGAGTTAATTTTCTTCAAAGTGACTAGTGTGGCTCTATACTTTGGAATTCTGTTGAAAACCGAGCATGGCTTACACAAAGGCAAGCCTTTTTCTGCATTTTATATTGCCACACTGGTGTGGAGACTGGGAGTGCTTGGGAGGTTTTCAGGAGACACAGCCAGGACAGGTGACCCAAACTGACCAGAGGGATATTCCAGACTGTATGACATCATGCACAATATATAAAGTACAGGGAAGAAGAAGGGGGAGGGGGCACATTTGGAGTGATGATGCTTGTCTTTACAAGTCACAGTTACACGATGGGGTACTGCTCTCCTGGTAACAACTAAACTCTTACCCAGCCATGGTAAGCATTATTTTGCTTGCTTGCCTGAGTGGCTTTTACTTTCCCTATGAAACTGTCTTTATCTCAATTCATGACTTTTTTACATTTTACCCTTCCAATTCTCTCTGATCCCACTGAGTGGCTGCATGGGGCTTGGCTGCTGACTGTGGTTTAACCATGTCAGCCCTTTTTGGTGCCCAGTGTCGGGCATAAAGTGTTTGAGATAAAGACAAATTTGACTGGGGTGTGCAAGGTAGAATAAATGGATATTAGTGCTGCTTAGCTAATCACCAGCGTGTTTCTGTGCTTGTCATGGGGCTCACTTTCCTGACTGTATATTTGAAGGCAGTGCTCACTACAGTCCTCACAGAAGGCACAGAGCAATTCTGTAAACTTTTCTGAATGAAAAAAAAAAAAAAAAGCCTGGAGTTGTTGCTTAAAGTATAATCATGGTGAATACTCCTTTGCAAGCAGACAAAGTTTGGATTAAAAATATTTCCCTAAACATATCTTCCAGCTCTATTCACAGGTGAAACTATAAAAATATGGAGAAAATTGTCCTAAAATAGTCTCAGATATATGTCACTCAGAACTATTTCTATGGCTATAATGCAAATAATAAGTGTGATAGAGTTAATCCAAGAACTTTATTAACCATAGACATTAAAAGGGTTCTAAATATAATTTCTACATGCCACAGTGGAGAAAGGCATTTAGCATTGTGCTAATTCACTTACACTTCTGAAATCATGCATTTTCATGTATTAGAATGAAATGAAGTGCATGCATTATGAAATTTTCTAAAGTGCCTTTGGTTTAGAGTTATGTATATCTTCTGCTTATGTTACTGGGCTTCTACATTCCAGATCCATTAAGACATATGATTATCCATCATCAGAAAAACACAGAATTAAGAGTCAATTTTGTATTATTTTTGTGGATTTAGGCTCAAATAAATTTAACCACAAAAATTTGTTCATAAAATTTAATAATAAATATTAATTTCCTGTGGGGATGATGAGACATATTTGTAATTTTATTTCTTCTTCCTATTCTGAAGGGGTTAAATTATTTCTTAGTCTTGTGTTCTTATGAATCTTTGTTTTGTAAATAACAAAGTTTATTTCAGCTGGCAAACTAGAAAGCTTGATTTTAAGAAAGCGTATTCACACTGTCTGATGCAATCTGTTTGATAGCCAGACCATTTAAATATTTAGGTGGACTGTTAAATAGTGCATGGTAAAAACCAAAAATACATCTAATCTTATTGGTTTGTCATGTTACCATGTTACTTTTTTCAATTCCCAATAGAAACAGCTAATAGGGCTCATAATGGAACGTAGTGAGGTGCATGAAAAACTAGAGCTTGTTTAAGAATTTATTGTATTCTCCTTACCTAGTAAGCAGTCCAGAAGAAAAACAGATTTCATGTTTCAATCATTTTAATTTGTTCAAATGAGTAGACTTACATAAGATATACTCCTAGGTATAATTATTCTCCATAGATTTCAGGTGGTTTTGTGCTTCGCAAGAATGAATGGCTAATTTTAAGAAGAAATTCACTCACTTGTCTTCTTTCTCAGGTATGCATAGTTTGTGGTTGAAAATTAAACTAAATTTATAGATTATGTTAAATTTGTGGTCACTGAGGTATTTGTGAAAGTAGTTGTATCATCCTATACATATTAAGAAATGTAATTTGTCACATTGATAAGTTTCTGCTCACAAAAATAAAGGTATTATAGGAGAGCTGTGAAAAGATCAATAAATTTGTTTAAAATTATGAAAGTTATGAAATCTAGGTCATTCTGATCATCCTTAAATCTAGCAGCCTTTGATATGTCAGAAAAATTTTAATTAACAGTGTTTGCTATCAGGTCTGCCAAATACTGGACCAACGATTCTTCAGCTCTTAAAAGGTTTCAGAATATACAAAAAAGAATAAATAAGAAATTGGTATATAAGCAGGAAATTTTTCAAAAAGGTACATTTTGCAGAGTTTCTGCATTGAGTTTCCCTCCTGTTCTTAGCCACATTTCTGTGCATAAATCCCCATTCTCTCCTTGTGAGTACTGCTATGGTGAATGTTCTTCCAAGGGCAGTGTGCATTCTTCTGAAACATGAGTCTCTGTAGGCAGAAGACAGTATGAAAGTATCAGTAGGCACATCTTTGTTTCCTTCACCCTAAAATAAGTAAATAAATGCTGCAGAAAACCAGAAATAATATTGTCACGTGAGATTACTGCCCATCAGTAAAGCTATGAATTCTATTCTGTAAATTAAACCATCAATTAGACAAACTCTAGGATGTTTCTATTTCACACCCATGTGGTGTGATCTCAACAAGCCTTCTTGAGCTGATTAATACGTTAGTGTTGAGAGTGAATTTATTTTCCTGGACTTAACTACTCCAGCTGTCTGCCACTGGCGATAGATATGGATGACCATCATTCAACTAATTAACCGAAAGTTTCTAAGTCGTTAATGAATCTTGCATTCTAAGAGGAAAGTAAAATTAATCTTCTAGGATTAACTGACTGGATACTTTTGCTAAGGAATCAGCTAGCAGTTGGGGATATGTTGTACGTTGCACCATGATTTACTGCAAAATTCTTTTTAAAGAATTAGAGGAAAGCTCTAGACTTATTATTGAAGTATGGAAGATGTAAAAGATGATAAAGAGACATTAAAAGTCATTTGAATTATAATAAAGTATGATCAGAACCATGGCTGAACAGGCAGGACAGGCTACCTATAGGTTTATTCTGCAGTCTTTCCTAAGATACCAGGCTAGCAGGACCATTCAAGTAAATGCTTAACCCTCTATGACTAAACAGCACAGATTTCTGGGGTCCTGGGTTTTTAATTTACTTAACTGGGTTTTTTTCCATAATGAAAGGGCTTAAGCTAGTGTTTAAAAGTTGAACTCATCCTTAAGCCCTTTTCTTAATGCAAGCCTAGGTCAGGGTTTGACAGAATAGTTAACCATTTTGATACTCTTTTTTTTTCTTCAAAACTCTTGTCTTGTAGCTTTAGGTAACAAATAATACAATGTCCTGTTTCTGTATTCATTTGCTGTGTACTAATACAGGCAGTCAGTGAGTGGTGTTTATAAAGAGATGTTCGCAATTACAATTAGATGATAGCTAGAAAATGTGTGTGCAGCACATACATATACCTTACACATGTCTTTATTGATTAAAAACTTTATCTATAGCCTTCTGGGAAAAGCAGTTTTGAAATAATAGAATTAATATTAGCTAAAATAAACACAATAACTTGATTACCTTCAAGATGTGAATTAGTCAAATGATTCATTCTTGTTAATAAATTAATCAATTCTCTTTAGTCATACTACCTTCCTTTTTACATTACAATTCTATATTCAGAGAGAAATATTCAAGCTTCACAGGCCATTCTTACATATTAGTCAATTTCCAATGTAAAAGGAGCATACTTCAGAGCCCATCAGGGCTACTGAGACCTTATCTGCTGTATATAAAGCTTAAAGTCTTTCTAGCAGTAATGATTAGATAGGTAGACAAATTTAAATTGACCTGATAGTAGCTGAAATAAGAAATAGGAAAAAAAATTATCTAAAGTGTGTGACCTAAATTTAAGAAAAACAGTTCCTCCCTAAAAGTTACCACATTTAGCTGACTTTTAGGGTCTGTACTTGTATTTTTTAAATTAAATGAAAAAGTCTACTACAGTTTGAGGTGTATAAGTAACTCTAAAAAAACTTCATATAAGAAGGTTTTTGGTTTTTTTTCAAATGAAAATAAATTCCTTTAAAAATAAATGTATAATGCCGGTTTCAGTTGTATTATGCATTTTACATGGACTTAACAAGCCAAGTAGCTTCTGGCTGCCAACACCTCTAGATTTTTATATTGCAAAATAATGCATGCTTTGTTGTATCCAACTCATTAAATACTTGTCTTGTAGTATAGTTTGTGATTATATTTTCATTAAATGACTGCTCAGATACTGCATAGAAATAATTCCTATTAGTTTTGTGGGAACCATCTGCTTTCACAAGAGGAAAAAATCAGTGCTGTGCAGTGTTGCAGTTGAAATTTAAATAGTAATACAGATTTATTGTACAACTTTATATACAGGATCATTTTCAAGGCATATGTCAATTCAAGTAAAATCTGTGGACATGTAAAATGAAAAGATGGCTCTTCAAGAATAAACAAAATCTCCTAATAGTAAAGAATGTGTACATTTCTTCAGCTTTGGGGAATATTCTCAACATTGGCCACATTGCTGGTGAGTTATTGAGTCTTTTATATACATGGGAGGGGAAAAAAAAGGGAGACAATGGGTACAGTAATCATCCTAATAATACCACAAGCCTGAATTTCAACTTCCAAACCTCTCTTCAAAGGTAAAAGTTAGCTTCCAAAGCTTTTTAAGAGGCTGCTGCCCTTTTCAAACCACATTTCAGGTGCATCATTCTTGCTGATTTATACATGTTAAATTCTATGTGCCCTATTCTTCCTGCTCAAAGCTGAAGAAGACTGTGTAATTTCATTCTGCACTCTGGCAATCTCATTCTGTTCAGACTGGCTGAAAAGTGTTAAGGCTAATTACATGAATATTGGCTATAGACTGAGCTGGGGATGGATAGGACCCATAGCTTGTGTCTGACACACACATATGAGATACAGGCAGACCAGTTCTTTCTCTGCAAAATAGTTGAGATTGTTCCCCCTTCACTCAGAACTGTTGAGATAACACAGCAGCAGAAAGACATAGCAAGGAGAATAATGATAAAAATGCCAAGCCGCATTTCAGACAGTGTGAAGTATCATAAGCAGAAGCATCTTCCTTGTTGGTTTTGTATTTTCTTTTTAAAGAGCAAATTAAAATGGTTTGATGACTCTGAACTACACATTAGGCATCTGGGACAGAAGTAATTGTCACTGGAGAGAAATATGCATAAAGCCATGTATATTACCTATACATGAACACCACAATAGAATTTATGGCTAAGAGAAAAATGAAATTGCTTATACCATCAGAAGAAACTGGGGAAAAAAAGTACTAATAAAATAGTTGACTCTTCAGTGGGCAATACTATGGCTCTATATACATCACCAGTTTGCAAAGACTGAGATTGCGAGAAAGATGTACTTTGCTTAAACCCTGTTCCTCGTATTATTTGCACACCAGAATCTGTTACCACATTTGTCAGTGTTGTGATAGCTTCAGGTTAAAGCCCAACTGAAGATCAAACTGAAAGGAAATAATCCTAGTCCTTTCTGGTCACAGTTGAAATACTATAGTCTGATGATATTGAAAGTATCTTATTTGTTTTGGTTTAGGAAGACATTTATCTGCCAGGGAAAGCTGGAGTTTGTCTTGGAATGGAAAATGTAAACCCCCTCCCTCCAAATTATTATAATTTTGCAATTAGGGGCTTTCAGGCAAAGATTTGGGAATAGGAATAACAGCTCTTTACTAGGAATATTAAAAAAAATAAAATAAAAAAAGCAAATTTAGTAGTACAAGAAAACAAAAAACCAAGCAAACAAAAGAGACCTTCACAGAGTCAGGGTGTTAGAAGCAGTCCAAATAAATCCTCCTGGAGAAACAGATGGAGTTCTGTTGGAGTAGAGATGATCCCATAGAAAAGGGCCCAGTGGTGGTGACCTCTGGAATACAGTGGAAAAACTGGATACCTGGTGTTCCTATGTCTCAGTTTTATCTAGGTAGGAATGGTTGGCCCCCTTCACTGGGTGGAGCATCTCACGAAGGGAGGATGTAAATGTATCATGTCATTGGTGAGTCTTAATGGCCCATTAACAGCAGATATCCCCCTGGAGGGAGGATGGGTGGTGAAAGAGATAAGAAACAATACCCCACCCATTTTTAACAGCTGAGCCATTATCAGAAGGCATCCACCCCCTCTCCCTGGAGTTATAAGAGATAAAGAAAAGCATCTCCCCAACTACTTTCAACAGATGAAATAGAATACACATTTTTTGGTTATATAACTCAAGACATTATTTCTGTGGAATTATTGAAAAAAATGCAAGTGAACTCTTCAAGACATTGCACATCCAGTTAATCAATATAAGTAATTAGGGATTAAAAGAAGCATTGTTAAGTGTGACACTGTTTTCCTGATTCAGTCTCAGATTTGCTATAAATTTTTATACAGTTTTTCTGATATTAAAAAAAAATAAACCAAAAAAACAACACAAACAACAAAAACTGTACTCCCAGTATTTTCAAATGGAAAACTTCCAGTCGTTATCATGGAAGAATTAATAACAAAGAGAATAGCATAACATTGCTAAAATACCTCCTGCTGGTCTTTTTATGAAGGAAATTTATGATTCCCTGATTCATTACATATTTTTTAACTCTAACTCTCCATAGTTGGCTCTGCAGGTTTAGAAGTCAGACTGGTTAGAGGCATGGAGTTAGATGCTATTGCTGATTCTGCTACTAGTCAGCTATATGATTATGGACAAGTCTTTAAATTTATCTTCATTTTCTCTCTGAAATTCTGATTATCTCAAGTGTCTTTATAATCAATTCTTGGCTGTTTTTGACCATATATGAACATGTAATGCCTACCTTAAAAAAAGGCTGTCTTTTTTCTTAGGTTTTAGTTGTTGATTTCTGTATGGTTTCTTTTTATTTGGTTTGGTCATTTTTTGATTTAGGTTTTTGTGTTCTGTTTACTTTCTTGGGGCTTGCTTTTATGTAAGGTTTTGGGGTTTTTTTTTTCCATTGTGTTGTTTTGATAGGTTGGTTTTGTATTTGGTTTTGATCTTAAATATAATATAAGGACTTTTTGGTTTGAAATTATAGTGCCTACAAACATTTTGGTGTCTAGAAAGAGGCTGAGCACTTGGAAGCTACTAGAGTCATTACTTCCATTGTTTTAACAAATCTTTTGATTTTTATATGAAACTGAAGAAGTGACAGCAGTGACAGCAGTAAGGCATTAACAGTGCTGCCTAAAGCAAATGTTGCTGTTTGTAAGCATGAAGAGGAATCTGCAAGCACTTGATGGACTGAATCACTGCTCTGTGTGACTCAGCAGAGGATCACTTCAGGTATTTTTTTGTGAAGATGTTCAGCTGCAGAGCCAGTAGCTTCTCAGTGCTGAACATTTTTCTTGCAGACAGTAACAAAAATCATAATGGAAGTTAAGCCAAAGGGACCCTTTGGAAACAAAGGAAACAAAAATTAGGACAACTACAAAATGGGAATTTCTATACGGTGATATTTGTATATTCTATGAAAATGTCCCAGTGTGACACTACCCAGGAGGTTTGAACAAAATAGGACAAGTTTTACACTCTGCAATCAGCTTCCAGTCTCCTTTCATCTACAAGAAAGGGGAGTTTGTAAATGCCAGTATATAACTGCTCAAAAACTAGTGTTGAAAATTTTTGCATACAATAAACCATGTAATGTCAATGCTAATTACAGTTTCTAGTAATTTCTAGAAGGACTCTCGGTTCTTTTATATTTGGCTTGATAGCACTTCGCAAACCTATGGAAGTCTAAAAGAGGAAGAAAGAAAAGGACTATTTTGGCTCTTTTCTAGCATTAAATTTTTGCCAAGCAGCTTCTCTCTAGAAATAATCTAGCTGTTATTTAAACATTTCTGGGAGTTCTAATAAGCTTGCTCTCAAATATCAATTTAAGCCACCTACACTCCAAGTAAAAGCAATTAATTATGTACAGGAAAGAGAGAAAAAGGTTTTAATAAACACACTGTTACCCATCAGAGAAAAGAAGGGTTGGTGGATTTCTACTCCGTAGTGAATAGCACTAAGGATTTGGAGAAATGACAATGATCCTCACCTAACATACATCCCTATGTACAAAACAGAGTATTGGTAGCATGAATTTCTCTACTTCAGTGGGCTCTGGGTCAGGGCTTAAGATTTCACAACATGAGCAAAGAACTTTAGAGAAAGGGCTGAGGGAGCTGACCTAAAGCACAAGAGGAGAGTAAGTTAAAGTTCCCCCCTCTCTATGCAAGCCCTGTACAATTTTCTTTCATGTATAAATAATAGCCATACTGCATAAAAGGTGCAAGATAGATCATCTTTAATGGCTTAAAACAGCAGCCAAGAATAGAATCTTGGAATGTTTTTCTTTTTTTAAAGTCCTTTTAGCACATTCTAGGACAAAGACCTTGTCAAGAGAAATAGACATTTTTGGACAAGCCAGCACATTTGTTCCCATAACCTCAAATGGAAATTCCCAACCATCCGTGAAATCAAAGGGAAGACAGGTTCCTCCTACAAGAAGACATTTGTAATTATACTGTTAGGGATCAGCATTCTCTCTCTCTCTTTTATACTCCTACTCCTCCTATTCTTTCTTGATATCTCTAACCAGGTCTCATTAGAAGAGAAAATCAGAGTGGGGAAAATAGACACAAAATATGCAACACTTATTTAAACTGACTTACAGTATGAAAAGTCTTTTAGTTGCACAGACAAGAGAGTTAATCTGCACATACTGAACAAATAATAAAAAAATCCCAAACCTTAGATACTAAAAGCCAATTTTAGATTTTATCCAAATACTAAAATATACATGCACCATTTAATACAGTCAGAAACTTCATAACCTGAAATAATACACAAATTCTACATCCTCTAGACAGTCATAGCCTGCACATATTCTATTATAATTTAGGCAGAGTTCTTATTTAGTCCAGCTTCAGGAGATGTAGCTATGAAGGACTCTTCCCTGCAGTTGAAAACTGAATTTACTCAATGCTGACAAGACTGTTACTGTCGACAATGCTTGATACACCACAAGCCTTTAACCTTACCTGTCAGATTAATTGCACTGTGAAAAGGCAGATTGAAGGGATTTGTATGTTGTGTTTTATACACCAGGATGGTTTGGGGGAAGCTGTACTTATCTCTAGTCAGTGACACACAGAAATCATGGCTTCCCTGCATTCACTGAAGAGAAAAGTGCATTGTGCTACTGCCTACAGGAAGAATAAAATATCATCTGACGAAAGCTGGGTAGAATTCAGAAGTGAAAAGGACCAACAAATTTTATAAAGAAAATAAATTACCTGTGCATGAGCTGGCTGAGAAGGAAATGAGCAGCATGGGAAAGAAAAAGAATTGGGAGGACTCAGAATGGAATGAGGACACACTTAGATTAAAGGTAGAAAATTAGATATTAACTTGCATTTGCCCTTCTGCCTGTGTGTATGGAGTTATGCATGCTACTTTGTGAATGCCAGGATCCATGTGACAGAATATGTCTAAGAAAGGCTATAAGCTGCTTCAAGTTTGTTATCCAGTGTATGGCAAAGGCAAGGTAACTGTTCCATTACTGGGATCTGAGTGTTCTTGCAAACCCCTGGATATGTGATAAGATTTGGAGAACGTGTGTTGCACATTTTACATTGAAAGCTATGCAGAATTCTCCTCAGTTTCTGTATGATTAGACTAAAGAATTTCCAGAATTAATAGCTTTGAAAAGAGGAAATGCAGACTCAAGGTGTTTGTCATCCTGTGAATTATAAGTAAATTCAGACAGTTCCCCACACAGGAAAACTTTCTTACCTTTTTACTGCCACAACCTACTCAACAAAAGGGCTATCAGGTGTTTCAGAGAGTGTACATGCTCCTTTCTTTCATTTTTTCCCTTCACCTTCCCTCCTGCAGTCCTCCCAGATTATATTTTTTTCTTTTATCATAAGCACAGCTCTGTCAATCTGTTCCAACTAATCCCTGGATCGGTACAGCTGTACTAGTTCAGTACAGCTGTATCCAACAAGGTGTTCACCTCTGAAATATTTGCAGATAATTCCCATTGGCTATGGACTGCCCCAGGAAAGACTGATATCCTGTATTTCCTGGCTTTCAGAAATCAGCATCCTGGGAAGTCAGAAAATACACAAGAAAACCTTCCATCTGCTAAAGGTTTTGGCTTTTTGTCATTTGATATGTAAGATGAATAAACAGGCTTAACATGGAATCAAGTTAAAATTCTAACATCAAACACAGAAGAGGTGGTTATGTGTCCAAATGGGCAAAAAAGACACCAGAAGGTTTGTACAGAGCCAATAGTAAAGTGCATGGTCTAGCAAAGATAGGCAATCAGAACAGGACAAATAATGTCAGCTCAGCTGTCTGGAAATTCTTTTCCTCTCCACAGATTAAATGGGGGCATGACAATGTTTCTTGATATTTTTATTACAGGAATAGCAGAAGCTTCTGAGGGAGATAAGAACCTTACTGTCCTTCCTTTTAAACCCGTGTAGCCCAATTAGACAAGAAACAGGCAATTATTATAATTTTACAGATGCAGAACTGAAGTCCAGTGACAAAACCATTGATTTTTCTGAAAGTCTGAAGCTGAGGTAAGGCAAAGAACAGAGATGCCTTGAATCACAGAACATAATTCATTGCCATCTTCCTCTTCTCTTACAAGAAAAGGAGTAGGCGATTCAATTTGATGTTTCATCCTTCTGTTTCTTCATACAACAAAATTAATTCCCATGATGAATTTCTGCATTGATACTCCTACTTCAGGTCTGATACTGTTTGAGTTTAATCATTTCTCCTCAATGTGTGTTATATTAGCTGAAGGTGTTTGTGAAATATCATCTTATTTTCTTGTGTAAATGCATTCAGGATTCAAAGATCACCCCTTTGTCTGTCCTTTGCCTTTGTATTATCAACTAACTTCAAGATACAATTTGAATATGGATGCTGTGATTAATTTTCATGGCATGATAAAGGAGTAAGTTTTCTAAAGTGTTAAATGACTTCTTACTGGGGCCCAGATACTTTAAACCTTTCACTGTGTTATGAAAACATATCCACCTTTGACAGAAAAAAATGGTTAATATACATAACATAATGGTTAATATTATAGAATCCTGAAGATTCGGATTGTTACAGCCATACATGTTATTAAGCAGGCTTTGTGTGATGATAAGTAGAAGTATTTGTGAGAGACAGAGTTTTCCAGCTTTATGAAGAACAGACATTCTGATGCTTTCCAGTACCTTTATGAACTGGTGGAAAATCAAAGAATAAAGTTCAATGAGATTAAAGTACATGGATTTACTTCCTCTTTCTCAAAGGCAGAAAAGCTGTATTTCTGGAGCTTTTCATCCCCTGGATCAATTTTCTTTGTACACCCTCCACAGACACCAGGATTAGATCATCTGTCATGAAGACGGTCCACTTATATCCAGGTTGCTTTGTAGAGTGTGGAAAGAATTATCTTATTTAAGGCAAATCTAGTATAATTCTGCTGAGGTCAATGTGATTTCTCTGATTTTTCTTTCCAATAGGAATGAGAGCAGAATATATCTCAGTTAAGTAAATTCTGACATCACTGCCTTCTAAGAGCTGAAATGCAAAATTTAAAGGTGAGAGACTTAATGCATCCATGTCTAATGGTCTATAATACAAATGTGCTACGAATGCATGTTCTCATAAATATTTGTATTTATCTTATATTTTTTTTTAATTTCTATCACTCATATGATTTAACCAACTGAACAAGCAGCCGAGCTGAAATCTGGGTGACAACAAAATAATTTGAAGCACAGAGCACTCTTTTTCTCCATGGACAGCAATCCTCTCTTTCCACACTGGAATATTTTAGTACATCTTAGAGACAGACCTGACTCACCAGTTTACACTGCACAGCAGGGATAGTGAAGAAATCATGGTGAGATTGAGTTTTGCAGGTTTTATGTGAGAGATCACTTACATAAGTAATTCCATTTATTTCAATGTGCTGCTGTGCATAATCTGTTAGCTTCTTAAAATGAGTAGGTTGGGTATTGGCAATAATCAGCTCAGCAGTATTGCTTTGCACCTGGACAGAAATGCATAAACACTTGTGTCCAGATCCAAATTTTATTAAGTTTGTATGGCATTTATGTCATAAAGTGTGTGTATTTCTGACCAGTGGCACCTTCCTCTCCAAAATTCAAGTGTAGATGACTGGTAGAGGAGCTGCTTTTTTGGTCTTTTTCATCTGCAGAGTAGTAATTGTTTTCTCTATCCCAGAAATGAAGCTCATAAGGAATTATTCTCAGTTTTTCTAGGAATATTTCCAAAGCATGTGATAGAGCACGAAAAAAAAAAATCTCTGTAAGTTTTCTTTTTCTATGGTTGACTTTCTGAGACTCTAAAAGCAAATGTCTGATATTTGCACAGCAAAAGAACATCCCCCTCCTGCAAACTCTTCATCATTCCAGTAACTCACAGTCATTAATTGTCACCTTGATTTCAATGGGATGAGAAACATTAACAAGGTAAAAAACCTCTTCACCTGCATGCAACCAAATTCTTGCTTTAACCCATAAATAGTCCCACTGAAGTCAAGAGGAGCAATTATTGTGTAAAGAACTCCCAACAAGTATAGGTATCAGAGTGGGGCTTACCCAAATAAGTCCCAGCCCTTTAATGAATTTTATGCAATTGCTATTCTACAGCCACATACAGCCCCATTAGCTTCAACCAGGATCCATCAGGGACTCATTGCTAAACTAGGTCTTAAAGGCAGGCTGCCAAGAATGAATGGTTTAACTTCAGGGATGATGTTAAAATGATTTAGATTGACAGTTAAATTAAGTGAAACTACCTGTGTAGACACACACCAGTTTAGTATGCCCCTGTAATTTACAGTTTAAAGCCCCAGGAGCACCCACACACCACCTCACAGGGGCTTAATACTGCAACATAACAGACTTTGTTTGCTAACAGCACTCAAGAGGCACATTCTATCTGACAATTTCTCCCCGCTTTGTGAATCAAGAAGTTCTGCAGCATGACCTATGCCTAATGATGAGTTTCTTTTTTTTTTTACCAGGATGCTTTATCCATCTGTCTTGCCCTGTCTGCTCCTGCACTCTCTGATCACCTTGCACATCTGTGCAGGAGATGGACTGATCATTTCTGACCGTTTATTTTTTTCATGATCCCATTTGGTGTGTAAGAAATAAGTGAGCCTGTGAGTGTTGGCTTTTGAAATCTCAGCAGAGATATTTTAACAGAAAATATACTTCTTAAGTCTTACATAAATGCAATTAAAGATCATTTCCTGGCCTACCAATCTTGTGCTGCACTCAGTAAACAGTCCTCCATCTACTGATACAGTATAATATGAAAACTATGTGGACTGCATAGTCACAGCTGTGCAGTGTTGACTCCAAATCCCTTGCCAGTGATTTTACTGAGTTGTGAATAAGACCCAATTGCAGATAATTTGTTGCAGATATAACACAATGAACTATTTTTCAAATACTCCTGTTCTCTGGTTTTCTCTTCTGGATTTGGCAATAAATTGCTGGTCTTGATCTTGTGGTCCTTTATCTGTCACAAATCAACATCCATAAAGCCACACTGTGGTCTGGTAGGTAGGCTCTGTAATATTTGTAACTTGTAGGTAGCCTAATCTGGGTTGTTTTTTGTGTTGATTTTGGTGTTTTGTTTTGTTTTGGGTTTTGTTTGTTTGTTTGTTTTTTTCAGTGTAAAAAAAGGTAGGGCAATTTTATGTTGTGTTCTCTAAGATAATGATGTGGGCTACACGAGGGCTTTTGTTTGCTTTATTTTCCTTCACCTCTCCATACCTTAAAAAAAAAAACCTAACAGCCATTTTATGACATATTTCATGTTGATTAAAATAAATGCTTAGAAAGCTTTCAAGATGTGAAGATAGGACATAAAAATTCAGTATTTTATACTGAACTCTGTTGGTTCTTTTAGTGGTGTGTATCTAAACCATTTAGACTCACAGTAAGAGTTCAGACTAACTAGAAGTGTCAGCAAACATGTTTTTAAAAAACAAAACAAATTAAATAAACCTCAAAACACAGAGAAGTTGATGGACATGCTTTCCTTTGAATATAGACACAAAAAGCCAGGTTGGATGGGGCTCTGAGCAACCTGGTCTAATGGAAGATGACCCTGTTCACAGCAGTAGGGTTGGAACTAGATGGTCTTTAAATTCCATTTCTACCCAAACCATTTTATAGTTCTATGATATGATTTTTCCCATCATTTTTATTTCTTATTTCTCCATTTCTTTTGTTTTCTTTGATCTTCCATGTGTACCTTACTGCCCCTTATTTCTGGGGAGGTAATTCTCCCCCAGAAATTCTAAGGTAAACTGTCCTGTGCAGAATGTCATAAAATGTCCACTACCTCCAAATTGTACACATCCTTCCATGAAAAACTGAACCCCGAAATAAAGGCTGGAATCTGTGGTTAAAGATAAACTGAGTTTTTCCAGAACTAGAATAAGTAAGTAAAAATTCATTTCAGAATTACAATTGGCTCTAATACGTCTTTAATGGAGGAACATGACTAAGCTAAATGAAAACTGTGTTAAATTGTGTTAGTATTCAGTATTCAATTTTCATCCATTTATATCTCTTAGGAATAGAGATCTGTGATCTTCACATTTGCCATAAACACTTTCCAAGGTTTTCTTCTCTATAGCTTCTCTTAAAAGTCTCAACTTAAGGGACTATTTGCAGGTTCTCTGAGCTATATTAGTAGGCTTGGTATATACAATTTGGTATAAAGTTAAACACATATTTAAGAACTTCTCTAAAAGAGAGTCAAAAATCCCGAGGCTGGAAACAGTTTTTAAGTCAACAGTAATTAAACACTGTCGAGTTAATGGAAGTTTATTTTTTAAAAAATAATATATATAATGGAAAAAGAAGAAACTATATATCAAAAGAAGAAGAAACCACAAAAAGAAGAAAAAAATACACACATACACACATATAAAAGCCTCTATACTCCCTATAGGAAAGGAATATTTTGGGGATATGAAAATCTGTGCAATCAAGAAAGGAAAGAAAAGCTAGGTTTTATCCAAATGTTTTATGCATTTTTTTTGTATTTATTGAATCAGCTTAGAAAAGACAACCAAATAACTCAAGGTGTACAATTTATAGTGAGGGATTAAACATCTTATGTTCTAAGCCTGTCTAATTTCAAATTTTTATTGACAGTAAAAGTACACAATGTTTAGGTGCTGTATTCTTTCAGGAAAAAAAAGAAAGGAAAGAGAAAAGAGAGGCATCACTCTAAACCCACTCACATCTCATCTCATCAGTCGTAACCTGCATGAATGATAATAGGTATTCAAAGTCCTTTAGTTCTATGTGACAGTTCTAATAATGCAGTGCCAGATGTTTAAAATGTCTGCAATACCCAGAGGTTGCAGTGCGGTGACATCCATGGTCTCCCATTCAATGGAATTGGTTGGTAAATCTAAACATAATTACTGCACAATCCATTTCTAATAGGCATGATTGCAATATAGAAAAAAAAAAGGTACTTAAACTAAATATGTTAAATGAAATGCATTGTTTTCTCATTACAATAGATACTCATAGGGTGTCTCTTATTACTGCCTCCTAAGAAGAGAACAGGGAAGGAGCTTTGAGCATGTTTGAGAGATGGGAGAATATCAAGTAATGTAACCTTTGTGTTTTCATTCCCACAAGCTGTGTAAACTGCTGAGTTAAAACAAGTATTTCTAAAAACCCCACTTTTATTTGTTTTTGATAAGCCTCTGCAACAGCACATTGGGCATATTCTTACTGTCCAGAGCCCTTGGCAGAGAGCTGAAAGAGCAGCATTCTCCTTATCACATTTTACCAGCAAACTTGCTGTAATAATATTATATCCTTGCTTTCAAAATTAATTTTGCAAGCATGCAGAATTAATGCACAGCCTTTTTCAACATCCAAAGCTTGACCCAAACCAAAGGAAAAAAATCCCCTTTATTCTTGATGCTAAAAATTCCTGCAAAATAAATAAACAGAGCACTTATTGGCCTGTGTGAGTGGATGTGAAGTAAGCAAGCATTTTAAGTTACATTAGTTACACAACCAGTGTCAGTGAAATGACAACATGAGAGCTGTCTGTTGCCAACTGGAATGGTTTGTAATGACCATCAGTTTGCTGTAGTTAGCTGTTCCGTCCGTGAAAGAGCAAATGCCACTTCTATTGCTATCACACTGTTTTCATTATTAGGTTTTTAAAAGATATTACAGAGCAAAACTGAGGAGGCCTTCTTTTGGTTCAATACTCATCACAGAGAAAAACAAGTGACAGTGCATGTTACAGATGGCATTTCAGCCACCCCTACAGCCTGAACAGAGCAGAGATGAGGGACCCTCAGAAGAAGCAATGCAGTTATGTAAAACAGAGGAAGCTGGTAGATTAGGAGGTCAGGGCTGGTGTTCCCTAAACAGATTATTTTTATCCTCCCTTTTCTCCAGAGAAATTCAGCAGATAATGAGCAGTTCTGACTAAGCTTGTCCTCTCCCATGTGGAATGCAAGGGGTTAATTTAACTAGTGAAGTTTCTCGTAAGCCCTGGTGACAAAGTTCTTGTGACCACACTTCTGAAATGTGTCCTTTAATGTTGTCCTTTAATTTTTCAAGGGCTCATACTGCTCACTGTGGGATTTTCATTTCAGTCCCAACCAAGGACAGAGTTCAGACCATTCTCTTCCTCCCTAATTTAGTTATATTTTGAATATCATTACCAGAGTGGCTCAGGAGAAACCTCTCCCACCTCCACTGTCTGCCTTATTGCACAAAGCAATCACAACTGACCACAAAACCTCCATCTTCCAGACCATGACTGAGTTTCACAGAGGTGCCTTCCCCAGCTCACCATCTCCTTTCAGTGACAACCAAGCCAGCCCCAGAGCTCTCAGAGCTGCCTTCACACACAATTTGGCAGGGCTGAGAGAAGCATTTTGCCTCTTTGTGCTCCTCAGAGGCATCTGAAGCCTCTATTGTCTTGCATGCAGGAACAATGACTTATCCTTTCTTATTGCAAAGCCATTTGATACTGGGGCACTCCTCCAGGCACCCAGTTCTGCTATTTTCACCAAGAAACCTGGTTCTGATTGAGCTTCCAAACCACAGGAGAAAATTAAAACCTCATTCTGCAGAAACTTTCCAAAACCACAAATGCTTCATGCTTCTCAACCATCCCTTTTAGGATCAGGGCCTCATTTATCAGGTTCTCCTATTTCAAGAGCAGGCCATAATAATTTTGGCATTGATAGGTGCCCACTTGGATTCAGGGACAAGTTCACAAGTTCATAAAAAATCGCCTAATCATAGAGAGACAAGTTTTGAGACACTTGTGTATATAAGATATTGTGAACACAATGTGTGGATCACTCTACAGGCAAATAATTTTACTTTATAGAGTTACAAAGAATCATGTTGTCATAAATCTGAAGCTATAAAATATGAAACAATGTTGTTTTTACACCACTGAACTATTTTCGAAAGCTAAAGCTTGGTGAAAAAATGTGTTGGCTTGGTTTTTTTTAGTTTTTGTTTTTCTTTTTTTTTCCAAATACATCAATAATATTCCATTTAATTTATGTACCCACAGCTGTCAGTTACCTCAAAACCCTCTTAGTGTAGTGATATGGGAACATTTTTACAGAAAACTTCTGAGGAATACCTTAGAGAGTTCACATTCATATCTATATAAGTGAGCAGATGAATAGAATCTACCTAACCTAATTGGGGCAAAGGAAAAAAATCAATAAAGCAAGCTTTCTTCTTATCAGCTTGTATCCCAATTCTTTTTGGTTACTGCTTGCACTGTGTCTTATTTGGAAGAAATCTTTGTTCAAAGTTTAATTTGTTCTTCACATTCCATGGTCACATCCCTTGGATACAAAGTTCTCTCTCTTTCTCTCCTCCTCTCTCTATCTTTTATACTCTATTAAGGAGTAGTATGTGGGAATAAAACATTATGGAAGACCAAGATCCACCTGGCAAACACAGTTTCATTAAGTGTTTTTTCATAATGGGAAAAAATGATAATTTTAATATTAATTTAATTAAAGGATACCAGAGGAAATTCAACATGCTGTCATGCAATAGATGTTTGGTGGTTTTTGTTTTGTTTTTTTCATTATCAATACTAAACATATTTTCCTTTTTCTTATCCTGCCTAGTGCACCATATCTGCCTAGTGACACTTATAGAGTCAAAGAAGACTCATAGAAGCAAATAGGATTCATCATCCCAGGAGGCCACACTTTTCTCAAGGACACACGAGAGGAGGAAGTGTCAGATTTGGTTTTGGATAACAATGGTTCCCCATGTTATGGAATAATTCCACCAGATACAAGTTACCACACCCTGCACCAAAAGGCAAGGATTTGGTTCCCATTGAAGTTTCCATTGGATCTGAAGGAGACTATCAGCTTCCGCTCGACCACCTGGCTTCTCTAGCTTTCTCCTGGCATTATTATTCTGGATCCTGTACAAATCATACTGCTACACCATCTTCTTTTTTGGCATTGCCTTTGTGAGTCTCCCTGAATGAAGGTGGAAGTCATATAAATGGCAATATGAAGTATTTATATGAAGTATCCCAGTTTTGAGTCATCCTGCTTCTGTTTTGAGTATGCAAAAAACAACCTCATCAGCTTTAACCATAGCTGATGGTTAAAGGGAGAGGAATACAGTGCACTTGAACCTGCAGATTAAATTCTAAGATAATGACAACCCAAGCGGAAAGAGCAGTATTCACCAGCCCTTGTTTCCCCAAGCCAGATCCGTGATTCGGGGGGGGGAAAAAAGAAGAAAAAAACCCAGGGGTCTCAACACAATCTTTGATCATGACAGTGTTGCAGTCACAGGTGTTGCAATGTGCAACACAATATAATGCTGTATAGAGACATTGCTTCCAGGAAATATCTGTTAGATTCAGGAAAGTAGTGTGTAAGTGATGACAGAAAATGTGTCTGGTTTGTTATTTTGAACTAGACTTCTGGGACCAGGATGGTATTCCAAGACTAGTGATATGCTTGTTGGTGGAGATACTAATTCCCAAGAAAACAAGGATTTTCACTGTGGATGAAACACAGCCGGTCATTCTCTAAATGCTCCCAGTTTCTTCTCTTGCAGTGGCATACCCAAGCTTCAGTGTATTTTTATTGCTGGAGGAAACAAATAGTGAAAGAAAAAAATAGAAAGGAAAATAAAATATCTCTGTTCTTGTGCATGGTTGAGGGAGAAAACTTGGCTAAATGGCTTTAGGCTGTGGTGCTATCAATTTTGTGAATGAACAATCTTCTTTCTTACACAGGTTACACATTTAATTACAAAGATACTTATTTTTAGGCTTTTTTCCATCTTCAACAAAATGACTATTACATCCATTTAAAGATTTACAAAAAAAATTCATAAAACTGATATAATAATATTAAAAATAATAATCCCATGTGTTCCTATTAGGGGAAGTGTGATGAGTAATTGTGTCTAATTTATCCCCTAATGCGTTGGTATGATACAACTGTCCTATCTCCACCTTTTTTTAAACTTTAAATGCATAAGAATTCCTGGAGGATGAGTTAAATTTTAGTTTTTCAATGATAGTTCCTACAGTTGGAGAAAAGGCCCACTCTGCCTGATTTGTATATGATTTTTTCTCTCAGTTGTTGCTAGGAAAAAATCCTATAGGCACTTAGGAAAGAAAAACATAAAATAAATTAATTAACACTGTAAATCTTACAGACTTTATCCCTAATTTAGAAAGTGGGGTATATTACAAACTGTGATTTATTTCTGTTAAGAAAGCTCATAGTTTACCATAATTTCTAGGGCAGGATAGTTAAAAGGACCTATAGATGATATGATACATGAGATTTCTGATAGAGCTGCACTGTGAATTCCCATGGACAATTGCTTAGAAGCTTTCTGAAATTACCTTTTTTTTATAACAATTTCATTATTTTTATGCTGGTCTGGATTCTACATCTTCATGGCACTGTTAACACTGCTAATTCTTCTAAAGATTTGGCTGCTTAAAATTACTTGTTCATGCTATCTGTATAATGAATTGTCCTCCTCAAGGTGATAAATTATTTATTAGTCTAATGAACAAATCAATCAGTAGAGCTGGATAACTGGAACACACAGCTTTTGGCAAAGTAAGGTCTGCATGTTTACATTTATCACAGAAAAGCTTTGACTTTGATGCAGACCTTTCAGAGGTGTTTATTAATCATGATCTCATTACAGTTTTGGTAGACTAATAGCTTTTTATTTGTCAGAATGGTTTCTGATGATGTAGTGCTGCTGTCCTAAAAATACAGATCTATTTACACTATTTAACCTTCTACAAAATTGTTCAAAGGTAGCTTATTTCTAACATTGTGCTTTATATTAAAACAAATCAAGATTAATAACTTAAGCCAGAGGGATTTCAGAGCTGGTGTCTGTGAAATGTCATGGTTCTCAGGTACAGAACTCAGAAGCAGCTCATGGGTCAGCTGCAACATGCAGTAGTGACTCACAGCAGAATTGAAAGTGTTACTCTGGTATCAGGTCCAATACTTTTGGAATATGGCAGGGAGCCTCTAACTGCAGAAACATACATATTGAGCACATTAAGCATATTTTCGTGTTTATTAGGGAGACATTTGGGATTTAGACTAAAACGGACTCTGAAACTAACCTAAATGCACATCTTCTGAAGGGTGAAATGGCATGTACTGTAACTCATCGAAAAAATAAGTGTGAATTATTTCCTGAACCATAGCCCTACAACTTATTCCCATCATATTTGGCAGGAACTTGTTAAAATGGCATATAATGAAAGAAGTGAATTCAGACCAGTGTAGAATTTAGCCACACAATTGCCATTAAGTCATTGAGTATTGTCTCATAAAAAACCTTTAGCTGTTTTGGAGCTCTGCAACCAATGAGTTACACATTTCTTTTTGCTTGTTTGTATTTTTTTGGTGAAAAAAATTGCTGTAAAATGCCAGTTTGTACTGCTATGTCAAAAGATGACCAGGAAAGTGAAATATATTTGGGGGAAATGTTCTAATGTCAAACTTTTATTCTGCTTTATATAAAATATTCAACGAAAAGCAGTCGTAGCATGAAATTAAATTATCAGACTGGTTAACTGTGAGGCCATATATTAGACAAGTGAAACTAGTCATGTTAACAGGCATAACTTTTCCAGTGTTTGTATTTAGCAGTAAAATTACTTGGTTTAGCAAAATCGCCTTGGCAAATAGACTGAGATACACTTAGCTGTTCATACAATTAATTGCAAACATTATTATTAGTGATTAGAAATGGCAACCTTCAGCATCAATTCATCCTGGTGGCACATGTTATTGATGATGAAATGCTCTTGATATATACCTAGTTTTGACCTGTATTTAGATGAATATATGGAGCAATCTGTTTCCTTCGTGACATCTTACTGCTGGCGTTGAAATCAAATTTAAATTTTAAGTTGGAATCAGGACATCTAATGAGAGTTCATGGGCAAAGCTCTATCAACATGAGAAATGTGGGCATAAAGCATTGATCAATGAACTATTCCCTCTTGAAAAACTAAATGCTTTAATCCTGAGGCAGAATATGCACTTTGTGTTGGTCTCATGCATATAAATAGCCACTTTGAGTCCCAGTTTAATCTGAGTGAAAACATCTCCACATAGCTCTAAATGTGAAAGTTTTCCACTGCTCCTTTCTCCACTTCAGTGGGATCAATGTGGAATTGACTTGAGCAGAAGAAGGGTCTGACCTACAAATTCAATTAAGCAAATTCTTGTTTGTTTGGTATCAGGCACAAGATACCATTTTGATATTATTTTTATTTTAACCCAGTTGTCTAAGTGAACATGTAAACACATTTCTGCAACATTTGAGCACTAAAGCAAAAGAAGACAAAATCCTCATGTCCATTGGTAATTTAGGGGTAAGGTATAAGCAAAATTTCACTTCTCTCCTCTCCAAACTTTTTCTCTCTGTTACCTGATGCTTCTGGGTAAATGTATATCTTTGTCTGACTTAATTCTTCATTTTGGTGTAACTTCCCTCAGAATTACAAAGTATACAACACTTATCATTGCTGTGTTGTAAGTGCTAGTAAAGTGAATAATGAGTTGTGGATTTTCTTCATTGATGTGCAAAGGTGCTTTTAAAAAAAAATGAAGGATCTCATTTAAAGCACCTTGGATGACCACATAAGGTTGTTTTGGACTGGAAAACTCGCATTCATGTGGACATATATTGGAAGAGAAACAGCAGGGGAAAGTATTTGTGTGGTTTTGATTTTTGAGGTTTTTTTACAGGGAATCTGTGTTAACTTGCCTGACTCAAGAGAGTTTGTGGCAGATATGACAAAGTAAACACCTTTACTTGAATCTCTGTTGTCTCATTTTTAAATTGCATGTTTCTGTGTCATTTGGATTTTCAGCTACATGTAGTTTCCATTCATTCTAGCTGGAAGCGGTTGAAGTGTGATGCTTTCTGAGAATCCACCACCACAAAAAATCAGGCTGACTCAGTGTAGAACTGTAGACTGCGGCATTAACATTTTATTTTCCAATGCCTGTGCACCACAGTCCACATTCAGTTTAGATAGTGACAGCACGTTTGAAATCCTCACACAAGTCACCATCCTGCACTTTAGCCTTTTATTATCTCATGCTGCAGTCACTTTATCCAATTAACATGCCTATTCCATGCAGGCTACATGATGATCCTTGTGGGTCTCTTCCAGCTCAGGATATTCTACAGTTCTATGGTTCTATGGGTACAAAAAGGATTAAATAAGAGGACACAGGAAGGAAGGGAAAATAATCAGCTAGATTCACCTGCCACCCAAATTCTGGAATTCACACTTCTTGGTTCCAAATAATATAAATGTAATAAATACTAGTTTATACTAGCAAATACTACATTTCCTGATACTTATTCTGCCTTTTTTTTTTTTTCCTTCTTTCTACTCTTTCAGAAAAACAGTCTGATTTGTGTACTGCTGAGGCTCTCAACCTGCTCATATAGTAGAATTGAATAAAATGGACTTTAAGGGATTTGCTTTCCCCCTCCCAGCCTGCACCATTTTTTCAGTATCATTGTGGTTTTTTCCTGAGTAATGTGTAGTTCATTTTTTCTGATACTGATAACTCTTTTAGTAGTTCTCTCATGCTTAAACTTGATGCCTACAGAAGCCCATCTTTTTCTGCTTTTCCTGAAGTATTTTGGAATATTGACTCTAACCTGGTCTGAAGTAGGAGAATAGCTAGAGAATAATGGGTACTGAAGTATTCTAAGTTACCAGGTAACTTGAATTTATTAAATAACATGTTACATTTTTACATTAATATTTTGGAGAAAGGCAAGTATAGGGTACTTACTTCACAAATGGAGAACTTGAGACACTGACATCCCTTTTTCAAGGCAGAACAGAAAGCACAGTTCTTCAGTTTCTCCAGTCTTACCTTAGTGCCCTGATCACAGAACACTGAAAAATCAGTTCACTCCTTCTGGATGTACAGCATCTCGGAGACTTAAAAAAGAAAAAAAAAATATTATGTTCTCAATGAGACCCTCATCTGTGTAGTGACTTAGCTGAAACTGAATGTATTAGAACAATTCATCCAATAGTGAAATGCAACCAGTGTTTCAATCAAACATGACCTTCTTATAAACGTACAACAAAAACATTTTGAAGTGTGGTTACGAGGACTGACATACAGCTAGCTGACAGGGAAAGGAATGTTATGGAGTTACTGTTTTTGGAGCTGGAAGGGGAAAGGAAAGTACAGAAGAAAACTTGTCTTTTATGTGGTTTTACTGCATTAGTTGGCTGCAATGTTGCTTAGAAATGCTGAGACCATAGAGGTAGGTTCATGGCACCAATGAAAATGTATATGAGGTGTCTATAATTAAATCAGACATCTGTTAAGCAATGTTATTGAACTACACATAAGCCAATATATGCACTGCCATAATTCTGCTTAAGTACTATCTTGTTGAAAGTACTCAGCAATTAAGAAGCCACTAACTTCAGACTTGAAAAAAAAACCACCCATATTTTTTGGTAAGGTTGTTATTATTAAAGTTGTAAACTGGAAGACTAAAAATTACAAAAGTGCATGAAAATTTGTTGGCTCAAGTTTTAGTACATAATGATTAAGATATAATATTCTATGTTTCAATGGAATATCACAGATGCTTATTATGCATATATTATTATAATCAATATTTTGCTAAAAATTGCATACTGCTAGAATAATCAGAATGAAACATCATTTCTGATGGTCCATGGGGTTATTTCTCCTCAAGTGAAGATCTTGGCAATTCTATTTGAAATTCATGAGTTCCTGTCAGCCCATTTTTCTATCTTACATACATCCTCATTTCAGCTCTGCTCTTTGATGATTAGACAGTTTGGTATTGTCTGGAAATGTGTGGAGTGTAATGTACTGCATCATCCAGTTGTTAATTAAAGAAAATATTGCACAGAATTGGCCTCAGTATCTACTGAAAAGAGTACCACTAAGTAACCAGATGACAGTAGAACTTTCTATGGCTGTTCATTACAGTTTGAGCACAGAGATAGAGTAAATTTTCAACCCATTTTGTGTCACAAACCTGATTCTAAAAACATGTTGGAAGCTATATTGAAAACGTTTCTTAAGCAAATTGCTGAAATATACAGGCAGAGGGCCAGCTCTTGTCCCAAATCCAATGAGTATGATACAAATGTGGATGAGAGTCTGAACAACCTGATGCAGCCAAGGGTAGCCCTGACTGTGGCAGCATGGTTGGAACTATATGATCTCTAAGGTCTCTTCCAAACCAAACCATTCTCTGATTCTAAGTCTGCTGCTGGGTAGAAGATGTCAAAGGACAGGAAACCACACGTTTGCTGGGGTCAAAGTCTAAAACCAAGGACTAAGATTCTAAGACAATATAAGGGTGGAAAATCTGCAAAACCTGTTGAGCAAAGAGAGAGGAAAAAGGACACGTTGTTTGTTTAGGAAAAGGAGAAACAAGGGAATATTGAAAGGCAAATAATTTGACTTGGTTTTCTGAGAGTATTTTTAGGGAGAAGCAAGGTTGGTTATTCTTCAGATGGGAAGAACTGGGAGTTGAGGCAATAAAACTGGCAGGGCTGTGCTCTCACTAACAAAGGCAGGCCCACAGTAACTGAACAAGAATAGCAAAGCAGGAGACAGCATGGTAATCAGGTAAGTGTCCAGAACACTAGACATGCCCATGGTGACAAGGGAGATCTGAGGTCAAGCTGGAAAGTCAAGTCTACGGGTCAGGCTCAGAATGAACAGGGTACATGACCAGGCACAGATACGTCAAGAATGTAGCTTGGATGAGAAACCTTTAACTCTGCTCCAAACAAAGGGAGGTCAGAACCTTGCTTCTTTCAAAACCCTGACATCCACATCTTTCCCAGAAATCTGATCCAAGATTCCACACCTGCATTAAAACAGAGTTGGCCTTGAGCACTGGCAGCCAAAACCATGGGAAGGAGGGGTGAAGGAAGAGGTTGCAGACCCCATTGATGAACCCGATTGGTGTGGCAGCAGTAGGGCAACAACCCTGTACCAACTGTTCCCCATGAGTGCAATTTGCTTCCCTGCCTGTGGGATCTAGTGCCAAAAGGGACAGACCAGATGCCCCTAACACAAGGTAAAAAATAGCCAGTGCTTTCCTCATCTACATAGTCAGCCACCTCATATACTAAAAAAAAACCTAATTAAGAAGTATGCCTTACATGTGTTTAAAAACACCTGTAGAAAAAAAATCTCAAACCTTCCCACATCAAATAAAATTTGTTTTCCCCTTGCATTTCTTCTCATTTCTAAAAGTCTCATAGATATCCATATAATTCTTCCTCTAGTGCAAGGAACTTGGTATCTCCAATTTTTTGCAGGTGTGTGAAGCAACCCATTATCCAAGGATTTATTTTCAAATACTGCTTTTTTTTTAAGAATTAGTTTTCATACCTTTTTTCTTTTCTAAGTTTTATGTATAGAAAGCAGGGTAATTTTATCCTTAACTCACAGGAAGTGCATTATAATTTTAGTATATTGACCTAAGAATGTCAGTGTTAGGAATGTCAATACTACAGATAAGCTGTGAGTCTTCAATAATATTTGCATTATAACCCAATCAGAAGAGATAATGATATTAGAAGAGCACAGAAAGTCTTTCTCTCCACATCAATCCAGTCTACCCAGCAGTTTTAGGTATTTGGAAATACTGTTCTACAAGTAAGCTCCACAACATGTCCTTCACACCTGCCAGTCTACATAAAAGGGACATCAGTAATGTGTTCAGAGGACAGCAGTAACAGACTTCCTGAGGAGACTGCTGAATCTATATTTTTATTTACTTTTTCTCTTCTTTTTGTGTGAAGGAAAGCATAGTTGATGAACTTGATTGTCCATATTCTCTGAAAGTACAATTCCTACAACCAGCACAAATTT
This sequence comes from Hylia prasina, assembly GCA_013397195.1. Taxonomy (NCBI): domain Eukaryota; kingdom Metazoa; phylum Chordata; class Aves; order Passeriformes; family Sylviidae; genus Hylia; species Hylia prasina. The sequence goes on from VYXD01014540.1 coordinate 448,589, forward strand.
ATATTGTTTCCCTAAGTGTACAGATGACTGTTTCAGAATCAACATTCCCCAATTGTTGATGAAACATACAAGGAACTAAGTGCAATATTTGTTGCATAACTTCTAATTTGTGGAATTTTGTGCATAACAAGCACCTTTCTTGAATTTATACCATCAATATATATGCCAATATCTATATAGGTTAGTATATATTTAGGTATATATCTTTGATACTGAGATTTCGTAAAAGTTAAAGATGTAAGGTGCATGTGTCATACAAGCCACTTCATAATGACAGTACCTCCAAACTCCACAATTATAAACATTACCTTATCTGTCACCTCTACTCTTAGACCAAAACTATCTATAAATACAAACCTTTGAGATTCAAAGTGTTCACATCAGCTCAGCTGAATAGAGAATATGTATGGGTTATGTACAGCACTGTTGACAATAATGTTTTTCCAGAGAACCTCAGAGAACCATGAAAAATTAAGTCCGTTTGTTTGTGCCAAGTCAATAAAGTTTGTTGGAGCTACAGTTACATCCATTCCTCAAGCTGTCATTTGTTCACCTGAGCATGCATAAGTTTTTATGTAAGATCACAAGCATGGTCCATTTTGACAGGTTGGTCTCCTCACCTATTTTTTCAGGGATTAAGTACTATATTCTATGCAAATGACAGACCAGTCTCATTTAAGATTACTCTTGCTCAGGTCCTGAGCTGCACAAATCAAATAGAAACACAGAATCAAAATGTTTTTTGTTGGAAGGGACGCCAAAGACTGTCTGGTTCCAATGGCCCCCACCCCCAATGCCCCCATCCCTGTGAGCAGGGACACCTTTCATTGGATTAGGTTTCTCAGAGTCTCATCCAACCTGTCTTTGAACATTTCCAAAAATAGGGCATCCATCACTTTGCTGGGCAACCTGTGCTGGTGTCTCATAACCCTCATAGTAAAAGAGCTCTCCCTTACACCTCAAAATAGCCTAGGCTGCAGAGGTGAATAAACAAGGCTGCAGGTAACTCTACTGAGAACCTTCCTATGCTGATTGAGACAGAATTTTGTGTTGATTGGGAAAATAAAGAGTGCAGAAGAAAGAAACGGGAAGGTGAGTGACACAAGATGGTATATCAAGATCTATTCATATAATCAGCTCTTAATTGGTCAAGTAATCTTAATAAAAACACTGGAAAGGGTGGCATGAATCAAGACCATCTCTGTCAGGACTACACACTTGGATGATGAAAAGTGATGAAAGTAGTGATTCAGAGCACCAGGCCCTTAAAATATATGAAGAAGGGAAATTAAAAGAGACCTTAATCTGCCATAAATTTACTCTTAATTACTTATAATTTTGAAGAATCATATTGCCTGATTTAAAGGTCTCTGGACTCAAGCCCTGATTTAGACTAAATATCAAAGTATTTGGGATATGGGAAAAATAAATTAAATGAACTATGAAATTTTATTTATCTTTTAATTCAACCAGGAAGCACCATCCCTAGAGAGATTATGTCCTGCAAACAACCTGCCTCATTTTAACCTGCATTGCACAGAAAGCAAACAACACTACCCTTCTTCAAAGTGTTGAACCAGTATTTGAAGAGCAGACAGCTGTGGTCTTGTAAGCCTCTGGATTTTTCTTCATCTCAGTGTGCTTAAGTAAACGGAAGAAAACTGTTTGCTTTGTATAAGAAAGAGAAGGATTGTAAAAATGTTGTAACTCTGCTTGGAATTCATCCAAACTAAAGAAATTAAGTTTCTGTCTGTAGAAAAACTGACATTCCTCCTTATTTCACCCATCACCCTCCCTCATGAAATCTTAAAATGTCAGCTTGAGCTGCCCACCCCTACTCTTTGGAATTCTATTAAGTTAGTTATCAAAACTGCCTTCATTTATATCAGCTAGATAACTCCTATGAAGTAGGAGAGGAGCATATGCAGTCTCCTGAGCTGCCTTTCACAAGAGATGATGTGCATTTTATATAAGAAATTATGTTCCTTGCACTCCCACAGCTTGAAATATGGTCCTTTGAAATTTTTTTATTACCAAGATGTTGCTGATTCTTTTCAAGCTTTTGTTGCCCATGGGAACACTATAGGTTTGGGATATTTTTTTTTTTTTTTTTTTTTTTTTTTTTTTTTTTTTTTTTGCTACAGGGAGTTGAAGTAGGAGATCAAACAGAAGCAGCATGAATAGAACAGTCATTCATTTATCTTCTCTATTTTACAATACAAACCCCAAACCTAAACGAAATAATGTTTCTTACAATTTCAAGAATATATATTTAAAGTAAATAAATAAAAAACATTACCCAAGAAAATTCAGTTTCCCAAATTTCTTTAACTGTAATTCTATTGTGTTTGATGAGAGCTACTGTGAACCCAAAGGATTTTCAAATTGCTCTGGTGGTGAAGTTTGTTGAATTCTCCTGTAAAATGTGTAAGAAAATACCACTGATCTGTATAAACTATGCCACTATTTTTCCTTAACTATCCATTCATTTCACAAAGCTGATCTTGGAGGAGCCCTGACATGACACGAACAGAGAGAGGAAATATGGTCTGTACAAGCATGTGTACATTAACACAAGTGTCCTTTTAACATGCAAAAGTGTGGGAGGTTGTCAGTGTGTGATACTTTACCTGTACCACCTGGCACAATTGAGATAATAAAATGGAAAAGAGAAGATTTTTTTTTTCCATGCTAGATCTTTACATGGTGTAAGACATCAGTGTGCAAAGAAACCAGAGGGGGATGATTGATTGATTGATTGATTCAGTCTCAGCCCTTTTGAAGCTTAGAGTTTCAAGTCTGGCTGCTGTGAGCTGTGCCGTACTTCTGAGCTGGTTTTGTGTTCTGTCATCAACAGCACAGGAAGAGCAAGAGACTGTGCTGGACAGAAAAACCAAAAAAAACCCCAAACCCAGGAAACTTTAGGTAATAACCACTAAAACGCACTTCCCATCCTTTCAAGTTGTTGTTTTCTCTGTTTTGGTCAAAAACATCTTTGAATGCTCTCAATTTTCCCAGTCTTTATTCATATCATCATTCATGTGCTCTGTACAGCAAAGGTTATGCCAGATCTTTGGTTTTTAAACTATTGCTAATCCTTAAATAGTCAGCCTTGAAAATTCATTTCAGGCAAGGGCTTTGCATAAATGATCTTAGTTTAGAAGGTTAAAATCAGTTACCTAATTGTTGCATCCTCTTTCCCCCCAGGATATTCAGCCACACACGGCTGATAGAAAGGATTAGCTTTGCTATTTTTTCATATTTTACAGATATGAGAGGAGAAAAAAATAAAAATAATGTTGAACATAGGAACTGCAAGTCTTCCAAATTTTATGCTTAGCTTCTTCTAGTTTTTCCAATCAAAATATAGAGACTATAATTTGCCTTTTTTTCTTTTTTTTTTTTTAATGTCTGTTTAATTTAACCTCAATCATTTAGCTGAGTATCTGATAATTGCTATACTTGCCCCACAGCACTGACATCTGTTCTTCTTCAGAATTTTTGCACCGCTTTATATGTTGTAGTATATCTTGGTAGCTATATAATTTCTGCACTGAGACGATTTCAGTGCCTTTTAAGCAACTTTCTTGCTTAAAAGGAAGGAGATGTCTGAAAGGAAGAATAGTGGATTTGTTCTTTCATCTGAATGTTGCTACAGAAAAAAATTATTCATCACCTGACACATAGCATAAACAGCAGTGTCAAAACTATTTTTGCCATGATATTCTAAACATGTTCTGCAAAATGGGTAGTAAACTTTTTCTCAGCCTGTTAAACAAGACTGCTCACTTAACTCATATGAGTTTGGGTTTCTTATGCCTTTAAGAAAGGGTTGACTGTCTAAGAAAAGGTAAGCTGTGCTCATTAAATAATTTCTGAGTTTATGTTCCAGGAGAAATTAAGGAAATACTTTTCTAAAGTATGTTCCTGTCGACAGTGCAACCTGTTAGCCAATTTATTTCTTTATTCTCAGATTGTCATCAACAGAGTGTTGATACATGTCCCTGGATGGAAGCAGTGATGCTGTTGGGGAAGAAAGGGAAGGCAAATGCCCCTCTGGAAGAGGATCTTCCAGCTTGAAAAGGTATTAAGCAGGAAGGAAAACTGATCTGGAACCTAGGAGCCTGGTACCTATGGACAAGGACTTTGGCAAAGAGACCAGAGCTGCATCTTGGAGGGGATGAAAAGAGCTTTTTTTTTCTGGGAGTAGACAGCACTGAGAAGGTTTGTTGTAATCTGGGAATTTTTGTGTATTGAGTCTGAAAGTAAGAACCTGACTTGGAAAAAGAAAGCACTAAGGAAAAGAGTAGCTTACAAGTTTTCTTTTTTGAATTTGCTGTTCTCCCTCACCTACATGTTTTGATTTTTCTCAGTGTAAGAATTTAATTATTCCAACTTATATCTTAAAGAAACCTTGTTTATTTACAACTCTTTGTTGTTCTTTCACAAACTTCTTCTAAGGAGAAAGGCCAGGAGGATAAATTACAAAGTCAATTAAATCTTCTGAAACAATCTCTGTTCATCAGCGCTTATTCTTAAATTATCTAGAACATATCTTAGCATATCTACATATGTATACATTCAAAATACTGAATTTGTATCCATGGTCTCTAAAAGAACGTTCACAATTGGGCAAGTTCTGTGTGGACACCTCTACAGATTTTGCTCTGTAATGAAGGTCTTAAACTTTCCTATTGGAACATTTCCTTTCTCTGTTTTAAGTATTCCTTTCTACACATTTTTTCACATTGCACATTTTCTCAGCACATGAGACAAGTTCCAAATTTGTACTCTTAAAGGTTATTTATTGCTGAAGTAACAATAAGTATTTTGTTGAAGTAAAACAAAAATGGAGTTTAATAAATATTCATATTATTTTATCATTATTATAACTTGTGCTGATGAAAAAACAGTCTTCTGCCATATTTGCAAGTAAAAGGAAGTCATTGTGGGGCTTCTCACCAGGTCCACATCTCTCGTAAAAGTGTAATTTTTTTTTTCCCCAAACAATAGGACTGGGGAAGATAGGATAGAGCAGAGAAGTATCTTTTAATATTTCCAACCTTATTATCAGACACAGTCTATCCATACTAAAAATATTTTCCTTCCTTCACCACATAAATCCTTTAAGCAGGCCTAAGGATACTTCTTGAGAAAAAAGGTATAAAACAGTGAATGGAATGATGGAAGTCCCTGAACTTGACCTTACGGATGTCTAGTCAAGGTTACATTGGTATTTGTTGGATAGATATGAGTTAGATTGCCTGTAGAAGCCACTGGGAAAAGGCATTAGATGTATGGTACTTCATTCTTTTATTCAAATAAGAAGGGACATAATAATTTCCTTAAAGTTGTTCTTGTTTGACCACTTTGATATTGTTCACAGAATAGTAGAAATGTCTGCAAAAGGTCAGAAAATCAGCCAGATTCCCCACTACACTAAAAACATCTACAGGATGTAGATGCCCAGTTTGTATGAGCAAAATATTTTGGGCTTACTGCTTCAATGAAATAATCTTGAGTTGGATATCAGCTTCTGTTTCAAAGCATCCAAAAGCATTATTTAGCAAAATTTTCACTAATTTGATATAACCAAGCAAAATTAGCAAGGAGGCAAACAAAAGAAAATAATTTTTTCTTTGTCATTATTTTTCCTGTTCTTATGCGCATCCTGTTCTTATGTGATATAAAATTTAGAGGTTAATTTTTGTTCAATCTTTTTGAAGAAGGTACAAGTCTAAAAATACCTGATTAAAAATTATTGTGTCAGGTGAAGAACATGGCAACAACTGTCCTTTAGTCAATTCTCCTCTCTCCCATATTCAAGAACACAAGCAAAAGTTAGGTCAGATCAAGGAAAACTGTGGAGGGAAGGGAAAAACACATGGTGTAAGCAAAAGAAAATTAAAAGAAAAAATATCAGCTGTAACTATTCTCTGGTTTTGGACAGCTTTACGCAAAGCTAATTCCTTGAATAAATAAAGGATATGAGCTGATTCCAAGCAACTGAATTGTGCAGTGTGTTGTCCAAATAGTTTAACTATTTCAGGTCTTCTTTCCTATCTCAAAAGCATTCTAGAAATTCCCTTTCTGCTCTGATGATTTCCAGAAGGAGAAGAATCTTTTGCTCCTTATTTTGCTGGTATCTTACCTCCTCTCTCTTCCTGACCTTTCTGTGTGCGATGATTTATGGAGCAGAAAGAGGGTAAGAAAAGAATGCCAAGCACTGCTCAAACACCAGACACAAACTGCATCTGACCTTTCCTCTAACTGGGCAATGTGAGGATGGCTCCTTTCTTTCAGTTCACATACAAGAAAATTGGTAAAATCTAGTTTTGAATAATCTGTCATCTCCACCATGAAAAGCCCAAAGTTTGGATAGCATTTTAAGACAGGGCAAATAACATGTGCCTTGGCAGGTATTTCATAGCAGATATTTCATAGCAGATATTTCATAGCTAGATAAAATGTAGTTAGAATAATGTAACATAACTTCCTTACTTTGTCAAATGCAAAAGGCTAACACTGCCTCAGACCAGCATATCACCTGAAATGAAAAGAATCATTACCTGCCTTGTCCAGCTATAATATTCCTATCTGCTGAGGTCTTACCTTTGTGTGAGGAAGCTGAAATCATCAGCATCCATTACTATAGTGGATGACATGAATTTATGTCCACCAAAACACTGGGGCTTTAAACCACTGAAGAGGCTTCACAGGATAAGGTATGCTGGGGTTTGACAGGGACCGCCTGTCCTGGTGGAGAAAATGGGTCTTTGGGCATAAGCCGTCAGGACTGGTCCCTAAAGTAGGCTTTGAACTAGACACAATGGGAGAAGGGGGCATCAACAGGGTTCCAGTAGGTAAGCCAAGGGTTGGCATCACATTGCCTGGGTGTGTTAATGTTAGTGGGAACATTTACAATGCCCTCTGAAGCACTGAGGTCTCAGAAACATATCTGAAGTGCTTGTACACCAATGCAGGCAGCATCATACCAGGATTGACTGTAAGTGTTGGTAAACTCCCAGAGCTACAATACACTAGGTCTTGTTGAGACTTGGTGGAATGGATGCCAGGATTGGAGAGGTGGGATGGAGGGCTTTGGGCTCTTCAGGAGGGATAGGCAGGGCAGGCAAGGTGGAGATGTCACACTATATTCAAGGGAGACGTTTGATTACACCACCCTTACAGTTATTCATGATGTTGTTGAGATCCTCTGGGTGAGGATTAGGAGGATGGAAAAAAAAGGAGATGTTGTAGCGGGTATCTACTACTGATTGTCCAGACAGGATGTAAGCACTGATGAGATATATTTTAGGAAACCAAATGCATTTTCTGCTGAGACCTGAACAAATGAAAATGTGCCCCCTTTTCCGATTCACTCTCTTTAAATGACTTAGTCTCATTTTGAGTGCAATGGTTGCAGGTGTTGCAACAGGCAAGGGACTAGATGATCATTGTAGATACTTTTAAATTGAAATGGTCTGTTCTATTTTAACTTTTCTGTCGATATTTACCTGAAAATATTTTGCTTGGAATAGATTATTCCTTACCCCTTACTTCCAATCCAGTATCCCTCTGATTGTATTTCCCTGTGTTCTTTTAGTGAGACGGATGACCACACTGCACAGTAGAATGTAGTTGCCATAAATGTATTGAGAGAGCAATTCATGTTCATACCTTACCTCACTTCTACCTTCCCAACAATAAAGATGGGCTTCATTGCTCCAAGTGTATATTGTTCCCACTTTTGCTTTCGTAAACACAGACATTCTAGAAAAACAACCTCAGAAGATATGCAATTTCCCAGCAAGCAACAAAGGAAAAGCAAGGGACAGAGGGGGGAAATAGAATGAAGACGTAGAAAGTTCTCAGAAAAACTTGACTTTAATGATTTATGTTCATTGTAATTGGCAAGAGAAATAGCTGAGGAAATAGAAGGACTGGCTTTGCTCTGGTTTCCTCTGTTACAAAGCAGGAGCAGTGTGGGTGGTCACAGGTTTGCAGAAGAGTTCACAGTGGTTACAGAATTTATTGTTATCTAACAAGATGTAATAGGTCAACCAATCTTTTTCTTATCATTGACTCTGATAAGAGCCGTGGGGTATTTTTTCATTTTCTGTTCTCAGGTACTTCAAGAAATGTATTTACCACATGTATTAGGTCATTACTCTGTTAATTTTATATCAAGGAAACAACAGAACAAGCAGAATAATTTCCTGAGATCCATTTCTTTTGATTTGTATTCTTTGACCAGTGCATCTGTTTGGATCCACATTCAATTAGCCAAAGTTCTCAATGTGAATATTACTATTAGGTCTCCAACCTTTCAAAAGTTTTGTGCTAGAAACATACCATTTTGTAACGATTTTTTTCTGTTTCTTATTCTACTATTAAAGATTGCATTCTGCAACAAAACATTAAAAATAAGCCAAGTATCACTCACTGAAATGAATGGTGTTATATTATGCAATGCAACAAATAACAAACTTTAACCTGGAAAGAAAACCTGGTAATATTTTGCAAGTCATTTGTGAGCTAAACAAGAAACACAAATGTGAAAATCTGATTGTATTCAATAGCCATACTTACAATAAACATCAATTTGTATCTGAATTTGCTGAGTGCTATCACAGAAGAATTATTTCCTTGCCTCATAAGAGATTTGATGAATTTTGCTAGCTTAATATCTTAAACAAACACTGGTTCGTTATTTTCCAGATGCCATGGGAAGTTTTACACAGTGCTTAAATTTATGAAGCATACTTAAAAATTCCAGCAGATTTTGGAAAGATATTAGACATTCAAAGAGAACACCCAATTTTAAATTTATATATGAGACAGACTATGACTCTGAAACTGCTTGACATTTCTTAGTCACCCCAACTTCTCTCTGGAGGAAGTGCAAGGTATCATGGCTCTGTCATGGGTCTGATAACCTTTCCTGAATTATTAAACCTCACGCGTCCCCAGATATATCAGGATTTAAGGTTGGGAACCTGAACCTTCTTTCTGATATGAATGACAGTGTTGCATAAAAATATAATCTCTATTTTTTTTTTCCCCCTGTATTGTTCCTGTTTAACCTGTCATCTTTTAAGGCAGAGACAATGAATCAGCTCAGAAAGCATGAAGGAGTAGGAAATTCTTTCTTAAAGTTATCATATTATCTTTTTGGCCATCTGGCCTAAAATTCAGAGAGAACACTATTTTAAAGCTAACCCCACTGCTACTTCAAGGTAATGTGAGACTGTTTTTGACTTTTGGGAGGAGATAAAGTGTAAATTCATCATAGTTAAAACTCTAAAGACAGCCTTACACTGACCTTGAACACACATTTCATTAGCCATTAATTATTTTCCGTTCAGATGCCTTTTCATATCAAAGTAGCAGTTGATAATGCTTCTTCCTCCCATCTTTTCACAGGGGAAAAAAAAAAAAAAAAAAAAAATGTCCATTTGTNNAAAAAAAAAAAAAAAAAAGTTACATTTGTTATTTCTTGCTAACTGTTACTTTAGGGAATAACTTTTTACATTGAAGTAGATTAAAAGTAAACATTTAGTTTCATAAGAGAAGAAAAAGAACTTAAACTCCTCTAAATTCTTTCTTTGATAAATTGTAGCTTTGCCATGAGAAATGTGAAACGATGATTGTTTAATTACACATTACATGGTGTTACTGCTGCTTTAGTTTGGCTGAAAAGACTTCAATAGTATTCTTATTGATTTCCCCACTGTACAGCAAGGAGAATAGTTCTATAATTATGTTATTTCTTAGTTGGATTTGGGATTTGGGGAGGGGGTTAATTTCTTCTAAATTCAAATTAAGGGAGAATTATATTTCCTTCCTCTGTGCCTAGATGAGTAAAATGTTATATTTAAATATTATATAAGAGCCTAAGCTGATATCCATTGTGGTGCAGAAAATGGAAATTAAAGAATGCAAAAAAAAAGTGGTTTTAATAATTTTGATGGCTTTTAAATAAGTCCTCATTCAGATGACATTATCACAACCATATAGGATACATGGAAATCTATTAATATTCCTTATTTTCTGAGAAACTGTCCCTAATATTTTCTTTCTTTTGTCATGAAGACTAAAAGTGAGCATGCAAGGAATATACATGTCAATTCAGTATGAATTACATACGTATATACACACGTCTGTAGCTCAATGCAACCCTAAAAATATCTGACTGCTTTTCTATTGAAGTAATGCATTAAAAAAAAAAAAAAAAAGACACAATTAAAATTGGCACTAAAAGTGTATAGTGATAAAAAGATGTATTGATTTAATACTGTTGTAACTGCACACACAACTTACTGGAAAAGAAATATTCAAAACAATGATGAGGTATATAATGAAATATGAAAGAAATAGTGGAATATGGTATGCTTTTAAGCTCCTTAGCAAAATCAGATAGATTATTCCAAGCTCAGGTAAAAGTATTAACTATCTTAACAAATGGTTTCTTTAATTTTGATGACTGAGCATGAACAAGATAAATGTAACTAGCTAACTGCCAAGAGAGAAAATGGAGTGGAGGATCTGCTTGTTTGCTTCTTGTATATTCAAACACTATTGTTAGTATTTGTGAAAAAATCAGTACTGACCTGTACATTTTTTACTAGTGAAAACCACAGAGAAGCATGGGGGTATGAACCCAGTTGGAAAATTTTCATTTTGCATCATGAAAGTTAAGAAGAAGAAAAAAACAGTACAGGCTAAAGAATACTTCCTTGGCAAGATTCATCAAGGATTCTGTACTTTGCTCTACTTTGATTCAAGTATACATGACTTTCTTTTATTTTTAGAACACTAGAGGAGGCTCAGGAGTCAGGATTGTTTCTTTTTTTAACAGAATGAACAAATTAGAAAAGCAACTACTGGATGGTGTACTTAAGAACATATTCATTGTTTCTTGATGCAACTTTAGGGCCTTCAGCTGAACTACATCAAGATTAATTCTGATCTTAGAGGACTGTGCTTATTTACCAAAAAAAAAAAAATGCTCTGTAATAATTATTATTCCCATGAAAAATGTACTCCTTGGCTTTTTCTCTTTCTGTCCCAGAAGGCTTAGGACATGCCTGGCATTGGTTTATTTTATTTTTTCTTATAGTGTTTAGTTTAACACTTTTGGCTATGGCTCTGTATTTTAGATTCTTTTATCACCCTGCTTCCTGGCTATGGCTGCTGCTCATAAAACATTGTTTAAGACTAGACTGCTATGACTGATATACAGTCTTTTTTTTTTTTTTCCCTTTCTAATTTTTAAATTTCTTAGTATTCTGTTTGTAGTGTATATGGTAAAGTCTTATTAAAAAATCACACAGGGTATTGAAAAATATATTCTATACAGGCACTAGCTTCTAGATGGTCAGCATTCTGAAAGAGCTTACTAGAGCTTAATGTCAAAGATTTATTGCTCTCCAGGGATCTATGTGTTAAAGAGATGCATTCTGCTCAAGAGAATAATGATATATTTTCTATTAACTGTAAAATATAGAGTAGATCAATTTTACAACAGAATTAAAATAAATCTACATCCTTATCACTGTGAGCACAATTCCCACCATCACTGTTTTTCACAAAACATAAAATTTGTCTTAAGCATTTCTACAGAATCATAGTAAAACATAAGTTGGAAGGGATGTCCAGAGACCATTCAGCCTCTTTTCGCCCAAGGCTGATGTGAAAACACCCTGATCAGGTTGCCCAAGCTAGTGTCCAGCTGAGTTTAAGTATCTCCAAGAAATCCTATACTTTCACAAAGCACCTGATCTACATGATTGACCATCGTTAAATTAAAATCTTTCCTTTGTACTTAGTAAGAATTTCCCCATGTTCCACCTGGTGTCCATTGCTTCTCCTGCTTCCACTGTACACTTCTGAGAACAGTCTGGCTTCATCTTTCTATATTGTCTCAGTGGTAACTCAATGTTTTGTACTGAAAATCCCCAAGCTGAATTCAATATTTCATATTTGATCTCACAAGAACTGAGTCGGGCACAAAATCCACTGCTTGAACTGTTGGCTGTCCCATTGCTAATCCAGCCAAGCATGAGTAAGGCCTTCACTGCTGCGAAGGTGCACGGCTGACTCCTCCAGTTCAACTGGTTTTCCACACAGAAACCCAGACCATGCATTCATGCAAGGTGCATTCTAGCCAGGCAATGCCAAGATTGCAGTCCTGCATGAATTTCGTCCATCCCAGGTGCAGAAGTCTGTGTTTATTAAAGCTGAACTTCATTCAGTCCTTGTCATCCCTTTTGTCTGTTTGTGTAGTCCCTTGAAGAGTACCCCCATCCTTCAGACTTTCTTCACACCACTGTTGTCCAGAAATGAATGAAGTGCACTCTGTAAACACCCAGTTTGTTATGGAGGATTTCCCAGGATATGAAGTGAGGCTGATAAGACTGTAGTTTTGTAGGTCCTCCTTCTTTCTCATCTTCAAGATAGTGGTATTGTTTCTCTTTTCCAAATTATCAGCAGCCTAACAAAGACAGCAGCTACTGCCCCCAGCACCCTTGTGTGCACTCTGTCTATCCCCTTGATCTTGTATTTGTCCATATGATTTAATTGTATCTTCACTTGATCTTACCGCTATTGTTGGTAATGTTTTGTCCCACGGACTCTGTTAACAGATCTAAGGATCTAGGAAGCACATGGGCAAGCCTAACCAGTGAAAAAAATGAGGTAAACCAATATTGGGTACCTTGGCTCTCTGCATATCATTTGTCACTATCTTTCCATCTCCACTGAGAAGCAGTGCCATATTTATTTCACCTTTCTTTGGTGCCAGTGTGCTCATAGAAGCCTTTCTGGCTGTCTTTCACATCCCTCAAAGTTCCAGTTCCAGCTGAGCTTTGGCTATCCTAGCTCAATCTCTGCATGCTTGGGCAGTGCTTCTGTATTGCTACCCAGCCCTGCTTCTAGCTTCTGTATTCTTCCTTTATGTGGTTGAGCTCAATCACAGGTTCCTCGCTGTTCCATGTTGGCCTTCTGCCACGTTTGCTATGTTAGTCCTTGAAATATAAGCTCTCACATTGGACCAGATTCTCTGCAATTCCTTGAAATTTTAGCTCTTGATATTAGTTCAAATTTATTTGTTTTCTTAATTTAAATTTCAGCAAATTTAATTTAGCTACAGAGTTAGCTACAGGGAAATCAATAGTTACATAACTGTGAAACAGGAGTAAAACAGGAACAAGTTGTCTTAGCACCACTTCTTATAATTGCCTGACACTTCTCATGGCCTCCTGCTTAGCAAAAGAGAACTTTGCCAAACTGCTAATGTTTCACCTTCTGGTGACAGTTTTGGGTATACTTCACTTGTCTGTTTCTAAGAATAAGGCTAAGGAGAGAATCCAAATGCCAAAATCAAAACCCTAAATTTTTTTTTTAAAAGGAAACCCATACAAACTTCCCTTTGAAAACCTTAGCAATGCTGTGGTTGTATATACAATTGGCTTATCAGATGTCAGTTTTATTGTTCTTCTCCAAAATTTATTCAAATACTCTGAGGAGTGACAAAAAACAATTGTCAGTGACTGAGTGGCATATACTGTAATAAATAATTCAGGCTGTCCCTTCCATTGTTAATACCTACCAAGAGCTAAGCAATCGAGATGAGCAAAAACTGGAGGGAGGTGTGTTTCCAAACATGTGGGTAGTAGAACCTAGCACGTTTCACAGAACCAAGGTACAGCTACCCAGCATCACCTTCTGCAAAGCAAGGGCCTCTGAAAGAACACAGCTCCCCTGGCTAATTGGGTGAGATATGAGCTTCCAAATCTAGCAATGATGCATCAAGATCCTGTTTTTCTCAGGTTCTGCTTGCCAGCTAAACTGATCATTCTGCAGTGCCTGGTAGAGCTCAATGGAAGCAATTGCCCCTTTGTGAAGTTGAGGCTTTGTTTAGAATCCCTGTTTTCAAATATAAACATTTCACAGAAGTGGGAAGGGTCTTACCTTTATTTAAAACAAAACAAAACAAAACAAAAATCCATAAATAAAATCAGCATTGTTGATATTTTTATAGTCTTAAACTATATACATGCAAAAATGTATATAATTTAATATTTTTAATCTTTAATCTTTTAAAGAACCAAATTCACCCCAGTGTTTCATGTTACAATATTTCTTGGGTGTGGTGAAATTTGCTTGATCACCAACAGGAGGACTGGTAAAATCCTGAAAAAAAAAAAAAAGGGCTCATCTAGGTACTGGGCCTTTAAGAGAATGAATAGCTGGGTGTAACATTAATATTAAAGTACCTGAGGTATTTCATTGCAGCGTATTTAAACCATGGTTCAGCATAAACACATACATAAACTTGAACATATCACAGCTTATTAGCAGCATCAGTGAGGGATTGATGGACTACTTCACCGTGCAGGTGGAGGGTGTAATTTTGAAAGCTACTGAGCACTGCGAATCTCCCAATGTATCACAGTTACAAAAACACCTGTGTTAAATAACTTTGCTCTGATTCCCCATGAAAATGCATGGTGTTCAATAGTCCTTAGAATTAAATGCCTTGCCAACAAGCCACAGGTGTACACCACAGGAGCACATGATAATGTAATTGTGAAGGATGTGATGACAGCTCTCCATCCATAATACCACCTTCCCAAGATGCACTCGTGCATCTATTTTATACTTAGGTATTTACTAACTGTAGCTTCAGAGTCATCTAAGCAAGCAGTATCAATTCCAAAAGCAGCACTAACTAGGAAAGAAAAACAAAAAGAAAAAAAACAAAAAGAAAAAAGAAAAAAGAAAAAAGAAAACTGAAAAAAGAATACGCAAACCCCTCCACATAATTCAGGTTTAAAACTGATTGAATCCAGTCCAGAAAGGGACAAAATAACCACCACTAACCACCCTCAAAAGACCCCCACAAAAATACATGCTAATACCTTAAATAGATAGAATAACTTTGATCCTGTAAAAATTGAGGGCCTGCCAAAAGCCTGCCTTACAGAAATTGTTAATACAGAAACTACTGGTAAAATAAATACTTCAAATCTGTTGAAATCTTTATAGAAATTTTATTAATCCTGTAAGATCTACAGATTAGTTTTAAAAAAAATCTATAGCCATTGTACTTTGCCTTTGTACAAAAAAGGGACTCATTTTTAAACAAATATATTTGGATTCTGCAGACACTGATGGATGTTTGTCCTTTTCTATGAAACAGAATGTATGCAAGGACAAACTACCACTGAAAAATTTGTGAGGCATCACGTGATATGAAAATTACAGAAACATTTGGACATTTTGATCAGACATCTGTGAGAATTCTGAAGAAAATAACTAAGCAAGACTGGTAGGGAAGCTTCTTCCAAATTGTTTCATAATTAGAAAAAAAAAGGTATATATGTTCATTATATATTAAGGTTTCTGATCAGTAAACATCTCAGAAAATTACAGTGTCCTAAAAGATTCTATAAAATTATAAAACTATCAGTGACAATTTGCAAAGCAGCGATCTATCCATATTCACAATGAGTACTGCCCTTTGTTTTATGGTTTTCTGTGGAGAACATGGACTAAAAGTTCAATCAGGAAGCCTTAATTTTCTCATGATTACAATTAAGAGATCCTGAACTACCGGAGTGGATGATTGGAGGAAAGCAGTCTTTGTAACTAGCTGTGACAGGGGAATACATGTGAGCTTGGCTAGATGTGAGCTCTAGTAAGGGGAAGAGTGAAGCAAGATGGACTAAGTATATTTTTGCTTCTCTCTGCTTTTGGTGCCACTTTTGGTTTGAATCTTTTCCACAGGCTTAGTCAGATCATGGCTACACTTACCTGTACAGGAATTTGTGTAGCAGCAAAACTATACAAAACCTGTTCATTAGCTCATGGGGTTTTTTTTGTATTTTGTTTTAATTACAGAAATTGAGAGTAGCCTCATCCGAAGTAGCTACAAATTTGTGACAAGTTCAGTGCAAGATCTTACCATTACGTTGAAATTTTGCTTTTGGTTTCCTCCCTGGGGTCTGCCTATTTTCAGTAAGGATGACATTTACTCACCTTTTACCCACAGCCTAATTATTAAATGTTGAATAGAAATTCTGTGGGGATAAAAATGAGCAAATCTGTCATCCCTCAATCTGCAAATATGCTAAAAGCATGAATTATAGAATCACAGAAGAAACTTCTTCTCCGTCCACAACAACCACTGTGTATCAGATTAATGTGATTTAATTTCCATAAATATAAGTCAGTAACTTCTTCTGTTAACTTGTATCTAATTGTTCCTTGAAAGTTTGTGTAAATTCTTTCCTGAAACTGCTGAATACTGAATAGGGGTGACATTCTCTCACATTACTGCCCTGTAAATGCCTCCCCTTCTGCTTTTCTTATACATAAAAGACAGCTAGAGACTCAGTCCTTTTTAACTGCCCGTTCTCTCTCTCTCCCTCTCTCTCTCTTTCTCAGGGGTTGTGGGGTGGAAGTCTGTCTTCTCAACAACAGAATCCAGAATGAGATTTAGAAAGAAGCATCTATTATCTCACAGTCTTTAAGGTACTGTGATTTTAACAGCTATCAACATGATTGATGATTGATATCAATGCTCAGCAGTGGAAGATTTCAGAGGATTAAACTATGAGACTGAAGCTGAAAATCCATGGCCTCTAGTAAAACTACAATAAAAGTCACTCTCTTTGATGGCTACAGCGGGAGCAGATAGCACACACTGACCAATGGACTATGCAACTGCACCCTGATTTCTGTGGATTTGTTCAGAAAATTCAGAACACACAAAATACATTTTCCCTTATATTCAGCTCCACACATGGTTGATTCATCAACTCTCCCCTGGATAAACAAAAATGAATTGATGCTTGTGCCAGCGGGTGGTTTAAATGGAGTTAAATCCAGCAGGTGGCTGGTCATAAGTGGAGTTTCCCAGGACTCTTTACTGGAGACAGTTCTGTTTAACAACTTTACCAGTGATCTGGATGATGGGATGGAGAACATCTCCAGTAACAGACAATACCAACTTGGGTGGGGATGTTGTTCTGCTGCAGAGTGGGAAAGCTACAGAGGACTCTGGGCAGGCTGGATCCCCGGGCTGAGGCCAGTGGGATGACATTCAATAAGGCCCAGTGCTGAGTCCTACATTTGGGTCACAACAACCCCATGCAGTGCTACAGGTTGAGGGAAGAGTGGCTCAAAAGCTGCCCATTGGAAAAGGAGATGTTGGCAGGGGGTGTTGGTCAACAGGCAGCTGAACATGAACCAACTGTGTCCAAGTGGCCAAGAAGCCAAGGACATAGTGGCCTTTATCAGCAACAATGTGAACAACAGGACCAGGGCAGTGATTGTCCCCCTGTACTCAACACTCAAATGCTGCACCTCAAATCCTGTGTCCACTTTTGGCCTCCTCACTACAAGAAGGATGCTGAGATGCTGGAGCATGTCAGAGAAGGCCAACAGAGTGGTAAAGGGTCTGGAGCACGTTATACTTAGAGCAGCTGAGGGAGTTTGGGTCACTTAGCCCGGAGAAAAAGAGGCTCAGGGAGACCCTCTTGCTCTCTACAGCTGCTTGAAAGGAGATTGTAGCCAGGTGAAGGTCAGTCTATTCTCCCAGCTAACAAATGACAGGAAGAGAGAAAAAGGCTGCAAGTTTAACCAGGGAGGTTTAGGTCTTATATCAGGAAACATTTCTTCACAGAAAGATTGTCAAGCATTGGAACAGGCTGACAAAGGGAAGTAGTGGAGTTGCCATCCCTGGAGGTAACTGAAAGATGTAGATGTGGCTTTTAGGAACATGGTATACTGGGGGATTTGGCAGTGCTGGGTTAATGCTTGGACTTGATGATCTTAAAGGGTTTTTTTCAAACTAAACAAGTCTATGATTCTTTGATTACCTTCTCTTTGCTTTTGCACTATTGATATTTTCATGTAATACACTATATTTCTCAGCAGAGCTTCTCTTCCTGCTCAGTCTTGTAGTCTAACCCTAGTCCTGCTCTTTTGAACATCACAGTCTAAGGTAATTCAATATTATTAATTCCTTTTCAAGTCACAGAAGAGGATGACACGTCATGAAGAAACAAATCTTTTCTGACGAGTAAATAGCTTTGAAAACCTAATTGCCAAGTATGACAAAAATCAAAAGATGTGGAAATTTATTTAACTAAGTAATATTTCATTCTTTGTGTGCTTCTGATCAGTGCTTTCATAAGGTTATAGAATAATAAACCAAAGTTTTTGTCCTGGATCAAATTAAAAACAAGGCCAAGCTAGAGACACACAAAAAAATCCCACATTTAAATATATTTATGTTGTAGTCAGTCCCACATACTTGAAAGTCCATGGTCAAAAAGGAGAGAGCTAAGCACATACCTAAATCCTTAGAGGATCAGGGAGTCTAAATAAAAATCAATGGCTCTTTGAAGTGAGTGCACTGGCATCAACACTGGATCAAAATTCTATCCATATTTTCTAAAACATGGCATTAAGATATTCTCAGAGAATGGTAAAGATTTTTAGAGGAATAATATACACCATACTCTGAAAATTTCAATGATTACCACCTATTCTGAAAAAAAACCTCCATTGTTTTGGAATCTAGTTAAGATACATGGAAGAATATAACATATAATCAGATGACATAGAATTAAGTGTACATTTTAAACATATATGAAAACCATATGCTGGTTAAATTATTGTGTTTTAATTTGAGATCAATAGAAGCTAACAGAATATAACACCTCAATGGTGAGTAGGGAGTCAGTCTTCAAGCAAATCAATTTATTCAAACAAATCTGATTTCTTAGTGTTCATAATTTATGTTCCATCCATCCCTTCACCCACCCACCTTTCGTCCCACTAGCTGACCACAAAAGTACTATTGAAATGTAAAGGCATTTCCCTTTATCTCAAGCAGATTAAAAAGAAATAGAAATATAGGGACTCACCCACAAAGATTTTAAAAGTTTTTTTAAAAAATTCTGTTCCACTTCATATCACTATAAAAGAATCATCAATTTAAAGAGTCTTGTGTGTTGCTTCCTTCTTGAAAGTAATTTTTGTCTGCATTCTTTCTTTTAATCAAATGCTGTTTTGGTGCAAAAAGTTAACTGACTTTATTTTTATTCATGGATGCTCACAGGCCTCCACATATGAGTAACTACAGTAGATATTCATGAGCTATGTTCAAGGTAATTTCTTGGTTAGGTCTAGTAAAAGCCTAAAAATTGGTATGTCAGTGGATGCACTTACAGAGACCAACAGGAAAACAGCTGTGCAGCTAGACCTGTAAGCATGGCAACAGTTAAAAATTAATTCATTCTGTTTACATTCTTGAAATTCATTTCATGTCCAGGGACAACAGTGTTAAATGAGTTTCATAAGATGGTTACATATTGTACTGTTGAATCATTTTAGGAAGAGACTTATCTTAAAGCAGACGGATAGTTTTGGTAATTTCTCCTGTGTATAGAAAGATGAAAGTAACTTGGATTGCACTCTGTAGTTCATTCAACACTATATCAACTGCTTTGATATTTTCTGAAATATTAGCTCCATAAAGTAAAGATTGTTGTTTTCACATTTCCATTAATCTAAGGCTACATGCAGCTGTTTCTTGGAGGAAGAAAACATAAGCACCACACTGGTGCACAGGCTCTAAATACCTTTATATTGGCAGCATGACCAATTTCTATCACTAATACCCAAAGCAGGGCTTATCATGATCTTCCTTCTTATTTGCTTTCCAAAGAAGTTTATGAATGCTGATATATAAAAAGAAAGCTGCATAAGTACAAGAATACACACACACTCTGGAGAATGTGAAACAGAAGATAAAAACATTAACTGTTAGATTCTGGATATCTATGTCCAGTTTCTGCCAGTGAAAATCTGTTTGAAGGTTTCCTTCTAGTTTTAGGTGCACAAAAGTATCACAAAATCTTATTGACAGATTCCTTTTAACAAGAGCATCTTGTTCAGATCAGGATGGAGGTGTGCATGTAGAACTGTGCAAAAAACTTTTGAACATTGCCATTTCTTCCATTTCATGGACACTAACCCAGTGTAAAAATATCTTAAAATGTCAAATCTCAATGAAGAAAAAAATTTATTTCTGCTGCATCTACAGACAGGTGTACATTCTTGTTCTCATAAAAAATGTCAACTACACAAGAATGATGTTTCTTCTACATGAAATTCTCTGCACTTTAACTTACCATGATAATGTAGGAGAAAAACTTAAGTCTGTTCCACTTGTGTACGTCTTAATACTAAACTATTTTCTGTTTATAGAACCTATGAGAGAATAGCTATCAGTGAAGTAGGAAGCCTAGCTAATCAAGACTCATCCAATTTCCCACCATACCCAAAACACCTTGTGTCATCTGGTTTGAATCCCAAGATTATATGTATATTTATGTCTAAAGTGGGAGCCCAGACACGTAATTTCCCACCCCTCTACTTCTGTATCCCTGTACCTTGGTTTTAAAAGTGGAAAGGAAAGCCTGTCCATCAAGACTAAAAGGGAACAGCAATGTGCTCTGACAGCTTTCCACTATCGATCCTATAGCAATCAAGGTTCTCACATGGGCCATGGTACACATCTGGTACTCTGCATAAACTTAATTTTTCTGTAGCTAGGCAACGATGTGCAGATGGTAACACTTGCTGAAGAGAGAATTATCAATGACTGTGGAGTGTTCCAGCACCACAATAGCACAATATTTGAGCAATTGGACTCACTGTGATACACTTGTCTTTGGTATTGGTGTATCCAAATTTAGGCAAACTAGCTCAGTGTGCAACCCAGCTGCCATTTTGTGATGATAAGCAGTACAGAACATTACAGGTAGTCATGCAAGAGATTTTTCTTTTCCTCTTTTTTGTTAGTGTAGAATAAAAGTCCTTCAAAACAAACATACACTTGCCTCTGTCTGTGTGTTTCTGTGTGTACATGTTCATAGAAAATTATAATAAGCACCTTGGTAACCTTCATGTAATCTTTACATGCCATAAAATTTAATAGGATTTTCATGCTGATCTTGTAATTGTTTGCTTTTAAGTATTGCTGTTTTTCTTTGGAAGCTAATGACCCATGGCTGCAAGAACCCAAAGATAATGGCACTGGGTTATCTCTTAAACATCCTCCAGGTTAACTTGGGGCCAGTTATCTGTGTATACCAAATTAATTCCTTGGACATTACCGCTAAACAGTGTGGATTGTTATGTATGGTAACCTCAAGTTACAGGTCTCTAACATCCATTAAAATTTTTCAGTAAATACTGAAAGACAAACAACCCTTGCAGATGGAAAAAAGTCCATCAGGTTAAGGGTACAAGTCAAGTTTTCGTGGGAAATTAAATTAGACTAAACAGAAGACTTAAGAACGTTTTACTATGAACTAAAGTGTAATAGGAGTAGACATGCTAATCCACTATCATAGCTAATATTTACAGTGTTAAATCTGATACATAACCAGAGGAAAAAAAACCCTATTTATTCTGGAAAAACAAGAAGGAATTTGTTCTCCATGTTTCTTAGATTCTGGACACCTCCTTTTTACCACATTACTAAAAAAGGATGCCATCTATTATATCTCATAACAGCTTGGGAAAATGAAGCCCTACTTGCTTGATGCAGTAGTGAGTGGAAGTTGCAGAATTTTTAAGTCACTTTATTTAAAAAAGTCAGTGTTCCAAAGACATTTCACTTCTGAGGCCTGATGTGATCACTGAAAAAGAAAGGACAGACAATTTAATACAAAATTAGCAGTAGAAGCAGACAAGACAATAAATTAAAAAAAACAAAACAAAAAAAACAACACAACAACTGGGAAGAAGGACCAATGTGTCAAGTAAGTATACTCTTTTGTGAAGGGTGAAAAAGTACTGAATGACATTATTAGGAGCCTGAAAGTCAGCTGAAGAGCCTAGGAAGTGACAAAAAGAGGCAGAAAAAAATGTTCTGTGAGAAACATAAAAAAGAGAAGCTAGGAAAAAAATGCAGATTGGAAAAAGGATTTATTATTATTCTCAAATTATTATTATTATTCTCTAATTATTATTATTATTATTATTATTATTTATTATTCTCTAATTATTGTTGGTTCTTGAACTTTTTCATGCTTTAAAAAAGTTGGAAGTAGACAATTTCTTTCCAGATATTAAGTAGTTGTTTTTTGTAGCTCACACTGACTCTCCTTTTTTTTTTTTTTACTGTTGACAAGGACTAAATAATATTTATCAGCTCTCTGAGAGCCTGATCCAACACCACTTGAGTCAACAGAAGTTTGTCTAGTGACCTCAAAAGGTTGAAGATCAAGCAATGAATGAATGAAATGTCTTCCATGGGTGAGCCAATAATAACAAACTCATCCCATACCTGTGAGTGCACCNACAACTGGGAAGAAGGACCAATGTGTCAAGTAAGTATACTCTTTTGTGAAGGGTGAAAAAGTACTGAATGACATTATTAGGAGCCTGAAAGTCAGCTGAAGAGCCTAGGAAGTGACAAAAAGAGGCAGAAAAAAATGTTCTGTGAGAAACATAAAAAAGAGAAGCTAGGAAAAAAATGCAGTTTGGAAAAAGGATTTATTATTATTCTCAAATTATTATTATTATTCTCTAATTATTATTATTATTATTATTATTATTTATTATTCTCTAATTATTGTTGGTTCTTGAACTTTTTCATGCTTTAAAAAAGTTGGAAGTAGACAATTTCTTTCCAGATATTAAGTAGTTGTTTTTTGTAGCTCACACTGACTCTCCTTTTTTTTTTTTTTACTGTTGACAAGGACTAAATAATATTTATCAGCTCTCTGAGAGCCTGATCCAACACCACTTGAGTCAACAGAAGTTTGTCTAGTGACCTCAAAAGGTTGAAGATCAAGCAATGAATGAATGAAATGTCTTCCATGGGTGAGCCAATAATAACAAACTCATCCCATACCTGTGAGCGCATCTGATCCAATATCCTCCACCTCCCCAAAAGACAAAGTGAAGTGAAAGAGATGATAAGTACACAGCTGCAGCTGTGACATCTTAATGGATCTCATGTCAGAAGGTAATACAAAGCTATTAAAATCTCCCAGCATAAATCACTCGCTATGAAAGAGAACAGAACATCACTGCTTATGCTTTCACAAAATACTGTAAATAATAATGTTGACTGTGAGATACCTGCCTGCCCATTTTAGGGTATTAGATCTACCATTTTAGGAGCAAGAAAAAGAAAACATAATCAACAGGTAAATGATTATTAAGTGGAAAACAGCAGAAAGTGCAAAATTCTCTTCTAAGATAACTGCCACGTGACCCTGCCAAATTTGAAGGAGACAATTAAGCTAGTTCCTTAAGTTGCCAACTCTGTGTTAGTTTCTGTGAACCAGCATAAGTTATTTTTTCCATTTTTGCACGATAATTATATTTCAGATGGAAAGAATTGTGCTCTTGTAATTGCAGAATATGCCTATAAACAGATAAAGAATTGTTATTTTTTTATTCATACAGTTCCAATTCTATCTTGCTTTGGCTAAGGCTATAATATTTTAATTTTTCTTAACTTTTATGTTTAAATTTAAATGCTACTTTTAAAATGCTATAAAGGGTTAGACCATCCATTCTGATGTCATTTGAGAATTAGTCTCAATTCAAACCGCAATGTTCTCTAAAAAAAAAATTATCACATTGTGACAAACTGTGTGGGCTTAGATGAAAGCTGTGTGTTAAATTCTTCAGAAATATAATCACCTACATATATTACTTAATGATTGTTCATGATGCTGATAATATTCCTAATAGATAATAAATGCATTGCACAAGGTATCTATTTAGTGACCAAACATAAGGTTATGAAAACCTGCCATGTATTTCAGAGATGAGAGATGCGTTTTAACTAAAGAGGAATAAACTGCTAATGCTGAAGGCCTTAGATCATCATAAACTATTTAATAGATTATCCTGATTTGCACACAAGGATTTAATCATAAACAATTATAATACACTTTGAAGTGGATTTGCAAACTTCATATTGACCACCTACCAATTGCTGGGTAACACAGCTGAAAAATTGCTAATGTATCACGACTGTAATCTTCCTAGATCCTACACTTCTTTACAGTTTTTAGGAAGACCTTAAACTGTGAATTTCCTCAGTAGACCCAGGCTGCAGGCAGAGGCACAGCGGTGCATGTGGAGGGGTGAATATCACTCACTGCTTTCTCTCTGTTAGTATATGATAGACTGAAATAGTCTTACCCTTTCTCTCTTTATTGTTAACTTTCTACACAGAAACTTTCATGCAAGATTCTGTTTAAACAATGTGTCAGGGGACAAACCTGCAGAAATTGTATAAAAAGAATAAATTGTCAGTGGTGAAATCTAGAGTTCATGAACTAGTCCTGAGTTGTTTTAAAAGTTCATATATAAATTTTAAAACTTAGGCCAATGAAAAACTGAGAGAGGCAATGGATCACATAAGGGGATGTGACTTCAGAGATAGTGATCCAAAATATATGTAAGATATGAAAAATGAAAGAAAAATAAGATATATTGAAGACAAAATGCACATATGCCTGCATATGATCATCTAAACATAAACACACATATTTTCAGGCATAAAAGATATTGTTTTGTTAGAACACTTCAGACATTCCACTTCTGCCCTAACCACTTGTGTGTGCAGCAGTCAGATCAAAGCATCAAAATGTCACGCACTTCATGCTTGAAGTCTCCAACATGTTTTTCTTTGCTGAGGGTAAACAGGCCAAGGAAGATGATATGCTAGTTAGCTTGAGAAAAAAGGAAAAAGAAAAAAGCTTTCTTTATTCACAGAACCATTGAACTGACACTGCAGTAATTAAAGAAGACAAGACTACAAAGCATATCCTTGGACTGTACCTCCTGACTCAGACTGAGTCCTTGAATGTTAGGAAAGTTTTGAATAAAGGTCAGAGTTTAACTTGCTTTTTGTTAGTCATTTACTTCATTCTGCTGTTTATGACTATCTCTCCATTATTGTTTTGGAAGCTGATAATATTATAGGGATTTTCATTACCTTTGTTTTGCTGTACTTTTCCCACCACTTTGATTGTAGACGGAAAGAATTTAATTATTCTAGATTTTTTTTAACCAAAATAGATATCACTATTTAGTTTCCCTTTTATTCTTAAAATATTAGTGAAGAGGAAAACAATGTGAAGAGCCATCTACTTTTCAATAAAGGTTGATGTGAGAAAATGCAGTCCCGGTACAGCTGCTACAGCAGGAGCACGGGAATGAATGGGCTCTGAAAAATGCATATCAAAGAATCTCTATTTTGCTTTCATTTCTAGCATGCCTGTGACTGCCACCCAGAGGGACCTGGACAGGCTGGGAGGTGGGCCCATGCAAGTCTCATGAAGTTCAACAAAGCCAAGTGCAAGATCCTATGCCTGGGTTGTGGCAATCCCAGCAACACCACAGGCTGGGCAGAGAAGTGTTTGGGAGCAGCCCTGAGGAGAAGGACTTGGGGATGATGGCTGCTGAGAAACTCAACAAGAGCCAGCAGTGTGGGCTCCAGCCCAGAAAGCCAATGGAATCCTGGGCTGCATCCAAAGGGGCATGGCCAGCAGATCAAAGGAGGTGATTCTCTCCCTCTGCTCTGCTCTGGTGCCATCTCACCTGGAGTGCTGCATCCAGCTCTGGGGTCCCCAGCATAAAGGCACATGGAACTGTTGGAGCAAGTCCAGAGAAGAAATACAAAATTGATAAGAGGACTGGAGCACTTTCCCTACAAAGATAGCTTGAGACGGGCCTGTTCAGCCTGGGGTAATCTTCCAGTATCGGACTAAAACCTACTGGGAAGCTGGAGAGGGACTCTTTGTCAGGAAGTGTAGTGATAGGACAAAGAGTAATGGATATAAATTTAAAGAGAGGATATTTAGGTTAGGTATTAGGAAGAAAATCTTTACTGTGAGGGTGGTAAGACATTGTAAAAAGTTGCCCAGGAGGTTGTGGATGCCTCAACTCTGGCAGGCTGGACAACACCTTGAGCAACCTGGTCTAGTGGGAAATGTCTCTGCCCAAGGCAGGGGGGTTGGGAATAGACGATCATTAAGGCCCTTTCCAACCCTTAACATTGCATGATTCTATGCTTCTACTGATAAATGCCTCTAAGGCTGTGGACTAAAACTTGACTGATTGCTAACATCTCCCGCACAGATTAAAGAATTAAGTGTCTGATACTAAAATCAACAGTTGGAAAAACTCCCCCAAGTAATCAACATCCTGCTGGAAGAAGTGGTTATAAGTCCAAAATTAAGCAGAGTACTTGATCTCTGGTCTTTCATGAAAATAGAAGCATTTACTTTTACCATAGTAAATCATTTGTAATACAGACATGAGTCAAGCTGTGCTGTTGAAGTTTTACACTTTCAATAGAAAAGAATCCGGCCAAATTTTGAGGCCTTAAAGACCCTTAAAGAAATTGAATTTTGAAGTTTATATCCAGCTCTCTAGTTGATAGAATACTATATCTCAAAGCTTCATACATAATTGACAAAAAATTTTCTGTCAAGCTCAGTTCTGCAGACTGAATTATCTCTCTCTCAAAAAGAAAAGACATTCCTTATAGATCAGGTTTGAATCATGGGTAGGATAGAGATGTTCTCAACCTCCCTGCCATCTCTAGTAAGCCCAAGGATAAATATAAGACTTCAATGTCCAGTGCTTTTATAATACCAAGAATTTTGCTCTATTCTTTAAGAAGGAGTAAATCCCCTTTAAAATAATGATGGACAATGTGCAGCAAGGCCTTGGGTGTTAAAAGGAGTATGCTAGGGAATGAAACAGTTTGCATAAGAGATAAAAATACTTCTGTAATAACATTACTTAAACTAGAATAAGTCTTCCTGAATCGGAAGAAAACTGGTTCACTCTAGGGTAATTTCAATCACTGGCAAAGGCACAGGGAGAGCTTCTGCTCCTGCAGAGTTTCCTCTCTATCACAGCCAGTTTAGTTCACACAGCAGTATAGGGTCCTTATCTAATGTAAGTCAGTACATTTTATTTTGTATAATCAGACTGATATACCATCAGGGTCCAGGAATGAAAAAACCCTAGGGAACATTGCTTATCATGACTCACAGATTTTGGTTTAGGGATTGGATATATTGGGTATACCTCTTCTACATATACACATATGACCGCAAATGTTCCCACCTTGTCTCCCAAACCCCAACAAGAAAGTAATAGGAAGATCATTAGGTAGCTACAAATACATCATCCATTGTCAAACATTATTTTACTAGGATGCTTTCTATCTAGTACGGTAGTTTATCATCCTTTGCCCTTACCACACGATAATTTCAAATCATTTAATATTTTTATCCAAGGGAGTGAAATTACAGAATGGTATTTTTAGAATTCAATATAATGAAAAGAAAGTTCAGAATTAATGAGAAGAGCAAAGTGAGATATGGAAAGCAACTAAAATCAGCTATGTAGCAAGGTCAAAAATCCCCAACAAAATGAGTTGTGTGATCCAAGACACAGGAGGATGGCTGTTAATGGGAATATGGCAAAGAGACATCTGAAAAAATGTTTTAAAAATATATATGCGAACCCTTCCTAGAAACTTTTAAACTCCTAAAGTAAGAGGAATTGGAGCATCCGGGTAAGCTTCAAGAATACTGCAGATGACCATTTTTCCAGATCGCTAAAACCATACACATACAGAGGGGAAAGAAAGACAACAAAGAAAACAGAAAGAACAGCAAAGATATCAGGCAGAACAAATGTCAGAAGTAAATGCACAGAAAATAAAAATCTGACCAACAGTGAAGATCAAAGAGATAATATATTTCTTTATGGAGAGACACTTAAGGGAGAAATAAATATTGAGACATGGATCAGCACAAAATTGTATATTGAAGAAATATTGTATTGTATTGTATTAAAGGAATTTACTGCATTAAAACTGTGTTAAAAGAAATAATGCTGTCCCTGTTAGACTACCAAGAAGGAAGAAACATGTGAAAGATTCACCTGATTAGAGAATTGGCATAGCCAGAAGGAAAGTCAACTTGTTTATTGCCCATAAACAATGTGTTCCTATGTTCAGCTTCAAAATAATAAAAAAAAAACCCATGAAAATAACATGGCCTTTTAAACTTTTCACTTACATTCTCTGTGGGTGGGAAATGTTGTTGCTGGTGATAAAAGCATAGCCAGAGAATCTAATGCCATGGATATATGGTGATTGATTATACAATTTTATTTTTTTTAATTATATTCAGCAATATTAGAATGTCTTAAATTTCATTTAATTAGCAGAACTGAGGGAAACTTGAAATACCGTTTTAGGTGTTCCATTTTTTGACAACACACTTGTTTATTTTCATTGTAGTAGCTCAGCTGAAATCACTTACAGTGGTGGTGATGACATTAATCTTATTCTACCCCTCGTGGTATGACAGAAGCACTGCCTGGAGAAGTGAAATCAAAGCTGTTTTTAAGCTGACTTTGTGTCTGCTGTTTTCTTCTGCTGGCGTGAGTTCAATATATAGATAACTTTGAATATGTGGGGGGGCTTGACATTACAGCTGTAAATGGCAGCAAGACACAATACCTCTGCAGACTCTGAGTGACTACTAGGAGCCATCAGAAGTGAGAAAGCTGCCCCTGCTGTTAATGTTGCAATCACCTAGGAAGAAAAAAAAGCATTACATTTCTCAGTTCACACCCACTTAACATCACACTGATTTCACATGTTCTACTAAAGTGGCCACAAATCTTAAGCCTTTTCTCAAACGGTGAAAATTATCATTGTTCCTTAAAGTTAAGTAGTTTAAACTTCTTACACCTTATGGCTATTGGTTCCTGCAGGTGGCATTTTTTTCAAAGTCCACATCTCTTAAAATTTCCAAGACAGTCCAATAGGGGCTACATTTAGAGTCACAGTTTGTCTAATGGCAAGATACAGCTATCTTGTCTCTGCTGCTAAGGAGGAACAACTCCTTCTGTGTCAAGCACATGGGGAGCACGTGCACAATTTACGCGAAATAGTGCACAATTTTCCCTCTTGGATATTCCTCTAAGGGACACACCGTTAAGAAAAATATGAAAGAGCAAATAAGGGTTGGAGTGCTCTGATTTCTCCTCTCCATTCCCTAATCCTCCTCAATCTCCCATTCTCAGGAAAGACAGAGGGAACAATTTGTGTCTAAACTCCACAAACACAACATGTCTGGGGAGAAGCAGCCTGGCTAACCAGGCTGCATCTTTCTGACAAGGGTTTATGAGTTTGGATATTGATCTGGCTTGCATTCATCTGCATTGGAAAGCACAAGTATCATGTATCAGTGCACAAAGAACTGTGCACATATGCTTTTCTTTCTCATTGTTTGGTGGTTTTTAAAAACATTCATGGCTAGAATGACTTTAACATTTTTGAGATTGAAAAAAAAGCCTAAAAAATTCTAATTTACTGTTTTCACTGAGTACTTCTGAATAATAGATTTACTGGTTGAGTACTGCTAAACATGCAAAATGTTTAGTTGATTACTGACAGCAGAATAAACCTTACCTTCCCCTACATGCTCATGCGACATTAACATTTCCTTTCAGTTTTCTCTCATTGACTTGTTGATCATTGCTGAAGTTAACTTTGTTTAACTTCATCTTGAAGTTAAAATGAAAGGTCTTTCCTAAGGGAGTTGAATTGTTGTAATTATAATACCAGGCTCAGATAATGTAATTATAGCTTAGTTTTAAAGAGAAAAGTCCATTTCAGTTGTGGTAGATTTCATGTATGTTGGTTTCAGCAGAGAGGTTGAAGTGAGTCATAAATCAAAAGCGCAATCAGAATGATACACAGCATCTACTCCCTTTTCCTTCCCTTCATTTAAAGCATCTGTTGCTGACTGGGTTCCTGCTGAGAGACACATTAATTTTCCACTGTCGCTTCAATAGCATGAAGCAAGGTGCTTCCCACAGGCCAAGATATTTTTACCCTTAAGTGCTGCTTGTGTGCTTCTACAACTTCATGTAGACTTGAAGGAATAGTTGAATACTGAAGATTTATCACATGGAAATGATATTTTATTGGAAAATGGTATTTTATCCAATAAAAATTATGAATAATTTTTTTTGCTTGATTATTGTCAAATTTGTTGTGCTAATTCTACTGTTTAGATGATATTTTGACTTTTCTTCTAATAAAAATCTAATGCATTAATATACAATGCTCTATAAATACACAGAAGGTTTAGGCATGACACAAATGGAAACTGTTTATGCCTTCAGCAAATGTATTTCTGAACTTTTAATAGGTTTTTCCAAATCTTGCCTTTTCATTCCAGTTCATAACAAAAATGCATTTTGAAATGTATTTTGAAATGCTGAAATGGAAGCTATGAAAAGACCGAAAAACAGCAACAGCTAAATGGCTGTACTTCACTGACAGTTACTTTTTGCTGTTTCTGGTTTTCTTGAACATTTATCAAGTGCCTGACCAGTTCTAATAAGTAATGGCAGAAAGATCTCTAAAGGCTCAGAATCTCAATGGTGTTTCTGTGAGGAGCTAAAGTAATAAATTTATTTCATTCTTCCAAAAGATCCAATTTATCCAAAGAAATATTAAAGAAGTAAGCATATTATATGCTTTGCTTCTGTTTGCTCAGTTAGACTATAAGTAATGGAAATATTAGGATATCTTTTTGGATACTGGGATATAAAACAATCATATTTAATTTGACAGTTGGAAGTTGTTTTTCCTGTTTTATCTAAACCAGTTTTCTTTGGTTTCTGGTCTGATTTTTAGGAAACAGTAAACTTCTAGTAAACTTAGAAGCTTTCTTCATAATAAAATTTAGAAAATTTTAAAGCAAAAGAATGGTGAGTAACATTTAACCATTTCCCCAGTCTAAACTAGCACAAATTAAACACCAAAGCACTAAATTAATACAAACCTTAGTGAGCTCTGACTTGTAATCCATATGACACCTGCAGCTAGAGAGAAGTATTACCATGTAAATGTACAGAATTTAATTTTGTTTTGTTCTCTTTTGGGTCTCTTTTCAAAAATTCTCAGGGAGATGATATCTACAGATACTTCCTTAGAGACATGGTTGCTTTGAGCTCCTGAAAACAAAATCCACAGTGCATCAATGAAAACTATTTTCCAAAAATGTGTCACAGCCAGGAATCATGGTCTATGTTTGACCCTGTTTTATTTTTTTCTTTATTTTTATTTATTGCTTTCTGTTTATTTTCTGTGTGTTCTATGATTTGCTTATATGATACATTTCTGAGGAAAACAAAGCCGGCAACCTCATGATTCCCTCTGACAGGACAGGACAAGTTTAATAGCTAAAAAAATACACACATTTGTTCCAGAGAATAACTAGGTCTCCAACTCTGATACAGCAGTGCCAACACAGCGTGCAGGCAGCTTCCCAATGGGATACTCCCTGCCTGCACGGGCTGAGCTCACACAAAACCATAGGCTTCTACTTTGTCCCTTCAGATGGAGCTTGAGAAGCAAAGACATGGTTATCTCCCAAAAGGACAGCTCCTGACGGCACAGGCTGCACTCAAAGGAAAAAACACACACTTTTTTATGTCACTCTTTCCTTGGCTTCAGATAAAAAGGCCCTCCCAATGTTAATAGCGTCCACAGAGTATGATCAAATGAATGAGTCAAAAAGAAAAGTAGTTTTATTTTAATAACAGACTCCAGTAAAGGAAAGGGAAAANAAAAAACCCCAAAAAAGGAAAGGAAAAAAAAAAAAAAAAAAAGGTGCAGATCTCCAAAACCTGAATGAGTTTTGTCATTAAATATAATCATGGAGATGATTATATCCAAATCTGGAATTTGAGGTGCTTATCCAAAGCAGGTTGTCAGACAAGACCGATTTTCACCCTTTTTTGAGTCTTTGTGTGGCGGCTGCAGCGCCGGGGCCGNAAGATGGGAACTCGAGGAAAGAAAGAGGGGAGAGATTTCTCAACATCTATTTTAATTGACAAAACATTAAATTAGTTTTCCTCAAGTGAAGATCTGGCAGATCAGTCAGGTGGCCTGAATCAGACATCCACATTCTTTCTCTGTTTCAGTGTTTCCTAGCTGTTGGATTTACTCCCAAGAGATTTAGACAAAAAGAAGAGCCAAAGTATTTAGGCTGCCTAAGTAGAGGAGGAAAGGTTCATCCCTTCAACGTACAAAAATTCCATGTCCTGTGACAATTGCATTTTATATATACCACATTGCAACCTCCTACAGGAATTAGAATTCCTCAGATGATGTTTTACCAGCTCGAGTACAGCTCACTCCACTCTAGTTTTTCTGATGTCAATCTATTTCCTTTGCTGATGTGCACGAGGTCATTTAGTTCTGGAAAGATTAAATCCAATGATAATATGAACTAGTCAAATGGCTTGTAGGGCTGTTAAGTAGGTTTGTATGGCCTGTCTACAGGGATTTGAGGATCCTGGCTAAAATTAGGATAAATTTTAGTTTTAATGAATCAGTAACCAGGTACTGTTCATGATTATTAATTATTGATATTAGAGCTCCATAGGTCCTAGCTAATAAGAGAGTTTCATTGTGCAGTATAACTACATATGTCATGAGACACTCCTCCTAAGCCTTACAGTTCAAATGGAAACAGAGATAAAGGCTAAGAGAAGAGAAAGGAAAAAAATCCCCACCACTCAAATATGGAAGTAGATACACAAGACCATGCTGCAAGATCAATGGCAGAAGAAGGGAGAGAATCAGCTTTTTTAAGTTTGAGCCATGTGATGTTCACACTGAGCCAAAATGTCTTTGCCACACATGAACACAAGCACGAACAGAGATCCCTTAGTGACTCAACCTTTAGTTGTATTCCAGCCCTGGAAACTCAAATGCTTCCAAACATACTCACAGATTCTTTGGTTCCCACTCCCTCTGCTGATTCCAAGTCATGATGCTGCTGATCAATTTTTCCAGTAAGGAACTATTATCCTTCACATAAAACAAGACAGGCAAAGCAAATACAGCATAAATGGAAAATAATGTAACTGCTTTGGCTGCTCCATTTTCTGCCGGTGTCCACCAGCTCTGGAGAGGGAACAAAAGCATGTGTGTCCTGTATGTATTGTCTCTTGGTAGGCACAGCCAGGGATTGGCACAGAGGACAGGAGGTGTACCTGCCTATGTCACATTCTTCTTGTTTCCTTGTAGAACCATCTAGCCAGGTCTTAAACAAGGCCAGAATGCAGCCTTTTATACCATGGAGGAAACTGCTCTGAAGTTATACACTGAACCTGTTGTCTTCTAGAGTCAGAGTTTTGGCACTGACTTTAGTAGAAACTGGGTCTGGTGAGGAGAAGGATGATTTAGCAGATATAACACTATGAATAGCTTTTAACCAGATACTTTGCAATTTAATAAAGAGTCTGTGCAATATTTCTAAGTTGATGAGGGCAAACCCTGTTAGGATTGAATTTTTAATTAAAATTGTTACTGCCTCTTTCCCCTTTTGGTGTCAAACAGATCATTTACATATTCAATATAATTTCCCTTAATATCTAAATAAATGTTCCACTTAATGAAAGCATTTAAGCAACTTTTTAATGAAACAGTGAAATATAATATATAGGGCTGAGACTAGTTTTCTTGAATTTTAACACACATGGAACATGTTATGAACTAAGAAAAATATTTAGAACCTGATGGGCTGTAAATTACAACCCTTGGTGTATATTCATTTTTAATTAATTTTCTTAGTCATCCTCCATAATCCTAATAGCTGGCTAAAAAACTGTAGATGCCTTGGGGTGGGCGGGGAGAGGGTTGAGGGGGGAATATTTCTGAAATGTTTAATAAAAGCTTCAAAGCCAACAGTAATAAATAAAAAAAAAATATTTCAATGGTACACTCAATAGAAAGCCTGTTCAGATTTTACTTTTATGTTAAGCAAAAGCCTTTTTTTTAAGACACTTAATGGAGGGGGCTGCATTAATACAGTTAGAGGTTCATTTTTTCTTAACATCTTAAAATAAATCAGTAAAGAAATATGCACTCTTTGGTTGCATTTCTGTTAAAAAAGCTTGTTTAAGAAATATCACTGCAGTGATTAGATAGAGAGTACATTATCTACCTAAACCGGCACATTAAACCATAAGAAGAGTGGCTTAGATGTTTTAAGTGATTTACATAACAAACCACATTTAGGCATAACATAACTCTTTCTGCTCAGAAATTCTACATTTACCAGAGCCTATTTAAGCTCTAAAGAGGCATATTACATAGCTGCCTGATTTCTGAAGAAAGCAATAGTTTTTGTTTTCTTGTGGGGCTTTTTTCCCACCACTGGTTGATGTCACCTTCATCAGACTGAATGATTTTAATAGATGTTTTCATCTAATTACATTTTACAAATACTGTCTCTTTAGAATTTGAATGCAAGGTGTTTTATTGTTTAGGACAAAAAAATAGCTTATGAAAGAATACAGAGGATTTTTTTTTTTCCACCAAAGGATGTATAGCATATGAACCTTTCTAATAACACTATAAGTTAGTTCCCTGTATAGTATAACTTAATGTGATACATGCCTTCCAGTGATGTTATTTTAGTGATCCAGAACTTGCCAGCTAGAGTTCACAACCTGTACTTTTCACCTAGCTTTTCAGGTTCACTTCACACAAATATGATTCTAGATGAACTACAGTGCAAACAAGTTCCGCTTCATCTTGGTAAGTGCAATATCACCTAGGGACCAATTAAATTGACCTCTATGTGGTAAGACCAGAGTTTCTTTTTCCTTTGACTGTAAGATAAAGATGTGAGTAGTCAAGAATCTCATTGCCATAGAAATGTATTGTTTGGCCATATATAGGCACTGTATGCATAATAAATTCAGTAATCAAGAACATCCAAGACTTAAAGGAGTCAAAATTTTGTTGAATTTTAATAAGCCTTTGTATTGTGCCATGTGAAAAAGTGGTTTTTTGTATTTTTTTGGGGTTTTTTGGTTTTTTTTGTGTTTTTCTGGGTTTTTTTGTTTGTTTTTGTTTGTTTGTTTGTTTGTTTGTTGTTTTTTGTTTTTTGTTTTTTTTTTGTCCTAGACATCTTAAGCTAAGACAACTGTTCAGTTACTCACCCTGGGGTCAGGAGCAATGTAGTTTGCTCAGCTCACCTCCAAGTGCAAATGCCACAACTGTCTGGGCAAAATCTTGTGTCTTTACCTTAAGAGATGTTACCAACCTGACTTCTGCACAAATGTAGCCTTTGTTGCAAGCAATCTGCAGGATGGTTTGGATCCTTATGTTTCTCAACACGCAATTGTGCAAGACTGACTAGCAAGGATTTTTAGAGAATAAAACACACTGTGAATGGTATTTACATTCTGAGAATGTTTTCAAAAGGTTAGAGAAATGATCTTGGATGTTGCAAACTTCTTTATTGAGTATCCAGAACTACAGAACAAATGTTGAAAGAAAGAATCAGTAAATGACAAGCAGAACAAAAAGCAAACATGGTTTTAGCACATATAGGTTGTGACATTTATCTGATATCTTTCTTTGAAAAAAATCAAGGACATTGCTTTGGTAAGGATTTGCCAGACTAGGAAAATCTATTTAACTTAGGAAGGGAACAAAGCTACATTAAAAATTGGCATATCAAGTTCAAAGGCAGTTACAAATAAACTTTTTGAAGGTTGATGTTGGGTTCTGACAAACATTTTCATTGAAGATCCTGGTACTACATTCAGCCTGATAATTCTACTGATTATGTAAAGTAGAGGTATTGTCAGCACAAGAAAAGATCAGAATCTTAATCTAAGAACAAAAAAGGACCTTGAGGATGGAAAAAAGGAAATGGCATGAGATTTCATAGAAAAGTGCAAGGTCACACATTTGAGGATTAATAACAAGAATTTCCTCCTTCACATGGAAAGTCGTTAGTTGGAAATGTCAGAGGAAGAGCAAGATCTAGGTGTATTAGTCAATTATAAGATTACTATGAACCATCTTTGTGAAGCAGCCATGAAAATGTCAAAAGCAATCCTAGGATTTTTCAGGCAAGGTATTTCACAAAGAAATATGGAAGTATTAATGTCATTGGAGCAGGCACTCCTAATATATCACTTGGAATGCTGCATATAATACAGGTCCATCATGTTGTAGGAAGATGTATTGAATGTCAGGTATATTTCCACTGAATGTTAAGCCTGAGCTCACTGCTAGCAAACCTACTTACCACTGCTGTGAAGTCCTCAGTCAGGGGGCACTGATACGAGCTGTGAGGCTGAATTTGTTATTCTCAGAATCTTCTTCCTCTTTCCCATTTATGGACATAATCTGATTGAAGTGCTGTCAACTGCAGTCAATGTTTGGAAAATGCTGCATGAGCAAAACCTGGAGGGGAAGCAGAAAAGAGCTATACTGATTATCACTGGAGTGATTTTTCTCTTGCAAGTGGAGCCTAAAAGATCCTGGATCAGATAACCCAGAAAACCTGGTGAAATACTGTAATGGGGTATATTGTCTGTTCATTCACTCATTCATTCATTCATTCAAAATAACGAAATTACTATACTTAGGGCAGAGAACAGAATACATTTCATTATCACTGGAGGAGGGAGGCAAGCAAGTTTTAAATCTGAAAGTGGTCTTCTTTACAGAATTTGAGATTTCTGTTTTCAACCCCTTCTTTGCATATATATTGTCCCCTTTCCCATCCCATGCACATAGCCCTAGAGCACAAACACCAGGTCACATTGTGATTTGAATTTTAAATTTATATATACATTTATAAAGATTTGAATTGTCCACTTGACTCAATGAAGTATGGTAAAAGCTGCATTTTCCACCTGGAGTTAGCAATATTGCACTGCAAAACAGCTGGCATTAAAATGTCTCCATTGTTTTCTTTATTTAGTATCTTCTTCCAGTCTGAAGTCTACGCAAACACTCACAAAACAGGTAAAAGTAAGTGTAAAATATGAAACTCATTTTAGATTTTATTTTTGCACATATTATCTCAAGGGGATAACAGCTTCCCCATCAAAGGAATTTGCAGTGTGAAAATATAACATTACATTAACTTAAAGCATTTGACTTCTGGAAAAATACTCACCAAGCAAAACATTTGTTACAACTGGAGAGGTCGATGATGTTTAGATTGAAGTCTGATCTTCACAACATAGTCGTGGACTGAATAAAATACTTGGGACTTGTGTCAGTGTATTTCAGGAAGAAATTAAGTGAAATTACTTAGTACTTACTAACAGCAGCAGATAAATTTGAATAATTTGAAGCAACTTAAATGAGAGTTATGAGTCTTCAAGTGAGATCCTTGTGAATTGTTCTGCTTTAGTATATCTGTGACACCAATTAGTCTCAAGATTTTCTACTTGAATTTGCACAAGGCATTTATAAAAACCTTGGGTAAACAGTTTCAGAAGAATTTTTTAATTGTCTCTTAAGTCCTGAGCTGGAATTTGGAAAAAATCTCTTCAGTCTTGCTGATAATCCTGATGGAGGCTAATGCAATAATTGACACTCACAGGTCCTTATAACACCTGGAAGTTCCTAGACGTGAAAGTCTAGAACAATTTTTTGAAAGAAGAAAATAGTCACGTTCCCCATGTTCCCCACGTTCTCCACTTCAATGAGAATGGACTGGGAAGACAAGATAATGCTGAACTGAAAACTAATGGTGTTTTCTATGTGGCCTTTAGACTTCCTGAAGAAAAAATGAGACTCACTTCCTTTACAGGCCCCAAACTTCTGTTCTTTGGCATGGTTGCTGTCACAGCAAATTGCAGCACAAGACTTTTAAGTTTCATTTGTAGTACATTCTCATGCTTTATGGACAAAATAACCAGAAAAACAGTTTCACAGAAGTTCAGGGAAGAATAGGGTGAAAAAGAAACAAGATCCTCTGAATCAGAAGACTTCTGCAGACTGTTTTACCATGTAGTCCCCCTAACACTTGATGTGTACTCTTGCAGTTCCTCAGTTTGGACATATATGTGGGGCACAAGTGCACATACAATAGGAGACTGCCTCACTACTAGGCTTGGAAATCTAGCTGGGTCAGCTGACACTGACATTGCTATTAATAGGCCTAAGGAAAAAAAAAGATTATGTGCATAAGGACAATTTTACTCTTCCCTACTACAGATACATAATTACTAAAAATCCCTTCCATTAATGACTCACATCGAAGCATTTAGCAATAGTGTTTTCCATATTCCATTCTTAATTGCTATTTAATAAAATCTCCTCTGATTTTCTTCAGTAAACCCTTCTGTGAACCTTAATATCTCTTCCACTATTAATACTCCTACATTCTCCAGCTTCTGACTTTATCTTTACTGCTGATTTTAAAAGAGACAAAGATATAAAATGTCTAATAGAAGAGTGAAGTGAGATTATTTAACTTTCTCATTGATTTTTTTGTCCTGTCGAAATTCAAGGAATACTGTGAGCTGTAATAAACAGTTTACACTGTGTAATTAGGTTTAGAATTTGCTGTGGGAATATTAGATGAAAAGGGATAGGAATGCTTTCAATAGTTTAGCTTGTTCCACTATCACAGAACAGAAGGTTATGTAGAATCTTCACAAGTGTGCTCCATGCAGACTAGGAGGGTTTTGTACATATTCTTTGCTTCAAACTCATTAAAGAATGATATCAATAAGAAGTCTCAACTATTTGTCTTTTCAGTATTTTGTTTAAATTTATGTAACTTCTTAATTTCATTAAATTATAGGCCTTCTCTGAGGTCAAATGATTTCTTTTTAGGATAGAGACAACTCTGTTTTAAAATACCCAGTGAGATTTTGAGTGAAAAAAAAAATGTGCATAAAAAAATACCATTCTGATTCCATTACCTAATCATACTGCATGCAAAACCTATTTCTGTAGACTCTTATTCTGGTTCATTGTCATTCAATCAACAAAGTAATGAAGGCTGATAAAAATAGTTCCTCTTTAAAAAAAAAAAAA